>CAEFZP010001995.1:0-337500 GCA_903064625.1 Mallotus villosus | reverse complement strand
CATGTTGTATAATGTGTGTTTAAATATGTGTGTGAGCTGTGACAAAGACAATATAAACTAGTCAGATGGCTGAATGTGTGTGTGTGTGTGGTGAGCAATGACAGGGACAGGGCAGTATAGACCAGTCAGGTGGCTGACTGTGTGTGTGTGTGTGTGTGTGTGTGTGGTGTGTGTGTGTGTGTGTGTGTGTGTGTGTGTGTGTGTGTGGTGTGTGTGTGTGTGTGTGTGTGTGTGTGTGTGTGGTGAGCAATGACAGGGACAGGGAAGTACAGACCAGTCAGGTGGCGGACTGTGTGTGTGTGTGTGTGTGTGTGTGTGTGTGGTGAGCAATGACAGAGACAGGGCAGTACAGACCAGTCAGGTGGCTGACTGTGTGTGTAGTGACAGAGGAAGGGCAGTGAGGAAATGTTTGCAGATAAGCAGGCAGTCAGGGAGCAGCTCGGGGTCTGTAGAGACAATCCTGTCCATTTATCACAAGCCCAGAGAGCGGCCCCAGCACTGGAGAGACAATGGCTATTGTCGCCGCGCTGGCTCCTAATACAAAGGCCTGTTAATTATGAATTGTGTGTGTGTTTGTCTACTTTGTATGTGTGTGTACACGCGGCGCAGTGCAGCAACATCCGTGGCTTTGTGTTGTTATCCATCACTTTTGGCCCCAAGGCAGGGGTGAGGATGAGCTGTGAGGAGAGGGGTGAGGAGAGGGGGGAGGAGAGGGGGAGGGGAGGGGGGAGGATGCTGGTTTAGGCAGTGTTGCTGAGTAGCACCTATTGGCACCATCAGTGTTTCAACCGGCACGACAATAAATCACGACTAATGACACAGCCTGGAGAGCAAGGCAGCAGAGGAGAAAGCACCATAAGACTCGCATTTAGTCCCTGTGGCACCAAGCTCGAGTCCAAAACAACGGTCTCAGTAGGAGTTCATCGATGTGGCATGGGTGGGTGGCTGAAACACCTGATCCTGCCATCCCAGAGTGATAAGGGATTGGGTATCTAATGGTTAAAGCCATACAGCAGTCCAAATCACATGGAAGTATATGACATATTCTGATAAGTGATAGGAGGAAAACGTTTGATGGTTTTAATGCACTGAGATGATTGACAGGTACCCATTGACTGCATCAACAGTCCTTCATGGGGTCCAGAAAAACACCTTTCATCATAGGTCTGACATGACTGGAGAGATCCCTGAGCCTCTCTGTCTCTGAGGGTAACTGAGGTGAAGTTCTCATCATCCTAATGATGAAAAGCAGAGCATCATTTCTCAGTGATGTCATCATGGCTGAATACGGCCCAGGGATTAGGTTTGAAGGGGAATTACCTTCATTCTATTGAGACTCCATTTATGTGTGTCAGTCCTTCTCTCTATGTATATCACACACACACACCTACACACACAAACACTCATTCAGAGTATGCAGAAATGCTTGCACATCCAGACCCACATCCAGTACATACACACATTCATACAGTATAGGCAGAAATGCCGATACATAAACACGCGCCTACACACATACATTCAGATACAGCATTTGCGGAAATGCATTCACACCCACACGCACACACAGACACACATACACAACCCATATGTACCGTGTGTCAGTACCATAGCACAGCTCTCTGTCAGTTAACCAGTCAGCAGCCTCAGCAGCAGCAGCTTGTAAAGGGATCAGGCCTGAAAGCTTTGAGAGCAACACTCAGTCTGACCATTAGACTGTTTCTCTGCCAGCCCCATTAAGACAGTGAGAGGAGCAGGCCTTTTAATGACAGCCTGCGGAAAATAGCTTGGATAAAGCTTTCCTTCAATAAAGGAACAGCCAGGCAGAGGCTTTTCTGAGCTGTGTACAAGATTGAGAATCTGCAACAGCCTGGCCACAGCCGACAGACCCCTTCGGCACAGCGTTTCTCTGTTAACTCAGGGTTGAGATGACTGGGCTGGCTGACTGGTTGGGGGGGCTGACAGGTAGTCTGGATGAACTGTTTGCTTGCTGTGGGGCTGGTTGAAATGCTAATTGACTGGCTGGTTGGTTGAGATGCTAGTTGACTGGCTGACAGGCTGGTTGGTTGAGATGCTAGTTGACTGGCTGGTTGGTTGAGATGCTAGTTGACTGGCTGGTTGGTTGAGATGCTAGTTGACTGGCTGACAGGCTGGTTGGTTGAGATGCTAGTTGACTGGCTGACAGGCTGGTTGGTTGAGATGCTAGTTGACTGGCTGACAGGCTGGTTGGTTGAGATGCTAGTTGACTGGCTGACAGGCTGGTTGGTTGAGATGCTAGTTGGCTGGCTGACAGGCTGGTCGGCTAAAATCCTAGTTAATTGGCTGAATGTCCAGCTGTCTAGCTGGCTGGCAGGGAAGTTTGCTGGTAGATTGTTTGGCTGGATAACTTGGTGCGTCGCTGAGTCTTAGTCACCGTTTCCACCCCCGTCCAAACAGCCAGGCACAAGGTAGACTGAGCCCCGATTTACCGTACAGCGCAGGCATGCTTCCCTTTCCATCCTTCATTAGCTCCAAAATGAAAACAGATGTGCTACCCACCACCCGCTGGGAGACAAAGCTAAATAATGATACAGGAATGGACAGGACGTGGTCACATCCCCCCACACACATACACACACACACACACACACACACTATCTACTCTATAGCTTACTGGATCATAACGGAACAGCGATGGACATGGTGTGATTGAGCGATCCTGGAGGGACTAATTGTCCGTGACCGTTCATCTTTCTAAGTGTGTGATCAATGGAGAAGAAGCAGGAGGCTGAGGAGCATGTGTGCAGTCAGCAGCCTTCAATTTCCTCGAACCGACTCCAGGGGAGGTATTGATTGCTGTTCCTCTGGACCGGGCAGGAGTATTTATAGAACACAGCTTCAGGAGGCGAGATCTACATCTACTGCATATCAACAGACTGAGGAGGAAAAGGAGGGGAGAGATGTGTTTTTGTGTTTATGTGTGTGCGTACGTGTGCATATTGTAAGTATGTGTGTCTGTGCAAAGGAGAGAGAGAGAGAGAAAGAGAGAGAGAGAGAGAGAGGGAGAGAAGGAGAGAGAAGAGAGAGAGAGAGAGAGAGAGAGAGGAGAGAGAGAGAGAGAGAGAGAGAGAGAGACAGAGACAGAGACAGAGACAGAGACAGAGACAGAGACAGAGGACAGAGACAGACACAGACACAGACACAGACACAGACACAGACACAGACACAGACACAGACACAGACACAGACACAGACACAGACACAGACACAGACACAGACACAGACACAGACACAGACACAGACACAGACACAGACACAGACACAGAGGAGGAATCACAAACGATTAATCTTTTCATCTCATTCCATACAGCAGAGAATCCAGTTGCCATTCCGTATGCAGGATGGACATCTCAAAGATTCGGCCAGACATCGCAGTCATATTGCACTTTAAATATTTATAGATCAGAATTCAGAACTTGATTCAATTTGAGAGCTCTTCTCTGTCTGTGTATGAAAATAGAAAGTCCCTTCAGGACCCCAAACCACCACCTCACAACCAATAATCTCTCAGACCACAGTCTATCATTACAGTCGGGCATGGAACCACACAAACCAGACATGTCATTTACAGTATGCATAACATTTTATCCAGTAGAGATGCACAAGGTGTTCCAATCATTTTTATTTTCATGTAATCCGCAAAAGTCTACTTTTACTAGCCAGTCTCACATAAAGGGTCTTTTTCATGTCATATTTGATTATCGCTGAGCTTAAATGGAAATACTCCAGATGGGGAACAAAGGGATTTCACAACCGCTCTTCTCTTTCCCTCTCGCTCTCTCATTCTTTCTCTTCCTCCATCCTCCCCCCACAGAGAGTCTTATAGAAGGATTCCCATAGGAGTATCATTGAGATTCCCTTCAATAAAGAGGATTATAGATTTTGCCCTGCGCACCCAAGTGCTTCCAATGAAATCACGGCCTCCTGCATAAGTCATTAAATTTTAAAGCATTCTTCTTTTGCTGCTAAATATCACTGTACTGTTCTGCATGCATTATACTGCACCCTCAGACTGAGTGGAAAACTACCCTCACTGCAATATATGTGTGTGTGTGTGTGTGTGTGTGTGTGTTTGTGTGCCAGGGAGAGAGACATAGAAAAGATGTGCTTCTCTCCATGGCCCTGCAGGCATGGATAAAGGTTTCACACACACACACACACACACACACACACACACACACACACACACACACACACTGAACATGCGGAGAGTGCTTCCATGCTGATGGGGAAGGAAAGGGGATCATGTTCATGTTATACTCCAGGCTCTTCAGGAGACTGTTGCAACATTAATGGAAAGACACCCTATCAACAGGACAGGGAGGATGCAGCCTCCACACACACACAGACACACACACACACACACACACACACACACACACACACAGTGTCTTACATCGACACATACACACACACACAGCATTAACAAAACAAAGTGAAGACATTTGCAGTCAATTAACACCAGCCTTTGGCATCTAGGACAATTCCATTCTTCAAATCACATCCACTATCATAACAATCCACTGACAAAACAGAGCTGTCCAATCACACCCCTGAATCCTTGAAACGATGTTATGTAGTGGCATCTGGACTCATCTCAATCACTGTTGCTCTCAAATGTTTTTTCTAATTTGTAACAATCACATTCCAATTATATTGTGTAACTGTTTAGGCAGCCAATGTTGAACGCCTTGAAGAAAAAAAATCCAGTTTATGCATTAAGGCTGTTTTAGAGAACAAACTACCCTAACCAATCCTGTAAGTGCTCCCTCTTTAAATACTTGCATGCTCTGGTACTGAGTCATTCCTCTAAATGTCAGAGAAATCCTCCAGTTTGTGAGCTTGACACCTGGAGCTGTGCTTCAGGGTAGCAGAAGGAGAGAGGAGGAGGAGGAGAGAGAAAGAGGAACAGAGGTGAGAATCAGAGACAGAGAACGTCTTGGTGTCTCTGGTTTTTCTCTAGTGTTTCCTCTTCGCCCTGCCCTGCCCTTCCCTCCTGCTCTGTCTCCCCAATCCAACCTACCTGCCATGTCTGTCTGTCTGTCTGTCTGTCCAGCTCATTCTTCCGACCTTGCCTGACTGTCTACCCCGATCCTTCATCCAATTCCCCTTCATTTTGATTCCTCCGTCCTGTACTGCATAGCATTTGGGACCACTCTCTCAGCTCCCCATAAAAGTAGAAAGACTGTGAGAGATTATGAAATAAAGGACTCGTCCGGCATGTTTTTTCCCTGCTCCTTAAAGCCTGAGGGATGACAGGGATATCATACCGAGAGGAGAGAGGGAGAGAAGACATCACCTGATTGCTGGAGATAGAGGAGGGATATGAGAGGTCTCTTAGCACCTCAGGTCTGAATTCTACCCGTTTCTCTTTCCTCTGAAAAGCACCTACAGCAAACTTGCTGCTGGGATTCCTCAGTAGAAGACACGTGTAATACACACAAACACACAAACACACATTTCCAACCCACACAAGCACACATGTATAATGAAGGAAGGTATTGTACAAATATCTATTTAACTGTCAGGCTGGTGAAGGTAAATCAGCGTAATTAGACACCTCACTGTCCATCACACCACTGTGCATGCCTCTATCCTGTTGCTTAGCAACCTGTTAATTCTGAGATTCTGGGAAAGGTGACTGTATTCTGACAGGTACATGTGTAATATCACCTCCTCCTCCTCGTTGATCCTCTCTGAGCCCTCTCGGTGTGTGTGTGTGTGTGTGTGTGTGTGTGTGTGTGTGTGTGTGTGTGTGTGTGTGGTGTGTGTGTGTGTGTGTGTGTGTGTGTGTGTGTGGTGTGTGTGTGTGTGTGTGTGGGTGTGTGTGTGTGTGTGTGTGTGAGTGTGAGAGAGAGAGAGAGAGAGAGAGAGAGAGAGAGAGAGAGAGAGAGAGAGAAACAGAGAGAGAGCATGCGCGTGAGAGTTTGTCCGCGTGTTTATCTTCTTACGTAGTTGTTGTGTCTCCAATATTAAGATTGCATATTGCTATTATTGTGTCAACATATTTATTGTTGGTTTATCCATTGTACAATTCATATCATCAGCTCCACTAAGATTTGGTGTGCGTGTGAACATACAGCGTGTGTGTATACGGAACATCGTACATCAGAGACACCTTGGTTCTACAGGCCCGGCAATTATCCCAGCTCGAAATACCACAGAGAAGGAACCAGTGCTGAAACACAGAGAGACTACAATGTGATGACCTATTTTACTCTCCACCCAGTTCGGGTCATGTGCCTCTTGGTCATGAGTCTCCTCTGCAGTAATGTGGGGTAAAAGGAGAGAAGGAGGATCGAACAGCCTGCAATGTGCAAGGTTCATTGAAACACAGGGGTGGTGCAGGTGCTCGGCTACCTGAGAAACACCCTATATCTTACACGTCAGACCCGCAGCCAATACACCTATCAACCCCTCTCCCTGTTCACTTCCCTCCAATAAGTCGACAATACACGAAAAGATTGACCCCTGGATATCCTGTTCCTGTCTCTGCTCCAGTCTATTCGCTTTGATAGTGCGGAAGGCTCCCTGTTTCTTCTCTGCTCGCGTTTCCCTCTGTCTGAATATGCACTTCGATGGAGATTCTGGGAGATGTAGTTTGAGGTGTAAAATCATAGGAGGTGCGAGGTTTGAAGTGAGATTGTGATTCGCTCAGAGGGACAGGAGCTTTCTGCCTCCATTCATCAGAGCGGTTGCCCAACCAGAAGACAGACAGCTGCACAGAGATGCCCCCCTCTGCTCTCATCAAACATTACTGTCACACGCACACAATCACCGACCACACTCTGTACAGTCTCACACGACTCAAAAAGAGACAGCCCCCTTTCAAATTTCCTGCACCCTCAGCCAGCGTTCCTGTCCAGAGTGCTTTCCACATCTTATCACCAGCTCTTTAAATCTCTCTCTTTGTCTCTTTCTCTTCACGTCTACCTCTCTGCCTCTCTCCCCCCCCCAAAAAAACCCCACAATGACACTAACTCAAGTCAAAAACCGTCTAACAGAATTATCTAGCCTTTTCTGTGTCCAAATCACCGTAAGGCTTTTGTTGAACCCCCCTCGTTTTCTCACCATATAGAATGTAGCACAAGCTGCTTGATAACGGTCTAGGCTCCACCATGCCACAAATCAGTGGTGTCCAGGACGTTTGCACCAGTGGTCTCCTCTCGACACAACGGTCTCCGAGATCCCTCCCCGCTGCTTCCTGCCAGGCTCAAGGACACGCTGGAGAAGGTGGTGGGGGAGGGGTGGTAGACACCAGAGATAGGAACCAGGATCAATGGGACTGATGGCAAACATCTTCTCCCTGTGTAGTCAGTTCTTTTCTGCAGAACTATCAGGCTTGTTGTTTTTTTAAATAATGGGTTGGTTGTCCTGCATGAATATCATTATGTTTTGTTTTATTCCAAATTGATTCTATTCATGAATAGAATAATCCACAATAATGTTGTCTTCGTTTTTTAGGCATCTTACCTTTCCTGAGAAACTTGAATCTATATCTAGCTTAGAGGGTAGGCACACACACGTCACACACGCACACTTACTACACGGTGCATTCCTGCACACGGTCTACGCTAAATGAATAAACAAGATATAGATATTGCAATGGAACATTCTATGGCGGCGTGGGTTCTGTTTACATAGAATTAAAGCAAACCTCCCCTCCCTACCACAGCTCCGCCTTCTCCCTCCTGCCTTCAGCATGACCTCATGTAAATAAGACCTGTGTTTGGGTCTCCCACCAACATACATCAGTCTGGAGTGATAATCTACAGGGCGAGACATGGTTTGAGCCTGGCAGTTAACCTGGCAGGCCTGAGAGAAACACGTGGTAACCTGATACTCTCAGACGCAGTGAAAGGCTGCAGTGTCCATGACAATCTATTGCTGGCCTGTACCGAGAGGAGAGAACGTGCAGGCTGCAGACATAAATGAATATAAAGATGAGGTTGTTGTCCCTCAGTGGGGGAAATTAGCTTACTGAACTCGATATTAAATACAGATTCGCCCACACACAATACACACTGCAGCGTATGCAATAGTTTACTACTGTTGTAGCGACATTTCTAGTTAAATGTATTTATTAGGTCTGGCTGATTTATTAGGTCTGGCTGGAGGATGTAATTGTTTATTATTAAAAATCCCTTTTGTAAATATGATCACAGAACTGTTTTCTTTGGTTTGCTGTTTGTGAGGAATAACTATGTAGCCAGAGATGATCTGAGTAAATTTACGTTGTTTGAGTAAATGTAAAACAAAAACTAAGGAAATCCTAGACAGATAATTATTTGAGACACTTGATAGCATGCCTTAAAAACATTTAACCTTGGGGTCTTAGAGTGGGAAAATAGAGATTAGTGAGTGTGAGAGGAGGGGAGTGGGTAAAGTGAGCAATGTCACTCTTCTTTAGCCACGCTAATGGAAAGTGCTAGAATCTGGTGTTATCTACACCTTATCGCAACCACACACAGAAACATTCGCGGACACCTTCACACATGCCCACACGTATGCTCTCTCTCTCTCTCTCTCTCTTACACACACACACACGTGCACACATCTGAGAAACACCTCCAATTACCTCATTAGAGTTAAAGACATAAAGAACCTTCACAGCCCTCAAGGAAGCTCTATAGAGGTTTCAGCCATGCCAGGCCCAGCCCCTTGCAGTCTAAAAACACGAGAAAAAGTGGAAAATTAGCCCTCTTAAGAACCACTCGCTGTACTTCACCACAGTATTAAACATCATCTTTGGGGAACACAGGATTTAAATAGGATTTTAAATGGGGACTAGACCACAGCCAATTACCAATGCTACACCACTCATTCCGAAGAAACAATTTTCTCTCACTGGAAAATGCGACTGTTCAGAAAGCTTATCTCTCAAAACACACATTATAAAAAAGGCGTGGTTAGAACAATGGAAGATTATCACAGCAAAATATTTCAGCGTTAAGCAAGGAATCATGAGGCACGTCTGTACAAAAAAACTGATGCTGAACGCAGTTTCGAATGTCATCGACGGAATGGGAGATCAGACTTAGACTGGACATCTTAGACAGGACAGGCTCTAGCCTAATGACCTCCCACTGCTTGTCAAACCTCTGGAGGGAGCTTGTCTCCCCTCGGGTCTCTTATCAGCCTGTCCCCATTGTCTCCCACACAGAGAAGCAGTAAATTGCATTTCCTGACTGCTTCTGCATGGGCTTCAGCGCAAATTAGATCTGCTTGATCTGCAGCCGAGGCTAAACCAGTGGTCTGGCTCCATTAGCGAGATGACAGGACACACACACACACACGCACACATGCACATACACACACGCGGGGACCATTGTGTGAAATCTAAAGCACTTCAGTCACACTGATTCACTGCCGGGGTGCTGCTGTTTTCTTCGTCAGACGGGGATAGGACGGTTTCCCTTTGATGCGTGGTCACATACGTGGGCGTGTTCTGGTTTGATTAAGAGCTCACTGTCTGTGCATACGTGTCCATGTGCTCGTTTGTGAATCCAATTGCTGTGTGCGTGCGTGTATGCCTGCAAGCCTGCATTAAAGCTTGATTATCAGTGTAATGTAGCGTTGCTATCTGCAGTGACAGTAATGATTGTGGATCCGTTAACGAGAAAGGACAGAGTGATGGGAAGAGGAGAGGCACGGCATGGCTAACACTATTACCATCTCCTCCTCCGCCTTGCCACTCCGCCACTGACATGCCTCTAATACTCTCATCCATAATGGTATGTCGTATCACTGGCGGGGAAGAGAGAGCATAATGGAAAGAGCTAGAAAAAAACGTGGTCTTTGACAGGGCATTGTACAGTTTCCAATGAAAACAAAGACTCTGGATTAATCTTTCTGTCCCCCTTTCTTTCTCTCTCTCTATCTCTCTCACACACACACAAAACACACACACACATAGACACATACAAACACCAGCCATGCAGCTGAGTGTGTACACATGTGCACAGGCAGCTCAGTGTACAGTCTGCTATGTGGCAGGATCCAGGACCCAATTATTGTGTTGGTGCAAATATGAAATCAGACAGACAAGACAAAAACAAAAGAGAGAAGAGATGAGTTGTGTTCACAGTCAATCTAACTCTCCCCCAACCAGACTGATAGATGACACGTCCGGGGTTTAAACACACATGCACACACAAATCAGGTCTTATTCATGCCTCGATTCAGTCACAAACACTGAAATGCCACAGCAATTAGTGCCAGTCTCTCCCTCTGTGTCGACCTAGAGAGGTCAGTTGTTGTTTGTTTGGGTGCACGGCTGTTGTTTTGTCATTTGAGTAAGAGTAGAGTAATCCTATTATTGAGACTAGTGGGATCTGTATGGTATTTAATATGATGCATGTGGCACACTATGACCTATAAAGAGACTATTGCATATTTATTCTTATTTCTATTGCACATTATTCATTATGTTCCCAACAATCCATACACAGGCCTTTCCTTTCAAGCTCTCAATCTCTATTTCTTCATCTGTCTCACTCTCTTTCTGCTCTCTACAGCTTGTTCTGTTTCTGGGGGCATGGTGTGGCCTGCTGTTTTGATGTTGTAGCTCCAGTGCCATGTTTTCCAAAACAACCCCAGAGGCCCATGGGAAATCTGTCTGTTGGTGTTAAAGTGTTAAGCTGCAGTTCACATTCGTGTATGGAGACTGTATCGCGGGGTGGGTGTAGTAGAATCTCCATCCCTCCTCCTAGTACTGATGACAGAGGTTGTAATGTTTAGGCCCCTCAGTCAATTTAACAACTAATGACTTCCCTTATATAGGCTACGTGAAGTTGTGTGTTTCTTATGAAAAGGTGGTCTTTCTATTCCTGCCATTCAGACTGAACCATAACTTTTTCCTTCCTTATCTTTCTTTGACAATTCCTTGTGGGGTGTTCAGGTCTGTGAGACCCATTTTGAACGTTTAAAAAAAAATGATCTACTATCCTGTACAAGTACAAGCTGTCTCGCGGCAGGATCAAGCAGAACTTCCCTTGAATTCCTATCATCCACTCCAAAATCATTTTCGTAATGCAAGATATGTAGGCTAATAATGGAATATACAATCTTGCAGGATGATGACATTCCGAGGACAGCAAACCCCACTCGACCTAGCCCCTCCCTTTCCCCCCTTTACTACTCTCCATGGTGCTGAAGCGGTTGCCCAGGTGACGTGTTATCAAGGGCATCCGCCAGTGAGCTGTGATTCTGCTTTTGACTCGCCGCATAGCACATATGTATCTACTCAGACAATCTCGCTATCATGCGCGTCTTACTATAGTGCACAGTAACAGGCGATTAACTTGTGGGTAACACAGACTTGGACTCCAGAAGTTCTTCAGAAAAGCGACACCGTGTATCTTTTACAATTTGCAAATAGACGGCATTATTGATATTCAAAATCAATAACCAACTGTCACCAGTTTTTGGGATAGCAAATTGTCATGATAGTAAACTGTTAAACAATTAGAGCGGAGCCTATAGTGATTGACAGTAGGCATTCAGCATATTTTACATTTTCACCAGAAGACAATGGGCTGCAATAACACTGACATTAACTTCAGCATAACAGTTGTCTATAACAGAATTAATGCAAATAGTCAACATGTCTGATATGCAGACATGCCGTCGAGTAGATGTTTAAAGCCAAGATAAATAACATATTATTAACAGCAATCAAACCACGTCGGTGCTGTTTTTGGCAGTCTGTGTTCGTGTAGGCTATTTAAATGAACTGGGCAATAAAAGCCTCAACGCAAAACCTCCGATATCAATGTCACTATCACGCTGACATTATAGGCTGAAGCTTGAGAAAACCGCTCACACAATTTATAATATATTGGGAAAATCGTTTTTACCGTAAAAAATGTGAAGCTCCGTGAATAAGATTAGAAGAATCACGGCAGTATTCCTTTGAATGTAAACCTTTAAAGAGAAGCGACTTCAGCTATCCGCTTTCCCCTCTCCTCCCGCAAGCTCTGGCGCATCAGAGGAGCGAGACGCCGTTTGCTTCTGCTTGCCTCCGGTATGGCCATGTAGAGCGCGCGCCACGGTTCGCCGTGCACGACTCGACAGGCGGGTCGACTGTCTCTGAAACGAGAACGACTCAGGTGCGGGATAGAAACGTTATCACACAAGCCGAGGATGTGTTTGCTTAATGCTGCAAAAAAAGAGAGAGGATAAAACGGTTTCTGGTGATGTCAGAAGATTTTTCAATCGATCTTGATTCAAAACTATAGCCTACTACATCTGATCCGTTACAGTTGTGTGTTTCGCCTCATTAAGTAATAGCGCTGCTTATCTCTCCACATGGAATTTCGATTTTTCCCAACTGACAGATGGCCCGATTGTCAGATAGTCCACAACCTTTTCCCTATTTACTGTCTGTTTCCTCACAAACAGTTAAATTAGCTAGGCTACATAAACTGTCATAATATTGAAGAACCCAACAATAAATACAATCAAATAAATCAATAATATGTGTGTTTGTTTTTTTGTTTTGTCACAGCGTGTGTGATTTTCTAAATAATAATGTTGCGCGTTTGCGATTCCAACCAAATCCTACATCTATATTCAACACAACAGTTTATCGGTCGCTGCATAAGGATCACCTTTGAGAGATTCCTCCACAGCCCCCTCTTACTGTAGGTAACCTTGACAATACAGATGGCTCTTTCCTTCCCTGAGGCGTGGTCACTGGAGGCCAGGGGCAGAAATAAACACCAACCTTCAGCAGGCTTGTAGAACAGGCAAGATACTGTGTGGCTATAGAAACTGTGAGATTGGCACCTGAGGATAAAAGCAATATTGGCCTATACTGTAGGTTGAGTTCCACAGCAAGTTGTCTTCCACTATTGAACTCTTAGTGTGCATGTTGCGTTTATTTACAGCTTATTGTTGTCCTCTTGGTTTGTCAGCCTTAAATAATGGCAGTAGCCTACATTTGCATACTCAGATTTATAGAAGGCTAAACATTACACACATTGTGTAAACATAGTTCATTTACAAATCTGTGTTGAGTAGCCTAATTGGCTAGTATGGGCAAGATATCAAGCCTACTAGATTCTTCCACACTTTCAGGAAGTCCAGGAAAACTATTTACTGAGATATGGAATATGTATATTATGATCACAGACAGGAGGTAATTAATGCAACAGAATCAATTACTGCCCACTAGTAAACGTATCATATAATGTGGTCACTTTGCCCCCTCTACTGGTAATCTTGTGAACTGAGGGAACTTGTGGGGGAGAGACACAGAAGACAGACATACAGGGATGAAAAGTAATTAAATGAAAAAAAGCCTTAGCCTGGCCATACAAGACACCTAGCCACATGCATTCTATAAAGAAAAGTATGCTGTTAGCTGTCTTCATCCATTTCTCACCAACCTCTCTCTCTCTCTCTCTCTCTCTCTCTCTCTCTCTCTCTCTCTCTCTCTCTCTCTCTCTCTCTCTCTCTCTTCAGCACACACATTAAAACGCCTCATCTTAGACGTTGGTAATGGCTAGCAGGACGTCATCCATCTACCTATACAACAGCTCATGAGAAACATACACATATACATTAGACACAGAAGTGTAAAACAGCTTTTAACACAACCCCTGTTGCTCACCTGAACATTTAGTTACGTGTATATGGAAAACCCCAGATCTGGGACTGGATACATTTGGTAAACTTCCATGATATTCAGTAAGTATTATTATAATCATGATGTAAAATCACATGTTTAATAGATTAATTTGTCAGCTCAAAAACTCACAATGTCACATAAATAATATTGAAACAGTTTATTGCTGAGTAAAACCCCAGGGTAACTTACAAAATGTGTTGCATGGTCCCAAACTAAAATGGGTTAAAGCTGACAGCAAACAAGCCAGGGAATACCCCAAGGTTTTTACTATGTGTCAATGTACAGGAATGAGGAACTTGTTTGACGCAGGTTGGATCAGTTGGCAGGTGAGTCACTCACAGGATCATGATGATCATGACACCTGACCTCCCGTATCATAGCCTACCTTAAACCTATCATAGCCTACCTCATGTGCATGACATAGTATTCATATACTGTACATTTATATTTTACATTTTAAATTGTCTTATTTTTTGGGGATCTTTTAGTTCTTAGAGTAGTAAGACTACTGTACTTTTTTACTTTTGATTTAAGATCCGTATATGTTTATTGCACCTTCCTGCCACAGTACATTCCGTGTTTGTTTAAACCTACATGGCGAATAAAACCAAGTCTGATTCTGATTCGCTGGATAATTGGAGAAATTGAGAACACAAGTTTATTCAACAGGGACCCATGGGTCCCTTGGATTTCCCTAGATGGGTGGAGTTAACCTTTTGTACTTTTCTTTCTTCCCCTTTAAGGTTAATGCAGGAAGTTACTGAGCCACATTGTACAGAAAATATGTTCCTCCCTGCCATAAAAGTGCCTTGTTGCTCCGTTAGGGCTTTAATACACCATTCGAATACCCAAGCAAAGGTGATTCGGACTGTTTATTCACAATGTCTACAGTAATTGTGGTAGACCTTATATCATTTCCATGTTCGAAGTACACTGACTGCCTTGAAAAACAGATAGATGGCGTTCGGACCGCTTTAGCTGAAGAAACAGACGGTACAATCTACATTTTGACGGGACCACACTATGAGCGAGTCAACGGTATAAATGGCACCAAACATGCAACACTGCTGGATACACTGTCCTACGGAAACAGAAATGTTGAAGTCTTGAACTTTAGTACCGTTGCTGAATGCCTCTACCGTTTCAAACTTGCAGTGGACGAGTTGGAAGTAAAGTCGGTTAAGGTAATCACATCAGAACCTGGTGCAGCGTTGTTGCAATTATATCAGGAGCAACTTTTCACCGCATTATACACTTTCGAATATGTGACTTTCGGCGACCTCACCGACGTGCCAACAGTGACACCTCTGAGTGATGTCAAGCAACAGGTGTCGAGCTTTCTACAGCAACTACCTGCAGTGAAAGGAGATGTTACCATCCTAAGGTCCACTTTGATTTCAGGTGGGTTTGCTTCACCGTAACCTGTATGTCTATGCATGATTTATGTATTTTAGATGACGGATTTAATCAGAATCAGAATCAGGTTTATTTGCCAAGTATAGGTACACAATTTGTTTTGCATCGGTGGGCAGGTGCATACAATACACATATAAGAGTTTTAAAAGTGGCTGCAGTCTAAATATAACATGTAGAAAATGTACAACAATTCAGAATAATTCTAAACAAGACTGTACAATATAATATATATATATAGGCCTACAATAGGGCTGTTGCAGTGTGCAATAAAGTGACTGAAAGCATTAACGCTACACTTAATACTTTATACATGTGTTAGTGTTAGTTAATTCACTTTTGATACTCAGGTGAAACATTTGGATTGTCTCTCACATTCTTCTCACATTCTGTTTTCACTCAGACTGTTTCTCACATGGGTTCAGCACTCGTCAAGGTGGCATCTCCACCATCGACACCCTGTCTTCTTTGAACCTGTTCAGTAGCTCCAGGAGACGAGACCCCCAAGGAGTCGTGTCGGAGAATGTCCGCAGATTGGCGGTCACTGCTGGGTTTTACCCACGGCGTCTCCACATGGTCAAGGTATGTAACTGCAATATTCTGTCAAAAATGGCAGATCATGGTAGATTGAGCACATTGCTGGAGGCTGGAGCCCCCCCAAAAGTTTAATTAGCCCCCTGATTTTCTTTACATTTTGTTGTTGTCATATATATATGTTTTTTCTTTCATATTTAATTTAATATCTAAATTTGTTCATTTATCTTCCTAAAACCCACTAAAGGACACTATTTCAAAGGATATTTTAAAATATTTCTTCTAGGGTAACATGCCCCCAGACCCCCCTAGTTTTGCTGGGTCACAGGAAAAATAATAGGTTTTATCTAGGGGCTTAGCCCCCCCAAAGGTGGGAACCTAGATTCGCCCTGCTTCAGCTACATACAACTTATGTAATCACCACATTTTCCAATACATTATTACACAATAGCCCATTAAATACAAACTACAATCAATACCCTAACACAGTTCACCGTGTTATACTGTATGTCTGTGCCATTTGTAAATACTGACAATATGTTTTTCCTTGCCAAACAGTAAGGTGAGGTAAATAAGGACTTATTGGTGTCCTTATTGTGCAAAGAACATTTTCATTATTGATAGTGACAAATACAGATAGACAGGAAACATGGAAAGAGAGAGGGGAAGGTATGTCCCGGGCAGGACTCGAACGCAGTCCCCTGTGGTAATGTCTTGGTGGTATGAGCTGTACCCTGTGAGTTTTGCACAGTGCCTAAGAGGTTCACAGTAATGGGAGGGGTTGGATGTTTTAACATTTAGCCTTTATCAAGCTATCAAGTTTAATAAAGCAAGATTTGCATAAAGAGAACACTGTTGAGTTTGTTAGGTTATGATGGACATCAAGGGGATGCCAGTTCCATTCAAATAATATTAGCAATGTTTTACAATACTTCATACATTTACATGAACATAAACACTTATTTATTATCATATATCGTTTTCTCAGTTTTTATTTTGTTGTTGCACTCTTTGAGAAAAAAGCACTGAAAAAAGCACTGTGTTGATTTCAATGTTCCTGGTAGGTGAACCATGGCAATGATGTGTGGGTGATGGGCAAGGATGAGCCCGAGAGCTATGACGGCATTGTGACCAATCAGAGGGGCGTTGTCATAGCAGCTCCAGGGGCGGACTGCATGCCCCTCCTCTTCGTTGACCCAGTATTAAAGGTGATCGGGGCAGCTCATGCAGGTGTGTATGGCAACTTAACAACACTGAACTGTACGGTGTGCTGTAGGAACTGTAATCTGAAAATGTATCTCATATCTAAAAGTAAAACCATTATCGAATCAGTTAACCATGCTAAAAAACCTCACCGTTTCTGATTGGCTTAGGCTGGAAGGGTACCCTGATGGGAGTTGCCATGGCAACAGTAAATGCCATGGTGGAGGGGTTTGGCAGTAATGTGCGTGACGTCCGGGTGGTGATTGGACCGTCGGTGGGGCTGTGTTGTTTTAGCTGGAAGAAAGAGCAGGCCCTGGAGTTCCTAGACATCCACCCCTCCTGTGTCCTCAACACGGACGCCGACAAACCTCGTATCAACTTACAATTGGCTACCAGGTAAACAGCTATACACACATGGATGTTGGGATTTCCCTGTTCCTTTGGTCACACTGACAAAGTGTGTTCTACACTCTCATACAAGAGGCAGTAAGGTCAACCAAGCAATGCAGCTTTGGTGTTAATCTATGAATAGGTCTTCATGACCAGCTCTTAGATTAAGAGTTGGTTGATTGATTTCCAATAAGGTCTGGCCAGGTCAGTATTTCACTGATTGATCACCATAGCCCCACTATAGTCCCTGCAGTTTGATTGGATATGGAGGTCATGACCCGAGGGCAATCTCAGAGATTGCCAGAGCTCTATGGTCAGTTCTTCAACCATTCCATGGATTACCTCCTCACTCTCCGGCTGAATTATCAATGACATTGATTTCTTTGTGTGATGTCATCTATTACCCCTCAGGGTGATTGCATACATCACCTCCTTCTCTGAGTAATGGCATATATTACCCCCTAGGGGCATGTTGACCTCTGGTGCAAAAAAGCAGAGATGACCAATTCACCAAAACCTTCACAATAAACTTACAGTACATACTTGATATGGTTTATACCAGGTTACCCTTCAAGTATAATATGTTGAACTGCAAACAATATAATATGTTGAACTGCAAACTCACCCTAACCAAATGTTCTCTAACACTTGCTGTTCTCCATCCCAGATTACTACTCCAGAAAGGCGGAGTTCTCCCGGAGCATATCCATGACAACACAGTGACGGACAGGCCGAGTGTGACGCCCTGCACCGCGTGCCACCCTGAGTCTTTCTTCTCCCACGCGAGAGACGGGCTCAACTTTGGCACCCAGATCGGCTTCCTGTGGATCAAGAAGACGGAAGAGACTGGGAGAGACAGGGACTAACAGACGTCTGCTCAAATTCACACGTTATAGATGGACCGTTGGGTAGACAGACAGCGTGACTGACAAAGACAGGTGAACATGCAGGAAACCAGACAGACACAGGGACTAACTGAGTGCCACGACCGCTGTGAAGTCATTTCCAAACAAGTGCTGTGAATGAACCCAACGGCTTCTCAGATTGCATCTATACTTTTTATCTAGAAGATTTTATTGTTAACCCTAACTTTTGTATATTATTGAGCAGTGAAAACGAAACTCAGAATCGTTGAAATGATACATGTGAAATCCTTTGTAAATGTGGTTTATATCTTTTGCACAATTCTCCTGTTCTACAAAAATGCTCAATTAAACCATGTGCTTAACGAAACTTAACTGCATTGTGTAAGTTCCAGCTGAACACATTTTATTTAATGGGATCAATTAAGACCAACTGCTGTTCTTAATGTGTGTTTAATAACCTTGCAAACAGGCAGGGGAATAAAGGGAGCTGGGGAGGTATAGATAACAGTATAGATACTGTGGGTTGTGCAATAGTAATAAGGGCCACTAGGTGGCAGTGTTAGCTGTGTATTGAGTCAGGAGGGGATGTTTTGCTTTTAAATTAGACACTTTGGGATGTTCTTGATTATTCAAGCATGTCTAATGAGTCAACACTTAAGAAGGCTATTTATGTATCTAGTACGATATAATTCGTATTGTTGGTCACAAAAGGCCAGAATGATGTTTGTTTTTGTTATACAGTAGCTGTATCCCCAACGACAAGTGGTAGAACAGGCTTGTTTTTGACATTCTAGCTTGTTAGTAGATAATAGAGATAAAAATGTGAAATGATAGAGGAGGATGATTCACCCAGTAACAGACATAGTAATAGACTTGATCAAAGGGTTGTGGTTTTTCAAAATGGCTAATGACACATTTGACTGCAAATGCCAACTGATTGTTTTAAAACGCCCAGAGACAAGACTGTTCTGAGAATTAACGATTCCGGGAAAAGGTCTTCCTTTTCTCACGACACACCGAAGTGTATTACCTTGTTTCATTACGCCTGCCCAACGTTTCCTGGAAGAGCGCAATGCTTAGACAGGGAGTTCATTCTTGTATCTGTGTGTGTGTGTGTGCGCACGTCAGTTTTACATATTTATCTGTGTGCTTGAACTTGAGGTCAGGTGTGTGCATGTAGGTGTTTGTGTGTGTCTCCATAGCCCAGGTTCAGCACCTGTGGTGTAACAGGAGCAGAGCAGTCTTTCATTATTCATGTGTTCTACTGTAATTACTGAGTTCATGGCAGCCCTCTGACTGAGGGACAGGCTAAGATACACTCTGGATTGCCCGTACATTAGCATGGGGAAGAATCCCTGTGGGAACACATGTCTGTATAATGGAGAGCAGAACATGCAACTGTTCTGAGTACTGAATTGTTCATCCAAGCAAGGATGTTGAATTTGTAATGGTTGCAGCCTGAACACCTAGTCCTGTCATTCCTGAACACTGTTCACTGGAGGGGACACTTACTGACATTTGCTGTGTCAGGAGCCCTGGAAAGGTTTCGAAAAGGTTTTAAAAATGTCTAGTTTTCACCCAGCTTTACTGTAATGGTGATCTGTGTGTGTGTGTGTGTGTGTGTGTGATGTGTGTGTGTTAGTGTGAGAAAAGGGGGTGAGCTACAGAGAGAGGACGGATGAAAGCAGAAAGAGGAGGGAGGATTCCCTATCCTTGTGTCTTCAATGTTCTTTATTTAATCAAATTCCAGCAATCAAAGTCAAGAACTAACAGCACTGCCAATAGCACTGACCTAGAAATTAAAGCGCATTTTTGAAACAACTGATACGATCTTACTTGGATACTTCTTTTATGTTGTTGATGCGTATGTGATGTCTGAAGGATGGCATACAACCACACTACAATGCATGTCCAATGTTAACAGTAAACTCAACTGACGTAACTCAACTCATTGAATTTGGCCTGTCGTAGCTTTAATATTGTGTGGCCAAAAGGCCCATGATCTCTGGAAAAAACTCCTCACCAGACACAGGCACACACACATGTCACATGCGCGCACACAGACAGACACCTCAGCCTTTCTCTGGCAGCAGATGGTCCTCTCCGTGTGCAGACCATCACAAGACCGAGGGCTTGGCTGACACGCCCACGTGAACAGGAGACCGGATTGGAAAAAGAGAGAGAGGACTGAAGGTCTGCAGAAGAAGAAAAGGCGTGAAGAGGGCATGAAAAAAAGACAAAACCGTACACATAACACTGATGCCTGTGAACAACCGGGTTCTAGATGGATCGATATGACAACGTTTCCATCGAGACACAGAATCACAGCGACAACTTGCGAAAAGTTGAAAAAAATAGTTTTTCTCTTCATCGTCCTCCCTTTTTCTCTCTCTCTCTATTGATTCGTCCGGCTCAGTAGAGCAAGGAGGTCACACGGGTCATTTCTGTTGAGTGTGCGAGTCAGACTGTTGTTGGAGAACTTCGACCTCGTCGTAAACTCTCCATCTTTCCTCATTTCTGTGCTTCCAGTCAAGCCCCTCTTACCGAGGGCGGGGCGGATGGCGTGGAGTGCGGGCGGATGAAACTCTGTTTCTGTTTCCAAAATACAAAACGGATTGCTTTCGTTGTGGAAAGAATGGATTGGACGTGATTGGAATGGCAGCTCCAGACTGCCAGCATATTTCCTCATGGTCTTTTGGCACGCAACACATGCAGAGTGCACGCACGCAGTCACGAAGCAGAGGGCTCATGTGTGTGCACTGCTTTATTGTAAACAGACCGGAGGAGGCCGGTCAAAGGTCAAAGTTGAAGAGATATGGTTGTCTTGGTCGTTTGGAAAACATAAGCTTACATTTACATGTATATTTATTCATTTAGCAGACACTTTTATCCAAAGCGACTTCCAAGAGAAAGCTTTACAAAAGTGCATAGGTCACTGATCATAACACTGAGATATCCCCAAACATTGCGGGTAGCCAAACATAAGCTTTGACATCTCTTCACAAAGACTCACTGTCCTCATGTTACGACCCCGATTGTGATGACGATTTAAGATTCCTGTACAAAATTGTACCTTTTGACAAATTCTACACCTGTTACACCACTTTACATTGTTATGCAATCTACTTTTCGTCTCCCTCGCATGATGTAAGAGATTTCTCCAGCGCTCGTTTCTGCATCTGATTGCAGACTCTGAGGTTTTCATATCCGTGACAGAGATCAGGTACATAAAATACACACTTCCACACAGCAATAGAAACACAGCCTCATCTGATTTTCCCTCTCAGTTTACTTTTTGCACTGTACACATTGCACTCATCCCCTAAATATTTCAACCCCAGTTCAACACACCAGACAGACTCTCATGACTGGGAAGTACTTGAATGCAAGAAACTCTTTTCTTTCCTTTATGGAGTCGACCAGAAGGCTAGTTTGCCGGCACATCTTGTCAATACAGCATCAACTAGAGAAGTGAAAGTATGTTTCACACACACATACACGTACACATACCGTACACATACCGTACACACATCCATACACGCTTCCACATTTTCAACATTCTCACAGCATGCCTCTCGTGGTAGAACAGATATACACAACAGAGCACAAACATGCACAACATTCACATAGTCAGGAAACGGCCAGGAAACAGAGTTCGTCGGCCGAGTTGATGGCCGTTAAGATTTTGTCTGATGTGTTGTTCTGCACCACAAAGTTCCTGTTCTGTCTGACAGCTGCTCAAGAGAACACAATGTATCTCTGCTGACTTAGAGGAGCATGGGTCAGATCAGACGGCCAGACACAGGAAAAGCCTCTCACGCAGCAAGGTTGAAAGGCTTCTGCACATCCCATGCTCTCGTGTCTGTCTGAGGACGAGTCGGAGTGCGTTTGTTTTGACTCTCGTCAAGATAACGGCTCACTTCTCATCCAGAAGGACGATATTAGGGTAGGAATGTGTGCTACCAAAACTGGTCCTGTCCCGGCATCCCAGACTCGCTGTCGAATCACCAGACGGGTCCTCAGCTTACTGAGGCTGTATAGAGCAGACAGAGGGAAACAGGCCCAAGCAAACACGCTGGACATGGCTCCCCCCAATGTGGATCTTAACTTGGGGTAGAAAGAGGTGGAGTGTGTGTGTGCGTGCGAGTGTTTGTGTATAGATTTTGGTAGGGTATGGGTCTTGGCTGTGGCTGCAGTGTGGATCTTTCCACTGGGGATTTGAAGTGCTGAGGCAGCAGCTTGTAGCTCAATCCAACACCTGTAGCATGGCTGCCGAGACAGAACTGCACTTTGATGACTCGTACACATACACATAAATATGTTCTGTACATACATACATAGACACACTCACACATACACACACACACACACATACACATTCTCACACACACACATCATACAGCACCTAGGGAAGACAATCCCACGAGTGAACAGGAAGTTCCTGCAGCTTTTCATCTCTGGGTCAAATAAGTATCTCGCTCCATGTGAGACACAGCTGAATCAATGACTCTGAAGCCAAGCCCAACCCTGACTCCCTCTGCTCCCTTTCGGTATCCCCCTGTTTCTCATGTCTCCCTGTCTTCCCCTGTCTCTTCCTCTCACCCCAGTCTCCTTACAGCCCCAGTGTCCTCCTATCTCCTCCTCTTCACCCCAGTCTCCTTACACCCCAGTCTCCTCCTGTCTCCCTGTGTCTCCTCCTGCCCTCTCTTGCTGCTCTGAGGATGCAAGTAGCTGTGTGTTTCTGGCTCTGCTCCCATAGAGACTGCTGACGGCCCACCTTGTCTTGGCGAGAGAGGGAGGGAGGGAGGAAGGAAGAGAAGAGGGGAGAACAGGAGGATGAAGGAAGGTACGGGTCAGTGGGTTCCACTTGGCACCCTCCTTCAGACGCACACACATGCACACCACTCATGCAGACACTTTTGAAGAAGAAGAATCCTTTCTTTATCTCACACGTGGATGTGTGAAGGATTGAAGGATTCAATCCTGCAATTCTTTTTCTATGACTCTCAGAGCTAGAAAGAGAGACTCTGACCACACTGTCAAAGCCCCTGTGTGTATGCATGCGTGTGTGCGTGTGTCTGTGTGGGTGGGTGTATATGTGTGAATGAGAGCGGAGTAAAGAGAGAGGAAAGAGAGAGAGGATTAGCGTAGGAAAGACAGTTTAGTTACTTTGACTCCACATGCCCTGTTCCTTATGACCAGCACGCTGTACTAACTTTATAACCCTCATAAATATGCTGATAGCCTTAATGGGATTGTGTCTGAATTGAAGAGATTTTGTCCTCTGACACCATGCCTGGTTCTCTACCGAGATGTAATTACTCTAATGGTTGTATTAGGACACTGCTGGCTCTGCACAATGCTATTAACTCCACACTGTCTGCACAAGCAGCACATGTGGACTCTTCGGGGAGGTGACAGGGAGGGAGGGAAAGGTTCCTGGGTTCGGTTGCGATAGGGAAGAGAAAAGGAGATGGAAGTGTGTTTACAGTAAACACACTCCAGGGGCATTGTTAAAGCCTATGTTCTGCACCTCTCCGCCTCCTCGACCGTCTCTGGAGGAGGGGATGTCACTTGCTCCTCCCAAGGTTTCTTCCATTTTTTTCTGGGAGTTTGTCTGGGAGTTTGTCCTTGTCTTCCATGAGAGTTTAGGGCCAGGGTTAGGTGCACTTTTATGGGCGTTTGTGAAGCCCTCTGTGACATTGCTTGTAAAAAGGGCTATACAAATCTGATTTGATTTCTTTACCAACTACTTTTTTATCTGTGTCTCTCTTTCTCAAAATCTCTCCGTTCAAACCTTCATTCCCCTTCTGGTCAGCAGGTCCAGTTTCACAGGACAAAAAAAGGGAGGAGATTGTTCAAACGGGCAGACTTGACCTGGCCAGACCAAGGCAGCATGGCTCTCTTGGCACAGGCTAGCACAGTTCACCTTTTGTCCCTGCTTGGGTGTGTCCTTGGATATGTCCTTCTCTGCCAGGTCACAGTGCTGCTACTTTAAGATCTTCACACAGTTTGAATAAATGAAAAGACAGGACAGAGAAGGGACACATCAACAAACATACAGTATTTAGAGATCTGTTTGTTTCATTTACAGTACATCTCAAATACATTGCTCAAATGGCTCTGTGTTGAAAATAGAACTAAACTAGTTGTTTTTTATACAACATTGTGACCCCGTATTGGAGTCCATTTTCTATTGGTCTAAACCCCTCTCCTCTCGTTAGTCTCACATACACAATGGGTCTCATGTGCACATGTGCCCCACTCTTCACATGTTCAAAGTATAGGAGAATGTCTTTGTTCCCTATATGGTCTGGAATAATGTGTGAATGGATTTGGAGGTGTACACACAAGTTGTGCATGTTTGTGCGTGTTTGTGTGTGGGCGTGTGGGTGCATGCGTGCGTGTGTGTGCATGCGTGCGTGTATGTTGACCAGGACTGTTTGGCTTGGCCCTGTGCTGTGTGGGATCTGTCTAAGTGATGGATGCTCTCTCATAGACTCCTCAAGGCCTGCACAACAAACACGGGGTAGCCCATTCTCCATAATGTGCCACAAAGTTATGTGTGTATTCCCAGCCTGGACTGTGCTTATGCAATGTACTATACTAAGATGATGAGTGGCATTGCAGTCAATGATTGGAGGGAATGCGGGCCTAATTCACCTAATGAGCCCATTAATTAGATTCACATGAATTACAAGCCTTCCATGCAACAGCGTCTTAATGAGAGGGCATTCCTCGGAAATTGTGAATCATGGATATCGGTTGTGTTTAGTGACAGAAACGGGAGGGCGTGTTCATGAGAGTGTGTGGCTGTGTGTGTGAGCGCGTGTGTGTGTGGTGTGTGTGTGTATGACTGAAAAATATTTGAGTGTATGACTGAAAAATATTTGAGTAAGATAGATAGGTTGTAAGATAAGATAGATTGTCAAACCTTATCTTCACCTGCAATAATCTGATCCTAGTACCTGGAAATCCTTGTAACAATTTGCAAGATGTACAAGGTATGATTTAATCTTTTCCTGGGACTAGCACTCATTTGAATGGAATCATAAAGGTGGTGGTGTGTGAGTGTGTGTGTGTGTGGGGGCGGGGGAACAAACAGAAACTGGACCCTTCCTCACAGCATTGTGTTCAATTATGGTTTATGAAATGGAATGATGTCACTTTCTCTATACCAAGGTCTATGCGTCTTTGCAGAAGTCCCACTTAAGTGTGTTTAAATGTACTGTATGTTCCTTCCGAATAGCAAGGGGTTGCTACAACTGATGTTTTTAAAGTTTGAATAACATAACAGTCCATGTGTTTTCTGGGAATGATCCTGTTCCGTGTTCTTATCAGCCTTCTCAGAAGTGGCCCTCAACTGGAAAATAACTCAAGACAAGACTACTGTAGAAAATAAACAGAGAGAACGACCAATAGAGAGAGAGAGAAAAACAAACAGAGACTAGGGTTGGAGGGAGTATTGTGGGTGAGATGTGAGAGAATGGGGCCGCCCAGGTGTGTATGTAAATCAGCTGTTGCCACACAACGCTGTGATTGGAGTAGCTCCGAAACATCCCTCATAGTGGAGTCACGCTACAGAGAACAGGATTCAGTCGCTAGGGACTGCAAGCTATACCCGACATATCTACACACACACACACACACATACACACTGGCCCTACAGCCAGGCCCTACTGCTAGGCCCTAAAGCTCAGGCTATCCAGGCCCAACCGCCAGGTCTTACGACTAGGCCCTAAAGTCAGGACCTACAGCCAGGCGCCGCCACCATGCAGGCCCGACAGAAGAGCAGACGACCACACAGACCCCTGGGCACAATGTGCCTTTGTCTGCTTTCTCCAGTGCTGGAGTGAAAACGTAGAGCTCAGTAACCTGCCTGGAGGAGGTAAAGTTATCCCAGCTGGGAGGGCGATGCATGGGGCCTCCCTGCTTTAGATCTGCCCTGGCTCTGGGAGGAGAAAGGAAACTGTGTTATGTGTGTTTATGTGTTATGAACAGACACACTAGTCTGGCTGTGACGTGGCAGTATCAAACATGGGCTATACATAGATCCCCTTTGGCTGTGTAGCGTGTTGTTGGAGGTATGTATGGTCTTTAAATGTGTCATTTATCAATTACTGGCCGGCCAATCGAATCGTGTACATTGTCGGTGTGCTTTGGTGTCGATTCGTTTCGTACTGGGATTGAAAAACAAGAAGATCATTTGTGTGTTTTTGTGCCAGTATACACATCGTGTCTGAGAGCTGATATCATCTTGATACTCTTCCTGGAGACTGAGCAAGAATGTTCTCCAATGTTCCAAGAAGGTTCTTTTCCGGCTGCTTGAGATGCCTCACGCACACACACCGCTGTCACCAACACCGCAGAAGACACACACACCTCCAACATCGACACCAACACACACACATGCACACCATCACCACCGATACCAACACCGATGGCCACGCCACCACCGATACCAACGGCACCAAAAACGACACACACACTCACCATAACCACCAACACGCACAAACACACACATATCACCGACCACTGACACGATGGCCGACACGGACACACGCACAGTTGGAGCGTCTGAGTCCTGTTGAGAGAGCCCACAGGCGAGAGCACAGCCAGCTGAGTCCTGCCCCTCCCTGCCTGTAGCCGTGTTGCAGTAACACAACTGTTTATAGCCTCTTATCACCTCCACACACCAGTAGATTTCAGTCCACACACATTATTCTCTATCAAACCACATTCTCTTGCCAGGAATCAAACGGTTTGTTTACTCAGAATTTACCCATTACACCCCAGGAACGACAAGCTCTAGTTGTACGGGAGAGTTTGGAACGATATGTTCTTATCACCTATTGTCCTGTGTGTCAGGGGAGAGTATTGCCTTCAGGGTAGATCAGGAGATTACAGGCAGCCAAGTCAGGGAGGCCAGGGGTGTCACATATCTCTGTGATGTCACACATTCCTCCTTGCAAATACACATACACACACGCACGCATGCACACACACACACACACAGATACATAGACAGACATACACACAGAGCCTTCTCCCACGTCCTATATGGGGTCCCTCTCTCACATCCCCATGGGGAATGACAAAGTCAAATATCTCTACTCACACAAACACACACAATCAAGCGCGGACGTATTGACAGATAGACACACACACAGACTCATAGACATTTGCACACACATTGAAAGTGGCAAACAAAGCCAAATGAACAGGCTCCTAAACATGACCTCATGCTTGAATTCCTGGCATGGTCAAGCAAATTGCACATGTGGACCTTAAGTTACAGATGTTGACAGGGTTATATGTACGGTAGGCCTATAGGGATGTCTGAAGGGCTCTGAATCAGAGGTAATATTGACCTGGATACTGTGATGCTGCCCGGAGATAGTTAATGAGCCATTAGGGATCAACTTCTTTCCTGCTAGATCCAGAAAATGTTCTCCAATATCTCAGTCAGATTCGAGTCGACTTCCATTTGGGCTGGTCTTGAGGTCTTGAGGGCAGAGATAATAGAAGTGTTTGCGTGAGGGATTGGTGGAGTATGTCGTTTAAAGGAGTACTGTGTTGGCCTGGCATGGCAGAGATAACAGGAGTGGTTGGGTGAGGACTGGTAGATCATGCAGTAAATAGGAGGACTGTGTTGACCCTGCAGGGCAGAGAAGACAGAGTGTTTGGCTGCTAGACAGCTAGACACCCTCTGACAGGCCTGACTGAGACTGGCCTGTCTGTTGGCAGCATGCACTGATTATCACAAGGAAGTGTTGATGGAGTGTGTGTGTGTGTGTGTGTGTGTGTGGTTGTGTGTGTGTGTGTGTGTGTGTGTGTGTGTGTGTGTGTGTGTGTGTGTGTGTGTGTGTGTGTGTGTGTGTGTGTGTGTGTGTGTGTGTGTGCGTGTGTGGGTGGGTGGTTGTGTGTGTGTGTGTGTGTGTGTGTTTGTGTGTATCACTTGAAGGTGTCGGTGGGGGAGACATTGCAGAGACCGTCTGGTATGTGAGCTGTGAGCTCATTTAGTCAAAACAACCTGGTGATGTCATCAAGATGAGACCATTTCTGCCTTTTTCCTTTCGTTTAACCTGACAACTCTCAAAACATCAGATGAAAATAACAACTTGTTCCTGGAAGGTCATTTAGTTGTCTTGGATGTTGTGTTTGTGTTGTTTCCCAAAACACACTCGTCATGTGTTTGTCGGAATAGGATGGAAAATGTGTTTTACCTAACCCTTACCCAATGTGTTTAGAAAGAGAATCCAACTTCATCATCCAGGATACCTCCCACCCCCTCCACCAAAGCTTTGAGCTACAGTTACCATGGTTGTTTGTTACCATCAAGAAGAAGGTTCAAAATGCCGTTGGCTAAAAAGTCATAATACAATAAATCCTTCCATCCCAATGCAATACATATAGAAAACTCATGCTACTGACACATCACACACACTCTGCCTTCAATCAAATCAATGTTCGAACGTGGCAACATATTAGACAATAAAGCTTTTTGAATCTTGATTATTTTAGTATGCTGGCACCTCACAGTGTGTGAGTTTACTTTCTCAGCAAGGCTCTACTTTGTCAATGTTTAAGTCTAGTTGAGTTCATATCCCTGGATAAGAGTCAATGGAAGATGGTCTGGATCTATGATCAGCTGGACTGTTAGTCTGCTATGATGTTAACTGTACAACCCCGGGGTCACAACAAAGACAGCTCATGCTCTGGAACTACTACTTTCAGAGATAAGGACAGAATCGGCCATTGAATCAAATAATGTGACGGATCACCCTTGCAAAGGATAGTTTATCGTGTAACACATGTTATTTGTTTATCTACCTACCAAAGGGCATGTAAACTTGTTAGTATTTTCAGTACATTCATCTGAAACTGATAGTAGCCTGTCAGCATGTTTATTGATTAGCCATGCTAATGCGAATACACGCACATGAAGAGCGTCTGTATACTATAGCAATGTCTGTGTCCTGTAAAAGCAGAAGACTACAGGAATACAAGCTGGAATTCATAACTAAACATTCCAAATTCTCCATACAAGTTCTGCATGGTACTTTGTATGAGTATTTGTCCACATCTGAGCATGCAAACTAAGGAATGTGTATGTGTGTTTGGCCTGACAGGGCTCAACCCAGTTTCCCTGCTGTGGGTTGGCACCCCCTGACATCTCTAACAGACAGACAGTGGGTCATTGACACACACACGCACACCAGCTGATACACTGGTGTTTACTATGGGTTTTACGGTGGCAACATCCTATCCTTAGTGTGTGCAGTGGAAAACCCGTGTGTGCGTGTGTGGGTGTGTGTGTTTGTGTTGACCTTGGCTCAGTGAAAGAGATCTCGCTGTCTTTAAACAGCCCTCTAACCATTTGAAAGCAGGGCAGGGCCAAGGAAAGGAAGTCATTTTCCAGCATGTTTATCCAAAACACTGAGACACACACAAACACACACACGCACACACACATATTTCCTCTTGGCTTATCCAGACATGGCAATTTGATTCTGCCCTGCTGACGAAGACAAGGACTCTAGATGTTGTTTTTGTTGTGAAACGTGACTACTTCAAAATGTAGGTCTCCCTCTCATCTCTCAGATGTTCGTGTGACTGCCTCGTGGGTGCAGAATGATGAGTGGGGTCTGAGAAAACATACACTGAAATATGCCCACACACACAGGTCGAACACACACACACACACACACAGATTGAACACGCACACAGTCACACGCAACTCGGCAGGATGGCAGTTTAAAAATACCGATGTTATTGCAGGCTGCAAGGGAGTCACCAGGGCAGGGCTGTTACATATTCATGAGGGAATTAAAACATTCACACTGTGGAGGCGGGCCAAGTCATCAGACACCTTGTAAACAGCCTAATAAAACTGAACACAGACAGCCATCACTGCACAAAAGGACAGGCTAGTTTCCTTTGTGAATCATCCAGAGGCTTTGTTTGTGCAGAAAGATGATGACAGCCATCTAGAACTCTGGGCTTATTTAACTGTTAATGCCATGACACACACACACACACACCTTGTACACACACACTTTCCCAGTTGAAAAGGCTCTCCAGAGAGCATGCCAACATCTGGGAGGAGCTCTCAAGGCAGAGAGACAGAAACAGAAAGAGAGAAGGAGAAGACATGGGGGGGTTAAGGATATTCATGAATCAGTTTAGCTATCCTGCTATTTATCCCTTTGGCAAAAACTCTTCAACAAATGTTGGAGAGAGAGAGAGAGACAGAGAGGGTGAGAGAGAGAAATGGAAATAGACGGAAAGAAAATAGGAAGGTTAATAAAATGGAATGTGATAACTAGGGAAGGCAAGTAAAACGGAGGCCATATCTAAGCTCACGGAGCTGAACATCAAAGGAGCGATGAGCCGACTAGTCATGCAGCAATGTGACACGCACACGCACGCACACAGCTGGTAGGGGAAGAGAGAGGCAGGGAAGCTGGGAAACAGAGTGCTTCCTCAGGCCCAGAGCACTGTGTCAAAGCTACAGAGGAAAAACGTCTCTCCAAATACAGTATGTGTGCTGGATCGAGATGCCCCGATTTTGCCACTAACCGAAACCTGTGCGATGTGATCACGCTTACTCATGTGTGTGCATGTGTGCGTAGGGGCACGGGCGTGTGTGTGTTTCCACGCGTCCTCGCTGGCTCTCATTCTTGCCTTCTCTGGGGTTTTCAGGCCTGCTATATCTCATTGTGCTTCCTTTGTCTCCCCCCTGCTTTGTCCCTGTAAAGGTTAGCCACTAAAAAAGCAACGGCTAGCTGCTACCACAGCACGCTTGGTTTTGTGTGATGCCCACGCCTGGACAATATGAGCTGAGTCCAGCCTACAGAACCACTAGAAGTCCTGGACAAAGAAGAGATGGGACCACTAATCGTCCACTGTGCCGGGACAAAGAGAGCTGAGCAGTGACACACGCGTGCCCCCCCCGCCAAAAAAAACTATCCTGAGCCACCGCGGCTCCTCTGTCTCTGCTACACTGGGCCTCTCTCCCCCCTCTCTCCCCTTTGCACTGCTGGGACAGCACATCCTGCTTCCACCGTCGCTCTGTGCCACCCCTCTCTCTCTCTCTCTTTTCTCTCTTCACAAGCAGCGTTTAGAGCGGCCACCGAGCGATGGGTTTTCCTCCTCTTTTGAAAATGTCGACTCCACATACGGATGGCGTGAGAGCGCGCGTATGCGTGTGCGGGGGCGCGTGACCGCGTGCGCGTCCCGCTCTCGTCCGGCGCACTACGCGTTTCTCTGACGCGGGGGGGGAGCACGAGAGAGACAAAAAGCTGAACTGGAGAAGATGAATAATACACACGGTCACGCTGGTGCAGACCTTGAGTCTGGCTGCTGCGTGTGCCATGTCAAACCGGGGGGCAGGTCTCCAGAGGTCTGGTCGAGGCCTCTCATCGCATGCCTGGATCAGAGCAAACACATCAAGTGAAATGGTATTGGTCCACAGCAGAGGGGTATGGCCTGGCAGGCCTGCTAATCTCATGTTCAAACAATACAAGTTCACAAACCCATGCAAGCACACACACACACACACTAGTACTGTATTAGAGAAGGAGTGTTTTGGCTCTTAGTCATGTGCATGATCGAGAGTCCCTGTATGTTGGGGAATTGAATCAGAATAACAGTTGTCATAAGTAACTTATTACAGATGTAAGGGACTCAATGTGATTTAATCACAAACCTTCATTCAATTTTGTCCTTTCTTTCCCTCTCTCGACACTCCCACCTACAAACTCCATTCCACTGACTGGCACCCCTCACCCCCACCCCCCCCACCCTTGCAAATGTCTGTTTCCTGTCTGAAACCTTTCTCCCAGTGACAAAATGAGTGAATCAGTAACATGTAAATAAATCACCAGATAGTTTAATGGAACACCGGTCTCACCTGAACTGCCCAGACTCCCTCTCTCTCACCCTGCCTCGTCCCTTTCTTACTCTCAACATATCTTCCAATAGCCTACATCTCCCCATGTCTTGCTCGCTCTCTTTCGCCTCTGTTCATGGCTTAACACTAAGATAAAACAGGATTAAAACCAGTCAATGTGTGAAATCACATCCTCCATTCAATCTATTTCTACCTGCCATCGTGGCCTCTTCCCCTGCCCCTGGTATGTCCCCCCCCCTGAGGCTGTTTTTCCTGTCCTGGAGCACCACGCCCTCACGTGTCCTTGTCTGACTCATGTGAAGTTGGCTTCAGTCTTAATGTCTGGAGTTGGCCGTGTGCTGGTTATGATTAGATGCATTCCTCTCTGTCACCCAGACAGGCTCAACAACACTGTCAGCCTGGGCTAGCATAACAAAAACACACTTCAACTGTCATTGAGTCTACCGTTGCCTTCTATCTCATAGCTTTTCAACAACTGTGTCAGTCGTCACAAAACTATTGTTGGATCATTACAGTAAAGGCGAGACTCTGTGTATGTGTGTGTGAACTGTATGTGTGTGTGCTTAGTGCCTGGTTAGTGTCTATCTCTAACACTAAGAGCTGTCTTAGGATCCACAGTCTCTGGAAACCCGAGGGCACGCCAGGAACTGCACTCATAAATCTCATGGATCTCTCTTTCTAAGTCGAAAACAAATCTCTCAAGCTTTCCCATAGACCAGTGGTTCTGAAGCCCGGCCTGATAACGACCCTTTCATTTGAATCAGGTGTGTTGGAGCAGGGAAATATCTAAAACATGGCTAGGGGGGGTATAAGGACCAGGATTGAGAACCACTGCCATAGACGTACATAATAGAATTTGTGAGTTAGGAATCCACAACATTGGCCTTTCAGAGGTAACAGAGGGAGGGATGGAGGTGGAAAGGAAGTGGGGCAACACTCCAGGGTGCTGGGTCTCTGACGGTTTGCTTGGCCTACTTTCCACTCCTGACCTAAATATGCTATGGAGCTTCTCTTTCGCCATCTGCGTTATCCGAGTGAAAGAGAGAGAAACAGACATTCCGGCAGACAGACAGACAGAGACAGACGACAGAGACAAACAGGGAGAGAGAGAGAAATATATACTCTTGATTCCACCTCAAGCCGTGCGGAAGACTTTGAATAAATAAACAAATTATCCAACCTTTTTACTTTGGTCTGAATAAGAATGTTACTTGAAGTGCATGCTCTCCCTCCCATAGACTGTAAGTCCTGAACCCCGGCACTTGACAGGTACCTTGCAGTAAAATTAGAATGGCATAAGACTCAAGGCTTAGAAGAGGTTCTTTCCTTCCGGATCTACTTAATCTATGCCTGAAGGGCTGACTTCAATAGTAGCTTAACAGCACTTCAGACTCTGGTACAACTGACAGTGGCAGACATTGTTCTCCACCTTTTCTCTTCCTCCTCTTCCTCTCTCACCTCATGTGACCTGTCACCCTGCTGATATGTGTGAGTCATAGGCATCGACTCGCTTCACCTTCTGGAAAATGCCAATGAGCTCACAACAGATCTGCTATGATGATTATTGTCATTAAACAATAGCCAACCCACCCAATAACCCTTGGCTTAAAAAAAAGTTTCAAATACTAAGTCACTTTAGAGTAGGTGTCAGTGCAAGAGGGGAGGGTCATGTCACCAATGTCGGATGATTATAGTTTAAAAAAAGCAAAGAGAGATCTTGCAGACTATACTTTGGACCAGTCTGGTTGAACTGAGGACAGCAAAGCAGAGAGGCGGAGAGAAAGAGAGAGAGAGAGCCTGAGGCAGTATATAAAGCAGAAAGAACAGGAGGCTTTCCCGGTGAAGGTGACACAGGGCAGGCTCACAAAAGCAGTGGAAATACAACTTGTTCAATGTCACACATCTTTTAGAGAAACGGGATGGTTGCGTAGACAATGTGTGTGTGTTTTGTGTTGAGTGTAGGTTCAGGCTTATGTCTATGACTGACATTTTAAATTACATGTGAATCACTAGAGCCTTGGCCTCCCAGAGCAATTACTATAGTATTGAGGCCAGAGAGAGAGAGAGACAGAGAGACATACAGACAGAGAAAGTGAGAGAGAGCAGCTTGTTTGGATATAATGAGTGTAAACCCAGAGACCTACATTGGCACACTAGCTACTCTGTTAGTCTGACCTTCACACCCAAGCATCCCCCTCCGCCCATGCCTCACATTACCTGGATTCATAGCTCACGTTTCAGGTGGTCATGGGCACTTGTTTTGCTAGCACCAACTACTATTTACCTTCCTCTCACGTCGAGGTTGAAAACCAACGCCTCATTACTGTAAGGTGGCTTGAAGTGTACTTAAAACATTTGAGGTAAACACACCTGAATCTATGTCAAATATTCTCCCTGTTGCCTATCACAGGTGCCAGTGGGAAAGGGCTACTGGTACGATTACACACAGCAATCTGTGTTTTGTTACAGTTACAAATCCCTGCCTCGAGATTGCGCCTGATTCCAGCGAGAAAGGTTTTAAACCAGGTTTAACAACAAAGAGAGGCAGCATCAAAGGGCCTTACCCTTTTCAGTCACCGGCCGCAACAAAGGCAGGGCACTGCAGAGTGAAAGGAGACGCCCATACACCCAAGGTTAGGTTACAGTCACGCTTGTTATGGGACTCCTCAGGATGTTGTGAACTATACAGTTACATCAACCCTTTCCAGTCAAACTAACTTGACTAATCTACAGGATGATGTCATTCATTGGGCTATATGTGGGTGAGGGTGTGTAGTGTATTGACTCATTGGCATGCTGCTCAAGCAGCAAGGCTGAGAAGACGTGCCTGAGTAGAATGAGAGATGCAGTCATCCCACAGGTGCTGGTACTCTGCTCTGCTCTACTATCCGCATGTGGCTAAAAAAAGACTGCCTTCCGTGTGGTTCATTTGAGACATACACCAGAGAGACACGTCACCAAGATACACATACACCTTCACACACACGCACACACACACACGCACACACACACACACACACACGCACACACACACACACACACACACACACACACATGCAGGAATCATGTGGTGGTTATGTCAGGACAACTCGCTGCTCTGGCTGCAGTCCTTCCATTCTGTCGCACACACCCTAGATGGAGTTGCTAGGCAACCACTCTTATCATCACCCCCAGTTCAGTTAGGCTGACTGCTAAAATGCTGTGGCCCGATTCTCAGCGTCTCTCCCTCTTCTCCTAGTCCCCTCCTCATTTTCCTCCTTGTCACTTCTCGATTCTGTCCATCCATGTGCATTCACTCTACTGTTTCAGATAGATTGAGAATACAGTTTTAGGCATTTGTGTATTCACTTCCATCTTTTAGATGTACCAGTTCAATACAATTCAAAACCTCAAACAGATAATTTTCCGATTAATTTTGAAACTTTCAACATACTGTTCAAGTGTTTGGGCCGACTTTATTATCATGTGACCTATGATTTTTGCCATACATTCCAATCATTGGACACAAAAAATTGCCAGTCAAAATATTCAACAAAATCATCCATGAGAAAAGTGCAGAATGTGTTAATAAAGAAATACAAGTAATTGGATTTAAAACGAAGGTTGATCTGAGATAATAATTTTAAAAAAGGTTTACCATTCGGCGCGTGCCCTGCTCTATGGAAGGCAGCGCACATCCTTCCAAGCGCGCGACAGCAGGTGCAGAGGAGTGGGGTTCTGGCGGCATCATTAGCTTACTGCATCAAAACAAAGCGGAATACATAATAATTTTTCATAAAGAATACCACTCTCAGAAGATGGTAGCAAAACAAAGGATCCGTATGGCAAACGAAAAACACAGCAAAAACATCACACAGAGAGGCAACGTTGCAAAGACGCTGGTGAGACGAGGCTTTTCTTGGCAGGATAAGCCCCTTCATCGCTGGAGAGGGATACATAGGATAGGCTACATGACAGATGTTTCTGAATGATTGCTGTTAACGATTGCATGTTTCCAAGAACACATCTCCCATCACTTTCGTTTGTATTCATTCTTTAAGGCTAACCCACCTCGTTAAATATCCTGCATGGTGATTGACAGGGATATATCTGTAAAAGCGCATCTGGCCAAACCTTGCATGCTGTAACCTTTTCAGTTCCCTCTAGATTTAATAGGCTGTTGTTCGAACTAAGTCAGTCAGATATATCAAATAACAGTTAAATAAATGTAGAATCAAGTCAAGTCTGTTATTCATGGTCTCTGCCCTCCTACGTAACAGCAACCCATTATCAAAATACCGGTGCTCTATGCGTAGTAGTGCCACAACCACAATGTTGACATGCCGGTTGGCGATATGTTGAACATTAGCGAATCGAACCCTGTATTTAGCCTACTTCAGAGCCTATCCCACTGTTTAAGCTTTCGTCTCGTCAATGATTAAGCAGAGGTAGCAGTCGAAACATGAGATAACCAGACAGTTATAGGATACCGGCAAGTACATACATGTGGCAGGTGCGGTGTACCTTGACTCTTTGGTGTAACAGTCCACCGCTGTATTTAACCAAGGGCCCGCAGGACAGGTGGTGGTAGGATCATCATGTGTGTTATCACTCAGGAATGTGAGATATCAGTGAGCCCTGGAGAGGAGCAATAACCTTTTTCTCTGGCTCTGTTGTTGCAGAGAGTGCGCTGGAGTTTCAACCTGTTATGAGTTACCTATCATGAAGGATTATGTATTATATAGCAGACTCTTTTCCAAGGGGGTTCCCTTGGTGAAGTTATACTGCTTCTCATGGTGTGTTCCTGGTGCATGCTGCTATCAAAGCACCCCATGCCCTGTATATTTTGGATCATGTTTGTATCAACAATGTAACCACATCAGCCTACAGTTTGGATCCAGAAGTATGACATCATTCTGACCACATGCTTGGTTGCAGTTTTGACAGTCGGTCTCGTGTCGGTCTAGACTGCAGAGGCAAGGTTTTCCCTCTCATGTTTTCCATGTGAGCTACTGTATGTTCAAGTGCTGAGAGGACAGGCTTCAGGACATGCCGACTCTGCACATCTCAGGGTATCATTAGACCCATTTAGGCTTCTCAGGCTTCCGTGGTCTTCTCACAGTCCACAGGAAAGAACAGGAGAACAGGCCTTAACCTAACTTGTGACCTTGGTATGTCTGACTCCCCCCACATGTTGTATACTGTATGTTCAGAGTTTTAGTGTGTTGTGACAGTGAAGTCTGTTTATCCGTCACTCCCCTTAACCCTCAAGGGTCTTACTTCTTATGAATTGTTTGTTTTTTGGGAGCTTGTGAAACCTGTTCAAACAACACACAATCAAACCAAAATGTTGATCTGGGTGTTTATAGATGATTGCATAAAGATTGTGTAAAACTAATGACACGTTATTAAAGCAGGCACAAACTGTGTACACACTGTCCCCACTAGATAGAGAGATGAATGACATGAAGAAATGAAAAGCATGGTGACTGCTGTGATCTGCTGTTCCCACAGCGACCACAGGAAGAGAAGTATCCAGTGGGGCCTTGGCTTCTGGCTCTCTTCGTCTTTGTTGTCTGTGGATCAGGTAAACACAATATAAAAGACATGTCATCGATATATATCTGTATACTAATAGTATAACTAATAGTAATACTAATAGTATAACTCATATATCTCAGTGACAAACATGCTGTTTCATTACCTGAAAGATACATGTAACTATCCCATGTGTGTATTATATTTATACACTGAATTGTATTTATTTACAGACAAATCATTTTTGCACTTTCCATTTTGTATTCCCATGTGACTCAGACTATAGAAAAGTTGCCAGGCTGTTGAGGACATGTTCATTTATCACCATGGCAGCAGTACAGTTCTTACACACTCACCTATTGTCCTCCTCGGGAAGTCGGAAGTGGTTCTTCTATGTATGTAACTCCTCCCTCTCTCCTATTCTCTCTTTCTCTCTCAGCCATCTTCCAGATCATCCAGAGTATCCGGATGGGAATGTAATCCAGAGGACCCACTCCAGATTATCTCTCCTCCGTGAAGGCCTCCTCACCCAGTCTGGGGTAGTTGGTCACCACAAGCCAGAGTCCTTTACAGGCCAGGCTAGCCAGAAACACGGACAACTTTACGGACCCGGAGCAAACTCCCTGAATCTGTCTGACAACTCTTCCCTTGTATCCCTCCTTCCATCCTCACCCTTTCCTCTATCTGTATCCCTCCTTCCATCCTCACCCTTTCCTCTATCCTTATCCCTCCCTTGCTCAGTGTTTACAGTGTCCTGGGACTGAGATTTTTCTACTCACTGGCTGAACCACACTGGCTGGACTTTCCCCCTACAGTGTCTTAGCACTTGTGTGCATTTCTCTGTGTGTTTGTGTGCATTTCTCTGTGCGTGTGTGTGTGTGTGTGTGGTTGATGCCGTGACTCCTGCTGACAATGTACCATAGTACTTTGTTTCTAAAAGTATCTGTGTTGCGTGAGAATGATTTAAAAATAAATGTGAAGAGCGTTCGGAAAGTGTCTGGTATCAGTTCCACTTTTGAATGAACTATCCCAAAATGTGTCCAAGATACTCACATTCAGCCCACCTCAGACAGAAGGATTTCTAAATGATTGTTTTCAGTGTGTTTACTGCCTAAGAACATCTCCTCAGATGAGATCAAGTCGAGTGTCAAGTATCTGCATTCCTCACTTTTAGATGGCTGCAAAGCATATTGTCAAGCTACAACTTCTCTGACCAACAAACCAAGATGACATGGACATAACCTCATAACATTCACCTTTCTAACCCAAACTCATCCGGCAAATCTGTTTTTGTTCCATGAACTCTGATACACTGCTGTCACCTATCAACCTCACACTGGAGGTTTGGGGGTGTTATGCAATACTGTATAAGCAGGAATTTTGGGCCCCGTGAAAAAGAAAAAAGTAGCATTTATATTAGTTTTTCTATTTTTTGGGCCCGTCAGTCAGGAATTGTCCTAACCTTTCCCCCCTATATGGCACCCCTGTGTATAGGATACAATCCCACAGAACAGTGTTGACACACATCTGCGTGATCTCCATTGAAATAACAAATCCATTGCATCAGTCAAGGCCAGTTGTCATTGATCCTTAACCTATGGATCAGTCTTTAGATCACTTCCCATAGGTAATGTCAGATTCCCAAGTCTTGCTGACTCAGACTCTCGCTCGTTCCTGCAGTATCTTTTCTACCGTCTGTGGTCTAAAAGAGCGGCTTCCTATTGTGCCCGACCCCCCTCCACACCATAAATACCATCTGGATCTTTCTGTGGGAGATAAGACAAATACATAGCCTTATCTTGTAAGGCAAATTCCATCTGCTTAGTTCAGGATGGCCATGAAGGTGGATTACACAACACTGAACCATGACATCAGAGATAACAGCAATGTGGAGAAAGCTAATGGTTCTGACATAATAACATGGACTCCTGAGCAAAAATCTGATGTGAACTTATGTAATAATAATGTCAATCGACTTTAATCTTGCCACTGATGTATGCCAGAGCATTTTTGGGTGATGATGAAATGGTCCAATAGATGATATCTTCATAACTGTTCCCTTTTCAATCGATGATCTGATCAAGCCACATTCTCCACAACACATGGCAGCACAGTGGGAGCCAGCATGATGATACACATGACCACTACAGTAGTATCGGTCAGGTGACCGAGAAAAATCAGCCAATCACTTAAGCTAAATCATAGAGCTGGCCCCTCATGCAAATAACCCCACCTCGGTGGAGGCATGGATACCTCCTGATCCTTCATTCACAACACAAACAAAGAGCGGTATATTAAACAGAAGATAGGGAACAAGTGTTATTATTACTCCTTTAACATGTTTTATTTGAAGTTGTGCAGTGCAACTGTCAAGTGCAATTGTTTTATGTATGTTACAACTTTTCATCTGGTTTGAGGAAACATGCACAGAAACATGAGCATACAACTGACACATAGAATGCAAAAACTCCATCGCGGTTTCTTTTTATGATGTTCAGAGTAAAGTGTTAAGTTAAAGATTTGATCACCCGGTAGTACTTCACTGTCAAATAATGGAAAAAAAAGTTCAGAAAAAAAAGCGAGGATGCAATACTTCAAAATAAATTCAAGTGAACAATGGTTTTACAGTAAAGAGTTATTCTTGCAGCAAGTCATATGGTTGTCTGTCTTGTGTTCTGTCAGGTGATTATCTTACACTCCTGTGAAACTCCATGGTCCTGAATTACAGCTTTAAAAAGGGGCTGCGCAATTCACCAAGGCCAGCCCATTACTAGCTTCCCTCTCAATTTGTACAACCTAAATAGCATCAGTTTTTTTTCCTCTTGATATCACTATTTTACACTGTACTTACACTAAATATACAGAAATATACATCATACGCCCGTCGACTCCCCTTTGAAAATGCAGCTTAGCCCTATATCTCAACCCCCCCGTATATTTGAACATGCCACAATGGGAGAAGAGAAGCATACAGGATGGGCTTAAGGGCATCAAGAATAACAGGGCTCAAACTTAAATACTGAAAAATATAATCAACTCTCTCTTGCTGCTTTGACTTAAGCATGTTCTTCCTCCCTTCAACCCCACAGTAAAAATGATGACGTCAATGCAAGTGATGAGAACCCCCTTCGCACCCCCCCCCCTTCGCACCCCCCCCCCTCCCCCCCCCACCCCCCTCCCCCGCCCCTCTCGCCCCATGCCAGATGGGGACTCACGTTTTCATGATGATAATCCTGGTCATTCTTTACTTAGCCACTACGCGAGGTACCCTCCTCCTCGCCCTTCCTCCGTAAGTCCGCCCCTTTTGTTTCCCCTCTTTTTCTCTAAAGCTCCTGGCCCGGGGACCACCACCCCTGTATGTACACTACAGCATTCTGCAAAGCGTGGTGACAACACAAGCCAATACAATCCTCACCACCCCCACCCCACTACTGAAGTACAAGCACAATCACTTAGAATCCATTGACACCGGCACAGTGATACGTTTTTTTTTCTCTCTGGAGAAATGTCCACCTGTCTGCTTCGTTTTCTTTCGTCAGACAAATCGGCAGCGATTCACGTCCATGGATTTATTTGGCAAAGTTTTCATTCTCTCTTAACACGACTCCTATCTCCTCTCTCCGCTTTCAGATTGTCCTTGATAGCGTGTTTAAAGCTTCGCATGAAGATTCCCCCCTCCCCCCCCCCGTTCTGTTCATCTGGAGAGTTAAACATGTGCAAATTCTTGTCTTAACAGCGTAGGCTCCTGCTGTGGTAGCAGGCTAGCTCTGCGGCGATAGCAGGTCTGTCTGTCAGTCAGTCTGTAGCTGTGGACCACCCCTCTCCAAGGAGGTGAAGGGTTGTGCTACGCAGAAGGCCCAGAGTTGTGTGATGCAGGCTGGGCCGGGCCACTGGGCTGTGGCACCGGGGCCTGTGTGGGGGCTGGGGGGGAGCCCGTCTGGACCTGGGCCTGGAATTGGGCCATCTGCTCTGGGCTGGCCAGCTTCTTCAGTAGGGTGTTTTCCTGCTCCAGCAGCAAGTTCCTCTCAATCAGCTCCTTGATCTGCTCCTTGAGCACCTCCACCTCCTCACGCACTGCATACATCAGGTGGCTCTTCACCAGGTCCTAATAAGATAGACAAGTTTTAGTTTACTATTGCCTATTAGTTTACTATTGTACTCATGTAACTGAAATCACTTTACCTACAATTTAGGGATTTAGATCAGTTATAACATTCAATAGGTCTAAAGACATTATATGTGTTCTTTGAAAACATTACTGTAACATGTAACCATTTCAGGGCCTTAACACTACAAATTCAGATTTTTTTTCTTTCAATTGCATTGTGACGAACTTTTATTTAATTTCTAGACAACAAATCAGTAGATTCTAGAATTATTTCCCCTTCCCGGGACGCTAGAACAAAAACGTCACAGTAAACCGACAAAATGGCCGGCCCACATCTATATGGCCAATCACAGACCGAGATATTTATATCCAGGTGTCAAAGCGTTTTAGTTTGCCTAGCAACAGAGCAAAGGAACAACATTGCGTGAGCGCGTTTAGGCACAGTTCCAGTGACTCGAGTTCTGTAGAATAAAGTTGATATTACAGACGCTAGCTTTAATTTCAAACTTGCCAACTCATTAACTTACACAATAATGTTTCACTCGTTGTGAAATCAAAACAAAGTGATAAAATTAGTAGAATGAGTTATGATATTATAAACTTTTCAGTGATGCATATAGCCTACTTAGCGCGCACAATTCATGTAATTATGGCCAATGTATTGAACACGGAAAACTTGACCAAATAGCAAAGTAACTTTTAAAATCTACAACTAGAATGTAAGTGTCTAAGATAGCCTAATCGAGGCTCTACTACAATAAGTGGCCGACTGAGCAGGTTATGTAACCCATTCATTCTCTACAAACTGATGCAATCATTTGAAGGCATAATTATTTGAGGGACAATATTCGGCTACTCTTAATAATATACGTTAAAAGTCGACTGGTCTACTAGCAGTGCGGGTTAATGACGTACGAATGGACGACATAATGTAACTTACCATTGCCTGTTCGATTTTGTTGTCTATGGCCACAACACTGGCACCCGACGAACTGTAAATGAACAAAAAGGCAGACGTTTAGCATAGGCCTACTCAAACAATTAAGAATTTAAAACAGATAGGGAGAAAATAAAACAGATTCAATGTTGGAGAAATTACATATTTACACTTCAGATTTAACATAAAACACACAGCTACGGGTTGTTTTGTAAGCTGCACACAGCATCCATCGAAGCTGCGGTTGACAGCAAAACCAGCGACCCACCACATCATACTTTCTCGTTCGAATCGTAATGGCAACTTAAGAGCCTTACATTTTACAATTAAATATATTGTATGAAATCTCTCTATCCCAGACACAATAATTTTCATCCTGCACAACCAGTAGCCTACCAGCCTATCACAAGAAAATACGAGCAACACAAACGACACCGACTCTTTGTCGACAGCCTTTTCAAGAAACCATTCGAATTTAGCCTACCTATTGTCGAGAAGGACTGGCGAACTCTCTGTTCCCAGTAACGAAGACAAAAACGATATGGAAAAATTTCTCAAATGGCAAACACCAAGATCCATCGCCACTGTATAACACGGAGTATTCATGCTATACCATCCGTAAAACAGGATAATCCAAACAGAATCTCCACTGGACAGCCCTATTTCAAAAATGAATTCGATAGACCATTGGTTTTTAGTTGAGGTATAAAGGCACTTAGTGTTCCGTCAGTGGACCTGCTGTCCCGCGGAGTCTGTGCATCAACCACCGCAGCACAAACAATATCCAAGGTCAGCTCATCTAAGCTCTGCTAAAATTCTGCAGCCTGGGACAATCGCATAATTTATCCAAGACAAACACTTCGAGACTGCATCCTATAGGTTGAGGAAGTAAGAGATTTGACTAAAATATGTGGGAACGCCCCAACCTTCGGCTCAGCCGACATCATTAGAATAAATTATTCAAGAAAGGGAGGGGAGGCAGTACAACGAAAACCGGGAAAAACCGGATGAGATGGGAAGAAACAACACTGCACCTCTTTCAAGAAAAATAGAAATAGAAGAGTTGTTTATTAACTATCTCTGCCGCAGAACAGAGAACAATAGAATCAATATACCATTATAATAAATAAACAACCCTTTTTATTACAGTCAGCTATTAAAACAATCAGTATAACTGAGCACGGTCGAATGCATATAGTTTAGTTTATAGTCTACCAAGTGCCCTTCAATTGCGTGCAGGTTAAAATAATATACGCTATTTGGTACTGTAAGCAAAATGTCTAAATTCAGGGATTTCGCGTCTCGCCACCACCCCCTAGTGGTCAGTCTATCAATATGGAAACCCCTTTATCAGACAAGTGGGACCTCGTAGTCGTAACACCTATTCAATAAACAAAATACATTCAGAAACAATTTTAACGACACATAACTGTACCACAAATAGCAGCACATTATTTCTCCAAGAATGTGGACTTCATAAGTATGTTTATCGGGGTGTGTTTGTTTAAGCAGAAGGCATGTCAAGATTTGTCTTAATCACCAGAACAGGACAAAGGGAGTGGGACATTAACCAACTTCACGTGAATGAGGACGCAATCACAGCAAGCTTCACATTACTGGAGGGGATGCATTTGCTGATAGGATTAACAGAAAGGAATATTGAATACAATGAAAACATGGATGTGGTTAGGAGAGGGGGTCAGCTACAGACAATCAGCTGGTCAAAGTGACACATTATCTCCCCATGTCTGCCGCAGCACAAGGAGAGCAACATTTGCAAATGGGAACATTGGGTTTAATCATCTCGTTACCAGCATAAACTAAACCAAACCGTCTGCCTATTTATCACTGACGAACAGAAACGTGAGGTAACGTGTATCAAAATCAAATAACTGTAGCTCACGTGGAAATTCCGGACAGAAACTTAGGACAAACATGGTGTGCCGGTCGTTTGGCGCTCAATACCACATCAAGGGCACGGGGGAGTACTAACACGAGTGACATCAGTGAGCACCGTCTCTGGAATAGTCCAGGCACCAAACGACAGCTGGTGGAGAGTGGATCAATCATGTAAAGTAAGAAAAAATAAATCATAGCCGTCAATAGTCCACATGGAGAACAGCACCCGGCCAGAAGCAGCTCTCTTATCATGTACAGAAAGAAATGTAACCACAAACAACCGCAGACCCTGTGACCCTTTGAGCCTGTCTGCACTGCAGCCATAGGCGTGTGCTTCTACTGTTTACCACAATGTGGACGTCTCGCAGTGGATACGGGTGAAAGATATTTACGGACGCCATAACACATCCACGAATGGGGGACTTTAGTCATGTCTTGGGTTCCCCACCTGTAAAAGGTGTCATGGAAACTTGGCTTCGGCCCAAACGCCCCAAGGGATGTAAATATTAATGACTCAGTGTATATAGACCTCATAAGTGGGAGTGGAAGGGAGGGAGGAAGTGAGAAGAATGGACGTCTGTCCACCTACACATCTATACATCATACAAGTGACACACACCAGAAAACCTCTCACCAACACAGAACACACCTCAAACATATAGCCTTGGTGCCTTTAGACACACATACACACACACAAACAGACACACACACAGACACACACACGAAACATTATCCTCAGACACACCCTACTTGAGCACAAGGGAGAGGAGAAGGGCAAGAGGGGAAAGAGGGATGGTGTGATGGAGGGAGGCTCCTTCCACTGAAAAACCATTCATCCAACCAGTGGGAGTGGGAGATCACCTTCCTGTTTCAGCCAGCATGTGAGCTGTGCTCACCTGGAAGACAGAGTGAGAGAATATGTAGGATATGCAAAGAACCTACTGTATATAGGTTCTGAACTCTGCTCAGGTCTACTGGTGTGAACAGAATGGGGCACAGAAACGTTTGCAAGTCCACATATTGGTGGACATACTGCGGTGGTTCAAGATATCCTAAATGTAGGCCTCCAGTCCTAGTCACCCCGCCTAGCCCCAGGTTAGTTACAGGTTTCTAATCGTTTTACCAATGTCCTCATGTGGGTATCTGGGCATCTGCCTGGCATCCAGGCTCTTCAAAAGCCCCACAGGACTGCCTGCTTATCACACAGAACACGTCAGTTCTAATGAGCAGCCTAACAGCAGGCTCCACATACTACAGCCTTCGAGTGATGTCACCGCTACTTGACTGGCCTACACCTACATCCACCACCACCACCATTGTTATACTTAAGATATGATGTCGCTGCTATGGAATTGTGTCTCGAGAAAAACAAACCTGACGGTTCCTCGGGACTTAACACAACTACACTGTTGGAACTGTGCACTTCTAGTCCCCGGTTATCTGCCGCGCCATTGGCAATTGAACATTTGGAGAGCAAATGTGTTTAAAACCAGAAATACATAAATCAATCTAATTCTAGTTCCACCAGCACTCTTCTTTTACTGTGTGGATCTGGGAGTAGTCTGGCTTCTTCTTCTACTGTGTGGCTCTGGGAGTAGCCTGGCTTCTTCTTCTACTGTGTGGATCTGGGAGTAGCCTGGCTTCTTCTTCTCCTGTGTGGATCTGGGAGTAGTCTGGCTTCTTCTTCTACTGTGTGGATCTGGGAGTAGTCTGGCTTCTTCTTCTACTGTGGGGATCTGGGAGTAGTCTGGCTTCTTCTTCTACTGTGTGGATCTGGGAGTAGTCTGGCTTCTTCTTCTACTGTGTGGATCTGGGAGTAGCCTGGCTTCTTCTTCTACTGTGTGGATCTGGGAGTAGTCTGGCTCCAGTTGTCTGGGCTCCTGCTTCACGGCTGGGGCCCTCCTCCCAGCAGAGAGCAGCCGTCGCCGTGGCGTCTCCAGGCGCAGGAAGGTGGATGTGTTCAAACATAGCCTGGTCCCAGAATGCCCTGTACAGCCTCCCAGTATAGATGTCTTATCCTAATCAAACACTGCACAGCTCCCATTGAGACCCAGAGGCTCTGTAAGAGGCTCAACGCGCGCTTATCTCATCCGGAGCCGTTTGACTGGACTCAGGTTTAAATAATTACAGGAGCCCAAATATAAACCTGCAGCAGGGGACAGCTTGTCCTCGGCCCCCCCGGGCCCTTGCTCTGACTCTTGGAGGGCCCTGATGCCGACCTTTATCCCCCCTCTTCCCCTCTCCCTAGCCAAGTAAGGCCAAGAGCACCTTAACAGCTCCAGGCGCCGTTCACAACTAGCCGGAGCTCAAGGGCTGGTCGACGGGGTCACCCGGCGGCGCTGTTCCAGAGAAGGGGGCTTAACTCGTTATGTCGTTCTCTGCGTCCTGTACAGCTCTGACCTTCTCTACCAGGTCAATGACCTGGTCAAGGACATTTTTAACCTCCTTGTCGTTTCGACTCCAACCACAACCAAGTACCAGGACCCTTTGCTGACATCATATGCATGTCTCCTCAATGTGCTCATCGGCTTGGTCAATACTGCGCATTGACAGAACCCTCCCCTCGATCAAATTGCACCATACCGTGTGAATATTGGACATGAAAACATGGTCAGTACCCCAGAGCAGTGGTTCCCGACCCTGGTCCTCAGGGACCCCCTGTCCTGCATGTTTTCGATGTTTCCCTGCTCCAACACACCTGATTCAAATGAATGGTCATAAGCAGGCTTCTGCAAAGTTGGATAACGACCCATTCCCCACCCTGGTACTTGAGGACCATTGTTGGGAACCACTGCCCCAGAGGATGTGCCATATATGGTCCTCGATCACATGACCTACTGAAGACAAGAGACATGACTTGGCCTAACCTCAATTTGATCCAAGACATTAAGTAAGAATACAGTACAGTAAGAACACACACACACACACACACTACGAAATGACACTAAACTGTCAACGGTCAGCATGAAGACAAAGCCTGCCCTGGCTGACTCCCTCACGCCTGCCCGCCCGCTGACCTCACCTCCCACCCCACAACACTCATCTGGTCGAGCCCACACAGCAACACAGCGATGTCACAAGCGCCAAAAGTCGAATTCGCAACAGACACGAACGATGTGGCAACATCTGTGACGAAACCGTCTGACGCAGAACAATAACACAAAGAAAAACGAGGACGACTCCCATTCGGTGGAGTCGGGAAAAAACCCGACGTGGGATTCGACAAAAGACGTCAATAGTTACCGAGGAACAAGCAGTTCTCCAAATCACAGAGTCAACACGACCACCATCCCTGACACTGCCACTTGGGTAGCGGGGAGAGACACGGAGACAGACGGAGAACTGTGTGCTCTCTGTGTGCCGTCTCAGTGCAGCTCAGCGAACCTATTGTCTGCTGTCCACAGTGGCAGCTGACTACAAAAAAAAGAGTCTTCTGGATCGCATGGACACTGCTCCACAACGAACACACAGACCGACAGAGGGAGAGAGGGAGGTAAAGAGGGAGGTAAAGAAGGAGAAAGGAAGCCCATGGTTACCTCTTCAGGTGCTGCTCCAGCTCCCAGAAGAGCAGCTTCACGCCCATCGCGTCTCTCATCGAGCTGTCAGTCAGCCAGCCCTCCAATCAAACAACAGAACGCCTACACGCCCCTCTTCCTTATCCCGCGCGTTCTCCCCAAAATGGTGCTCGGCGAGCGTACATCCCGGGGTCTGTGGAGAGGATGGGCAGAGGCCAGGGCACGAGACGGGGCTGCTTTATGAGCATGAGGTAGAAAGTGTGCCTGTGTCTTCTCCAATCTGCTGTCTTGTGCTCTGTGTGTGTGTGTGTGTGCGTGTGTGTGTGAGGCTGGCAACTCTACTGCCACGAAAACAAGAGCCGTGACATCACGTCGCTGCCAGGGTCATGTGACCTGTGGTTACATAAACCATCAGGAGGGATTAGCATCTGGTCGGGTGATTCTGGTCTCTACCAGTCCTACAACTACTACGTCCTCCGCTCTAGTCTCCTCCCTCTCTCCCTCCATCCCTCCTCAGGTTTGAGTATAGCAGAGGGGCGAGTTGGAGTAGGGGTGTGTCTCCCTCCCTCCCTCCCTCAGGTCTGAGTGTAGGAGAGGGGCGAGTTGGAGTAGGGGTGTGTCTGCCTCGCTCCTTGTGCGCCGTGAGGGCGAGGTAGGGGGGGGGTGTGTTTGTGGGTCCCGCTGGGAGCTCGAGGCACGGTGTGTGTATTGGGTGGAGAAAGGTGTGTGTGTGTGTGTGTGCCCCGCTCCCATTGTGTGAGGAGGGTGCAGAGTCGGGCCCCTGAGCTTGAGCAGGGTCTTATCCTGTCACTTCTCATCACAGGCTCCGGGGGGAGATCCGGAGCGGGCTTAGCGCCACAGCAGAGACACGGCGCACCGCTAAGTATGTCGTCTCTCCTGGCTTAGACGGCCCAAGAGAAACAACAACATGAGGGGGGGGAGGAGGAGGAGGGAGGGAGGGATGGGCGGGTGTCAATACGGGGATTTCATCGAATCAAATACACACCGTATACGGGTCGAGTCAGGTGATGTGTCACACGGTCTGTCTGACTGCAGCTCTTCGGCTCTGACTGGGATTCCTGGCCGACAGGACGCGGCATCCTCGCATCTAGGACCCGCGGACTAGCGCGCCATGCCTGTCAGCTGACGGGACGCACGCCCTTCTGCACGGCTCGAGCACGCTGACCACATACACCGTTCACCGCGGCACGGTAGCTAACGCGACTTCTAATGCTAACCAGACCTTGTGAGGTTGGAAAGCCGAAAACACCTTCCTCAATACCTACTATTGTATGGTGGGGGTGGGTGGGTGGGGTCGAACCTAGATAGACGACTGGGCCCTGAGCCAAAAATAAAAGTGTAGCCTACTTTCATCCACTTATTGAAAGAAAACAAACTTCAGAAAAACATTGCCTGACAAAAACAGTGCAATATACTATCAGAAAAGGGTTCCAAGTTAAGAGGAGACTTTCCCAAAAGAGGTGTGGTCCTCTACCAGGCCCCGGGGCCCCCGAGCGGAGCCACGCGGGCAGCACGCAGCCCCTGCCTCACAGGGGCGACTGGCTTCTCTCCTCGGACCCTGGCTCTCCAGAAGCAGCGTGACATGGAGGATTGTTGAGTAGCCATTTTGGCACCACATATGAGAGACGGGGAGAGGGGGGGACGGGCGGGAGAGAAAGAAAGAGGGAGAGATGCCAATTTCCGCTGACAGCGGCGAGTCTTTGGGAGCGGCTCTGTGTGCTGCACTCCCTCAGCGTGGCAGAACTCTCTGAGCCTAGCGCTACTGTCACCGCGCTGGAAGGGACCAGATCCGCCACGCCACGCCTACACCGTCTCTTGTGTGACAGAAAATATCTTCTAGTGGCGGAGGGGGACAGTCCACACACACAAACGCACGAGCGAGCGGGGTTGTTATGACAGTGTGTGTGTGTGTGTGTGTGTGTGAGCGGCAAGGTATGAGTAATGTGGAGTGAAACCTAGCATTAGCAGGATTAACACCCAAAGAACACACAGCCTCACCAGGGGAGGAGAGGAGGAGGAATGGAACAGAATTCTTACGCATCACGCATGGAGAGGCTGAGGGGAGGAGGGGAGGAGGGGGGGGAGACGCAGGAGGGAGAGAGACAGCAGTCGAGAGCGCTCGCTCTCTCCACCGCTCGCAGGCTTTGTTCGAGGCCACTGGCTCCTTCATTGGAAGTGACGGTGAAGCGGTGATGTAAGAGGCAGCCGCGAACGGTGGCCCCTCTTTTTCTCGGGCGCTGAAACCGACGTCCGTGTCTTCCACGAGCTCTCTTTCTCTCTCACACACAGACACACACACACACACAGTCGCCAAATACTTTGGACTGTGCACGCGTTGCACGGCAAGGTGACCATTCAAAGAGATACAGATTAAGCTCAATGTGTGTGTGCGTGTTCGTCAGAGGGTTTTTGCTGACGCCTGATGAGATGTGTGTGTGTGTGTCTTCCAGTGAACTGGGGCTTATCCACAAAGACAATGGGGAGCGGTCCGATTTGGGGCGCTGGGGAGGGGGCTGCTGGCTGGCGAGGGGGCTGGGCTTCTGTACATCGTACACGATGTTCTAGATGCAGACGGCCAGTCAAGCGAGAGCATTACTTCCACCCCAGCGGCTGATGGGATTGGAGGGGCTTTGCTGTACGTATAGAGACAGTGGGGGGGGAGCTGGACCAAGGCTCCTACAGTACACACGGCGTGGTGGACACACCGCCGGGTACAGACCCCCTCTGTGAAGGGGAACAGGAGGCTCTGATCCGACAAGACGGGCTCTTCCACGCTATTAACCTCCCAACATCAACACACACACAGAGAGAGAGAGAGAGAGACACACAGAGAGAGAGAGAGAGAGAGGCAGAGACAGAAAGCAGATGGGTGGTTTGGGATTGTTTCCAAACAGACCCTCGAGCCCACCACATTTCGCACTCTTCTGTCGTTTGAACTCTGTGCGTCCTGGAGCACAGAGCCTCTCTGCCACAGAGCGCCGCACAGCAGGAGAGAGAGAAGGGGTAGGACACACAGTACAACAGGAGAGAGAAGGGGTAGAACAGTGGCGCAGGAGAGAGAGAAGGGGTAGGACACACAGTACAACAGGAGAGAGAAGGGGTAGAACAGTCGAACAGGAGAGAGAAGGGGTAGTACACGCAGTACAACAGGAGAGAGAAGGGATGGGACAGAGTCGAACAGTGGCGCAGGAGAGCTAATCGGAGCGGCACAGAATTGATCTCGATCTCGGGCCGGCAAAGTAGAGTGGATGAGAGCGCGGCGCAGGCTTTGGAGACGGGACTCGCAAAGGTCACGCAGAGTGGATAGCAGACACCTGCTTCTGTCTCAGCCCAGGAGAATGCTGCTGTGTGGGGACAGGCTCGTGTGGGTGTGTGGGAGAGCGTGTGTGCACGCAGGTTCCCGCGGTCAGGATGCGCTTGCCCAACACGTTTCGGAGAGCGAGAGCAACTGACTCACACGGGGCTGCCAGGAACAGTCACCCTCTCACCGTACACACACGCAAAACTAAATACATACTCAACCGCTTTGGCACTCCACATAATCGGTGCACAGATGGACAAACATACGAACACACACAGACAGGAGCTGTTCCTCCTATTTGGACCGAGGGTCGCCGTGTCCCGCAGTGTGGACAGAAGACAGTCTGTCTCCAGGGTCTGTCTCAAGGGCTGTCTTGGCTCTGCTAGGAGCCCCGACATGAAAAGGAAGTAGGTTAGGGAGCTGGTTGGTTGTACCGACTACCACATTGCTTTTACATCCGATTAAAATGGTTTCTTTCTTTGAACTCTCGATACTCTCGGGCAGAGTCCTAAGTCGTGTGTACAGAGCTCGTCTGAAACAGCTGTGTGTAGTGGCAGGTTTAATCGGGGTCTGGGAAGTGATCGTCGGCTTCATTCACATCGGTAGTACTGTTTAAATCCGGCACCGCCTCCTAAATCTAGCCCCGGGGCCGTCGCTGGCCGAGATATACCCAGATTGAGCCGTTTGTATTCATCCTCATCCTCATCTCCATTCAGCAGATCTCCCCAGTCTTCCTCTCTATCGCCACAACACCCGACCCCACCCCTCCATCCCATCTGTCCTCTCAGAGGATAACGGGAGTGTGTAATGTTCTCTCTCTCTCTTCTCTTCTCCTCTCTCCCTGCGCTGCCCTACTTCTGACTGGAACACTGGGAGGGGGGGGGGACACACAGACAGGGCCGATCCAGAACCATCCAGTTTATAGGGAGCGGGGGAGATGCAGAGGGGAGGGGGGGGACTGACCAAGAGAAGAGATGACGGGAGCGAGGCAGAGACCCATGGAGGGGGCCCGTGCCTCTCCAGCAACGGGGGTCCGTGTGTGTCGACGCTAGCCCTAACGCCGACAACAGGTAACCCCCCGCTAAGAGGGACGACCTTGTTTGTTTGTTTGTGTGTGGAGTTACATAACAGCCCCCCACCCCCAGAGACCCTTTAACCCCGCCCACCTTATCCCTGGAACATCGTGTAACTGGGACACATTAGTGGGAGGGGGGGGGAGCGTATTGAGGGCATTGTGTAGGACGCAGCCTAGCAGTCGAGTTGCCACACTAGCCGTTTCAAGCGGAGACGTGTTGGCTGCGGGCTGATAGACCGCTGAGAGCGTTCTGAATCTCACTCTGACTTGGCGTGTCTAGGCAGGGTGGAGTGCTACTCCGCAAAATCCCGTGCAAAACAATCAATTTCCATACGACGCAAACACACACACACACGTTACATGGGCTCATATCGCGAGCCACTGAGCCGGGGCCATAATAGAACGTTCCCCATCACATTCTCCATAATGTGGCGTGACAACAAGCTACAGTGTGTGGCCAACACGCTCCATTATTCCCAGGCTACACCGTGCAAGCAGACAGCCACAATGAACGGCAAATGACATATTTTTCTCCTTTTGTACACACATTACCGCTCCTTATCTCCTCTCGGAACACTCAAACCTGTGTTTATCTCAGCATTGGCACACGTCAATGCCTTCCCAGAACCCAGGTGTAACTCGTTAAACAGAGTCGTACTTAACTACACCTACAACAGCAGCGACCCCATGTGCTGTCCAAAACCCAACATGGGCTTCCACACAGTTGCGGGTTGGGCTCTTGTTTTCATTGTGGACAGTTTTGACGGACGACAGCTGTTCCACTTGCTTTGCCTCTCACGGGAAGTCGGCCACAATGCTCACGAGCCCGTTCCGACTAGCAATGAGCCCTGACTGACTTTCTCTGCTTTCTTTAAATGTGCGTGTGTGTGCGTGCGTGTGTGTGTGTGTGCCTTTAGATGTCCAAGCGAGAGGAAGCAGCCAGTGGATTAAGAGAAGAGCCTATGTCAGGTCTGAAGCTGTGACGACAGCCAGGCTACTAAGCAGGGCTTAGTCCCAGTTACCACACACACACACACACACCAACACACACTGTTCAGAGGACGCCAATTCAAGCCCGGGATATGTTTTTAGACACACACACACATGCCACAGGTGTGTATTTATGGACCATTAAGACAAGGGATTGGGTACTACCCTTCTTCACAAAAACACAGACTTTGGACCAGAAGGCCATGCATTGGGACAGAGCTGAGACGAGACCTGGAGATGGAGCTGGTAAGGAAGACTGCCCGATGTTGCAACTGCACAGTTGGCCAACTAACTGTCTTGTGTTCACTCTTTCCAGCCTGATAGACAATCAATGACAGTAGCAAGAGTACCCACAGAGAGCCCCAAAGTCTTCAGGGAGCAAGAAGAGAAAGAGATAGATATACAGCCTCTCTCTTTCTCCATCTATACATAAAGAGATAGATAGATAGATAAGAGAGAGAGACACAGAAAAACAAAGACAGAAGCCAAGAGAGGGACAGAAACAGAGACAAAGATAAACAGAAAACAGAGAGAACCAGAGAGAGAGATGACAGCTGAAAGGCGAGGTGACGTGAGGGAGGGAGGAGCAGTAGCAGTGCTGCGTGGGTGGATGCTGAGCACAGCCGGTTCGAACCAGTCTGATGCTGATAGTGACTCTGGATGACGGCACAGTTTTAGGAACACAAAGGACCTATACTGTCGACTTATGGTCTGACAAAAGTGAAATTCGGTACAACATTGGAATGCATTGTTAGGGGGTAAAACCGTTTGATATACTTCGGTGTGGGATCAAACTGACAAATGAAATGTAGCTTACAGGCTACCAACTAACTAGACACTGGTACACCTTACATGGCCATGCATAATACATGAAGCCCAAAGGTCATAAGAGGCCCATTTACTGTGGCCAGTTAACCCTTGTTGTTCCTGGTGTTTTCTCCAAAACCAGGAACTGGCATAAAAAAAAACACAAGAGGAGGAGAGCGTGAGCGTTGAGAGTGGGTGCTTAATACAGTATGTTGTCCAACGGCCATCGGTGGGGCCACGGCCACCATCTGATCTGAAAACACCAGACGCAGAATCGACCCAATGACGACACTGTCATCGGCGCATCCCCGTCCAGTACACATCAACCGCAAACACGTGCTGGCCTTAGGGCCACGCGTATTCCACAGCCGACCGCTTGTAGAAGCAGGAGAAAAAAACCAACAAGAGACACTTACCTACAGGCAGCAGCCCCCAGGAAGGTCAGACATGGAGAGAGAGAGAGAGAGAGAGAGAGAGAGAGAGAGAGAGAGAGAGAGAGAGAGGAGAGAGAGAGAGAGAAAGAGAATGAGAAAAACATACCGTGCACTGTCGCCCACTCAAAGGTGTGTGCGGTAAATGATTTGTTATGGAGCACAGGACCTGGCTTCCCTTTATGTACAGGTGCTGTGTGTTTGGGGTGATGTATGATGAGTGCTGTCGGTTAGGCAGGGTAAGAGTATAAGGCTGGAGGGGGATCTGTAGAACAAAACAAGAGCCAACTGTGGGGGCCTGCGTATAACGTTTGGAACGTTTCGATTGCATAATGTTGCGTCTTAATCCTCTCATTAATCAGTAAGTACCAGTTGGCTGAGGAGCTAGCGATCAGGCGGGCAGAATACAATACTGATTGATTGGTTGATTTGATTGAGTCATTCGGAAAATATGCGATACGTGACTGAACAAAAACCCCAGGACAAAGACGAGACCTGCTCATTCACTGAGCCCAACCTTCACATCCTACTCGAACCCTTCCTACTAACTCAACACACCACAAGGGCATGGCAGGACATTTTAGCCAAAGTGACATTCAAATAGCGCATGTGGCCGACAGTGTGCAGGCGCTGCAGATAATCAAGGACAAGAAGTGCGTAGTCCAAACATCATTTCACTGGTTAGCGCAGAAAAAAGTCTGTCAGTTTTTTTGTACTCTGAGTACACATATTCAGTACTATCCTAAAAAGTAAGAACATGTGTGGCAATTCGGCAGTATTCAACACTGGGAATGGCTGGACTGAAGTAGTTAGCTAGTCTCCATCTCTGACGACCTATTCAAAACAATCCTCCAGTGAAGGGACATCTTCGGTGCGGTAGCCTACCACCTCCTGGTGGCCATAGATGTAACTACAGCATCTACCAGAGATACAAGGAAGTTTCATTAGCCAAATAGTTTACCGTCTTCTGGGAAAAGCACAGATCCAATAGATTGACACCCTAGAAGCCAATCAACTTTCCACGAAAGGGGCATATCTTCAGGGTTGTCAAGGCTAGCAGGGTGCTTGGTGGCTGTTGATAACATCTAAACGACCATCCATATATCATTGTTATCCATCATAGCCTATATTTTTTAAATAATGTAGCTAGCCTATACGTCATATTTTGTTGATATATACAGCTAGCCATTTGGTCCTAGTTATGAAGATCTATAGGTCCTACTTATGGTCAGAAACACAAGAGGCTTCCCTGAAAAGGGTGAGGGTGAGGCAATTGAATTGTTCCTGGAGAAAGCTATAACTTCACAGGGAAAACACCCCCCACAACCCACCCCCTGATGAGGCCCACCACGAGGGAAGTCAAACAAGGAGGGAGGAGCCTACGGTCAAGGTAAAGGTCACAAGGCTGATTACTTTAGACAAACAAACGACTGATAACCGGCACATAACTTAAGGATTGTGAAAAACAACAACTTAAGGTGGACTAAGCTCTTCCCCCCCCCCATCACAGGACTCCCATGAACCTGACGACATGGGATGTCCAGGTGGAGACTGTAGGCGAGGCCTCGTCCCTTCTGATTCGATGACAACTTGGGTCTAATTTAGGTCAGCAAAGCTAACCAGTGCCACGCTAAAAGACAGACTTCTTCAGACAGCACTCCTCACTCTGGGAAAGTATTCCACGTTTCCGCAGCTCATTTCCAAAGACTGTTCCTCTCCCTCCCTTTCTCTTGTTACCGTTACAGTCGATCAACATGAAATGGAAGTGTACATGGCTTATCTACTTCACATGTGAAAAAAAATTGTAAATGAGGCTGAAGATGCTAAACAATAAAAGAAAGAAATTCACGGCGCAACATTTGTCCATCGATAAGCCTAACCCTGAATCCGCTCTATCGCACACGTTACATCTACAGGCAGACAAGGTGCTCAATCTGAAGTGACATCGGCGTTAAAGGCATCGAAAACAGCCGGCAAATCGGTCCATTCCAAATCATCCAAAATGAACATGGCGTGTACATTCTTAGCCACTAGATGGCACTGTGACTTCATAAATCTTCTAATGTCCTTACAACCTATTAGGCCTGGGATCATTTTCATGTCAAGAGCCATTTCATTTCCCAACTAAATGAGGGTGCATCGGAAGCCACGATAGATGAAAAGCTGGATTTGAATTTGAAAGACACGCACTGATGAGACACTGATGTAGCTGATCAACAGGTTTCATGTCATCCATCGCATGAGTCACTCTATTCTTAGTTGAAATGTCTGAATTCAACTTGCCTTCTTTAAGGTCGTTTAAACATTTAACCACCTCATTTCTGTCATTGTTTACTTCTACGCATACTTTTTAACCCCACTAGTTAAATTGGAGGGCAAAGACAACATTATTAAGTTGGATTTAAGATATTGCACATTTTCCATTTAAACAAAATTGACACGGTAGTACCTTTCCATGATGCTAATCAGACACACTATGGCTGCGTCCCAAAACCTTATTTGCGACCATTCAGTTTTAGGCTACTTATCAATTTGAGAACTAATTGTTTGAGCCCTACCTTCCTTCTAGAAAGGTCTAGGTTGACCTGGACACTATCCAGCCCTCCCCCATCCTCAGACAGCGTTCACTAAACCTAGGACGACCCAGCCCTACGGCAAGCCCAAGCCCTACTACGCCCTCGGGTCTGTTAGTGGCAGCGGCCACTAGATGGCAGCAGAGAAGCGCGTGTCCAGGCCCAGTGAGTGACAAGGTTCAATCGATGGCTCCATTACCTCTCAGTCAGCCTCCGGCAGACTCCTGCCCAGCCTGCACACTGACTAACACCTCCGCTGACGCCTCACATCCTGGCAGTCCTTTCTGCCTGTTGGCAGGAAAAAAGATGATCCCTCCCCTTAAAAGAACACTTAGTTGACAAGGACTTTGGGTCAGCCGGGGCGTGCCCTGCAAACCGGAACACCCCTGAACCCTGAGGGTTCATTGGCCTTGCCATCTACTGTAACCTTTACGTCCGTCAACGAACAACCCCGGGAAAGAGAGAACTCTGAAAGGAATGATGATTTGTACGGGTCGATCCAAGAGCAAGACAGTTGCTACGTGTAGGGTTTTAAGTAGGCCCTACCTACTGTTTGACCCGGCTGACTGGCCCTAAAGCAAACAGCATGTGCACCAAGTCATGTAGAAACCCTCCTCTGCTGAGTTATGAAACCCATCCATCAGAGGCCTGACAGGAGGAATCATGCACACACACACAGAGGAAAAGCACCCAAGTGAAAAAGTTGAAAAAAAAGGTAATTGCAGGTTGGGCCTGGGAATGCACGGCAGAGTGTTTGGCAGAGAGCCAAGGCGAGACGCCCCCGGGGATTCACCTCCGAGTAAACGGATACCTGTCGAAGAGACAGAAAACGGCCCCGTCATCATCCCTATCATCGCCGACAGCCTCGAAGTGGCCGGTTTGAGTCATCTAAAGGCTGTCGGTGCAGAACGTTCGCGGAATGGGGGAGGGGCAGGCTCCGGGCTGACAGGGGGAGATGGAGGGAGAGAGAGAGAGAGAGAGAGAGAGAGAGAGAGAAAGAGAGAGAGGCTCTTTCTAATTTACAGGGTCTGAGAGAGCAGCCTCATCAGGCTCCTACAGAGACTTCAACCGGGGGGAGGGGGGGAGGGGGGGGAGGGGTCTCTATGGAGACGGAGCTCCTTCTTTGGTGTGTCTTCCTGGGCTCGGGCCAAGATAAAGAGAAGGACCAGCCGCCTGTAACTAACCCAACACTGTTCTGCTGCCCGGCCTGGCACACTGAGGGGGGATGCTGTCACTCTTGGCTGGGGAGCGACTGTGCTGAGAGCCTAAGGCTCAGTCGGCCATTGACATTACACAGCACAGACAGACAGGAAGGATAGACAGGCAGGCAAGCGATAATCGAGGCAGATAGTCTTTGTCATTGTTTGAGACATGCTGACTGGAATGAATGCTAATGAGACAGGCAGAAAAACGGGTATGGGCAAACGTAAAGAAGTGCAAGGTGCGCAGGCTACAGCTCGATGGTGGTGCACTGAAAAGTAGCAGGCAGGAGGACAACAGCTGGCAGCCAGGCTAGCTCTGGTGCTATGACTACAACAATGACTCGGTGCTAACCGCTAAGAGGCTAAACCAAGGAAGTGAAATCCTATACGCGAGAGCTAGACGGGCTAGGTTGCGTCCACGAAAAGACGCTAATGCTAGGTGAAGTCCAGAACTCTGCATTGTAATGATGCCAAGATAACGCAAGCAAGCTAGCAATGCGGGCCACAAAGCTGCTCCCTGCTGCTCTCATTCAGCCTCCGAGGCCATTGAAAACGGGGATTAGCGAGACAAAGTGAGAGGGAACGGCCATCATCCCCCGGTTAGCCAGTGGATGACGCTGCTTTATTCCTCCCCTGTCTGGTCAAAAGTGATGTGGAGAAATCCAATGACATGAGAACCTCGGAGAGAGCGCATCCGAGAAGGCTTAAACGCCGAGAGCAGAGGGAAAAGAGCAGAGGGAAAATCAATTTAAGTATATAGAAAGATAGACATCATTTTACGACTGTGTCCTATCTCCGAAAATAATTTCAAATGTTTGCCTTTTTCTGGGTGGGGTGGTGGGGGGGTGGGAGGGAGGGGGGTGCAGAAAGAAAGGAGGGATCAAATTATTTTGTGCTGCGGGGCCCTCCATTGTGTGCGTCTGACCTGGTTTCACTCAGTGTGGGCTGGCCAGCCAGTGACACAAGGAAGGGAAATGCCATTGTGCCGGCTCAGCAGAGCAGCAGAGACAAACCTAGCAATCAGTCACTCACTTAAGGCTGCCTGCCACTGACCGAGACACCACAGGGGACAAATAAGAGAGAACGGAAGACAGGGATGGAGATGAGCGAGTGAGAGAAACGAGCGAGGGGAGCGAGGGAGGAGAGAGAGACAGAAAGAGAGAGAGACTCGGTGTGAACGACGGGCAGACAGATCTAGACAGAGACAGTTGTAGACACTGACAACATCAATTATGTCTGATGTGAACCACAACAGTTATTCTCTGTACAGTGTGTGTGTGTGTGTGTGTGTGTACATTCCTGCTCTCAACTGGACAGAGTGTTGGTCACAAGAATGTCAGCTGTGAATCAGCAAATTGCGGGCATACTCTGCTCGCGGCCTGCTCCAAGCCGAGCCAGAGCCTCAAAATGGTCGACTGAAGAGAGAAAAATAGACCTTCAGCGTGAGAAAGAGAGACAGAGAGAAAGGAAGAAAGAAAGAACCATATGGACTTTCACTGTTCAGCGGTCAGCGACTCAAGCGATTCGCAGATTGATGATATGAGATCATCATCCGCAGCCTGGAGCAGAATCTCCCATCGGAAATGTTTCCATAGACGATGAGAGGCTGAGTTATGTCGCCGATTATCTAGTACTTTACCCGTCGCGGGCATTTCGTGAATTGAAGCGTTGCTCAATTAGAAGCGAGATGGAATCCATCGTGGTAACATCAGTTGCTAGGGGGGGGGCTCCATCAGAACACTAGCTATGCAGAATAGAACATGTCTTGCCTCTGCCCTCTCTCCGTCGGAAGCGGAGAGATCGAGTCTACTGGTACAGGCTCCCGAGATGAAAGCTAGACAGCCAACACGATCCATTATGCTCCATTACAAGCCATTAGCCTCAAAAAAGGCTGAGTGGATGGATCAATCGCCCTTTATAGGCGTGAGGGGGGGAGGGGAATGCCATAAATCATCAAAGACGAGGGTTAAATCAACAGCAGAGACATGAAGACACAGGCAAAGAGAGAGATACAGAGATAGACACAGAGAGAAAAAAAGAGAAAGAGAGAGAGAGAAAGGGAGAAGCCAGCGGTGAAACACTGCATCCGGATCAAAGCAGAGTGGAAAAGCCTGCCACGGATGGAGAGAGGGGCTGAGTGGTGGGCGCCGACCTCTCCTCCGCTGATAGAGGAGGGAGCGCAGCTGGGCTACCTGGAGCTCCGCGGCCTCCCACGCCTCCATCCTTACATTTATCCCATCTCTGGCTGAATGGGATGGGACTGATGTCAATATTCAGTTGACATCCCCCCCCCCACACACACACACACACACACAACGGCGTTGCTGCCTTGTTCTGGTGCTCTCTGGTGTGCCGTGTGTGTAACTGGGGAAGGAGGGGTCGTTAGCATAATAAATGTTTTTTACGTCCAGATGCTGTGGACAGAAACAGAAGCCGAGTGCACCTCTGAAAATAGAGAGCAGGCCCGCGGGCCAGGAGTAATACCAGCTCCAGTGTGCTAACCCAGTTCCGCGTTTCAGTAACAGACCCGGTCGCTGAACCACGGCTCTGGAGACAAAGGCCCTGTACTCGACTGAATTGGAATAAAAGCACAGAACGTCTCCGATCCGCCTAGTTCTGAAATCCGACCCTCCGCACGTCGGCAAGAGCTCCAGTGCGGCAGCCTTTCCGCCAGAGGAAGATCGGGAGGTTCATGTGAGGACAGAGACGGATAAAAAAAAGGGAAAGAGATTGGCCTTGTCTCAGCTGATTCCGCTGCTCTGGGGCCGACGGGCTTCTTCTCAGGTTTCAGCCCGGTTTAAAGGAAACGTTTGTTCCTTCCTCCCGGCCCTGAGACGGGGCAAGAAGCGGGAGGACAAACCCCACGGTGACATCATCCCTGAGGAGAACGCTGGGGTCGAGGGAGGACGATCCATTCAGAGAGATGAAAGGCTCGGAGATGATGTCATGGAGATGACTAAGATGACATAATACAACCACAATGACCTCAACGGCCTAGATAAAACACGTCAGTGCCGTTGAAGTCGTTTTTCATGATTCCACTATCTAGCCTGCGTTACACACTGAGGCATAGACAGATAAAGCTGTGTAACTGTTCCAGCTAGCTACTAGTGGGGCTTATATATCGCTGAAGCAGGAACACAAATTACAGAATGTTCCTAAAAGAACATCCAGCAGAGTAATCCATACAATGACGGAGACTGGAACACAACCTGGCAGTCTCTTTATCGGTCCAGTTCTATCCAGTCTGGCCAGACACGAGCAGTTCCCAGGTCTAGTCCAAACCAGCTGGAACGGGCTGGAACGGGCTGGACCGAGCGGAGCCAGACAGTTTCCTCTGGATGTTAACTTGGGAGAGTTATCAACTTGATCTCCACACAAAGAGATTCACCCAGACTCATGTGGCTCTGCTCCCCTCCCTGCCAAGTGCAGATTACATTCAAAACAGAGCGAACATGGAGATAAACATCTCCCTATAGTAGGCTGTCGGGACACACCCTGACCTAATGTATGCGCACACACACACACACACGCACACACACATATACTCACACATATACTCACACACAGAGCGATTGAGACTGAATGCTAAAGGATTTAAAATGTATTACACCTATATTCTTATCACACACACACCTGGTCATTTCATCTATAACTCCAACTCCAACCATAAGCCACTTCTTCAATATCCTCAACATAATACGTCAATATTATTCACTGATACGCATGCCCTTCACTATGTAAATCATCCTCCATGAGAACGACTAAGGGTAGCTTTGACAGCCTTCCACACACACACCTACTGGGTGGCCCTCTGGTCCACCCATCCCCCTCCTGCTAGTGAGTTGACAGTTTTACGACTGCATGAGTCCCCGGAGTGATTTATGACCATGAGGGTCATCCCACACATGGAGAAAGCACAGGCACTGTGGATGAGACAGCACAGGCACTGTGGATGAGACAGCACAGGCACTGTGGATGAGACAGCACAGGCACTGTGGATGAGACAGCACAGGCACTGTGGATGAGACGGCACAGGCACTGTGGATGAGACAGCACAGGCACTGTGGATGAGACAGCACAGGCACTGTGGATGAGACAGCACAGGCACTGTGGATGAGACAGCACAGGCACTGTGGATGAGACAGCACAGGCACTGTGGATGAGACAGCACAGGCACTGTGGATGAGACCCTCAGCAGCAGCAGCTCCAGCAACATCTACCTGCGCACCTGCCTGCTGGCTGCATGTCTGCCTGCTGGCTGCATGTCTGCCTGCTGGCTACATGCAAGTCGTCAAGGTAAACGACAAATTAGTGTTTACGAGAAGCTGGCTGCAATTACAACACAATAGATATCTGTTGCTGCAGTAAAAAAAAACGTAAACTGTGTTTTCATCTAAACTGCTCAAGGCTGTTAACCTTTCTTTATAATTGGGATTCCGTAGCAGAGTATTTCAAGAATGTTTGTCCGTTCCCCATTTTCAGTATTGAGAGCATGTGTACAAATTCAACAGGTAAAAGTAGTACAGAAAAGGTTGAATGATGTCCAACATGAGAGCAAGGCTTAAACCTGTATAAAAATCAAAACGGTACAAATCTGCAATGCAGGCTAGCGGGAAGTGTGGTAGAGACTGTCGCATGGGGATGCAACCACTGCATGCAAACATGACACCAAATCTTTGTAAATGTTTGGTATCGTCTTCTTTTTTTATATATATATACAGAAACCTAACACAGTTCATGTCCCTATCAACAGGAGCCATATGACTACAGCATTCTGGTACTGCTTGTGCCCGAGGTGAAATTCCACTAACGTTTTAAAACTGATCAGTGTCATGGTAACAGATCGGAATCTTTTGATAGCGCAAAAGACATTTCACCGCTTACGTTACTGATCATATCTAATCCACCTGTGTTCCAATCGTCCGTGAGAAGGAGATGTTGTTCCCTTCCTCTCTGAAGTTCATGCTACGCTCTAGTAGCATAGGTAAACCAAGCCAAGCGGTGTGTGGTAAACTACTAGCCCTGCGGTTTTAGCATCACAAGGTTGGTTCCCATTCGCAAGGTAGCCTAACCTCATAGCAGGTCATGGAGCATTGTACCACGCTCAACTGAAGCTAAAGCAAAGAGCAAGTTCATTAGGACTGGCCAACGTATGTAGGCTGCTTTAGAGCCATTCTCTGTGTACTGTGTTGCGTTTGTGTGTGTGGGAACGGGTACCTATGTGTGTGTGTGTGTGTGTGTGTGTGTGTTGGCAGTAGGGGGAGAGTTTGTAGCCTAGTCTTGCTCTGTGATAAAAGGGACAGTTACCTCCCTTCAACTCTCAACCAGAGGGCCAGCCGGCCTACTTGTCTGTCTGTCTGCTTAGACCCTGTGTGTGGCTGCCTTCCTCTGCCTAGGTCTGTGTTACTAGGCGTGTCAGTGGCAGGGCCATTCATTATAGTAGAAACATCTGTCCTAGCAGGCTCTAGAAAGCCCTAGCACCTGCCACACACTACACATGACGCACACAAAAACGGGAACACACACACACACCACAGTATAGCAGAAGGTACACCACTAACTCAAGGTTCCCCTGGATGCTAATTCACCAAGACAATCTTCTCATTTGAGCTAGGGGCTTTGGTCTGAGAACTCAAATGCAGCGTTTATTAAAGACTATAATCCACATTATCATGCTAGATTATACATTCCTCCAAACCTGTAATCATGTGAGAACAGTAGCCATCCTCAGTTAGGCTCCACTACGCTGTTCTGGTCTGTACTGGACAGGCAAGGTATTCTTTTGGTATCAAAGACATAGGGACTGGATCACTAACTGGCAGGAACTCATGTTACACAGGAGAAGAGATAAACAAGGGATGTAATGTAGGTATTTTACATCGCCTTAACAGTTCACAAGCAGAGTTATTTTGTAGGCCAATATACTCAACAGTTCCCATTTTTATAGGACGCCCAGCACTGATGCAGCTCACATACCCAACAATTGGTATTTTGCCAAGATGCATACTAACTAAAGAGGTTTAGGCTACTAGGAAAACCAAAAGCTGCTGGTAGGCACTTACAACCTTAATAACAGAATTTAAACTTAGAGGATAACAATTATTTGGCTCTTCTTTCCCATTCAAGGCATAACTCACCAACAGGCTTCCACACTGAGCCTAACCCAATTCATGAATTTAAGCCAAAACGGAAAGATTACTCCCAACTAGTAAAACAGGAAACCCCTATTCTCCTTCGTAATCTCGATCAAGGCCATAGGAGGAATAAAAGCCTTTGCATTTCCACCGTGACAGTATCCTTTCCTGCATTAGACCATCTCTTCACACAATCATCAGGCTAAGCGTTCAAAGTACCTAACGCCTTTCCTGCTGTGGAAAGACAAATGTGCAGAGGCTGTGTACAGATGGCTGTATAGCCGGCAGCGGTAGTAGTAGTACAGTAAGGCCAATGGCAGGCTGGGGCAGGGGGAAGGGCAGCATCTAGCAGACTGGGCAGTCCAGACAAACTGTGTGCTAGCTAGTCTAAATGCCGAGTCACTGAGGCCGAGCCCAGACAGTAGGAGACGTCACGTCCAGCTGAGCACAGCACTGAGGAGAGACAACCGTCTGCAACCATCGCATGCTGCAGACGGCACAGACATACACAGACGAGCACATGCACCGACGCACTCTCCGTGTCTCAGCGCTGTCATTCTTCTCACAGCTGAATTGTCCGGCCTGTCTAAGCCACACTCACTCATGAACTCGGCTGTCTGACAATAACCATCATTCGTAATCAATCATCATTTGTAACCAATCAATCTCAAACAAGGGAACATCACTCGGAATAAAATTATTTCTCACCCATCGTCGTCTCCGTCCACGGCCTTGAAGAGTCCAGTCGAGGCGGTTAAGGCACTAACCCCAGTGATGCCCTCCGTTCCCTGGCCTGCTCCTGCCCCAGCCCCTCCTCCAGCCAGCTTGGGGAATCCCATCAGGGCCGACTGGTGCTGGAGGAGCAGCCGCTGGGCGTCCTCCAGCTGGGTGCTGGTGAACGATGGCAGGCTAGCGTAGAGGGCACTGGCCTGGGCAGCAACGGCTTGGGCGTGAGCGTTGGCAATGCTGAAGTCCTGGGCCATGCTTACCCTAGTGGGTTGAGACTGAACCATTCCCCCGCTGCCATTATGGACCTGGCTCTGGGGGTCGCTCTGAGGGTTAGGAAGAGGCACATGGGACGTGACCTGGCTGAGGGGGACTGGGTTGGGCAGCTGGGTGCCGATACCTTGGGTGTGAACTGGGAGCGACTGTGTCTGTTGTTGCTGCTCCAGGGGCTGCCCCAACCCTGTCCCTACCAAACCCATCTGAGGGACCATCCCTCCCGTGGAGGCCTGGAGGGAGGATGCCTGCTGTAGGACACTCTGAGGGGAAGCTTGGATCTGTGGCTGGGCCATGGGGAGCACTGGTGGCTGCTGCAGCTGAGCTCCCATGATCTGCGCAGACCCATTCCCAGGCCCAGAGGAAGCCGATCCAGTCAGGTGGGGCAGAGCCTGAGAGGTGGCAGACTGGGGAAGCGTCTGGGGGTATTCTGGAGGTAAGCTGCCTCCCTGGCTCTGAGGCCTGATGAGTACAGGGCCTGCTTGGGGAGCAGCAGAGTGCTGATGGGGGGAGGCATAGCCCATATGCTGCTGGTGAACACCCGCAAGGCCCTGGGTGGAGCCTGGAAGTTGCATAGCAGCTGCCTGGGCGTATGTGAGCTGCTGTTGGGACATGGGTGGGTTGGGGTGCCCTATGGTGGTCTGGAGGCCAGCCATGCTGAGGGGTACTGGCTGGTGAACACTGGTGGGATTGGAGGGGGCCATGGTGGTCTTCAGGTGTGCATGGGTCATATCCTGGAGGTGCAGAGGTGAGGCTGGGTATGGGACAATGCCATGGGGAAGCCAGCATGGGGAGCTTGGACTCCCTGAGGAGAAGAGTTATAATCCTGTAGCTGGGCTGGGAGGTGAGGGGGTAAGGGACCCCCTGTTTCCCCACTGCCCACACTCTCAGCGTAGTGGCTTAACGTGCCGCTCACAGTACTCCCACTGGTGATCTCTCTCTCTGTCCCCACAGTGGACAGACTCTCTGGGGCAAACTGACGCACCGCCTCCGCCGCCCGGGCGCTGGGGCCGACAGAATCCAAAGAGGCAGATGCAGAAGCCGGGAGGTCCTTGTCGTAGTACTCCGCGCATGTCCATCTTCCCTTCTTGAATGGTTCAGAGCTGGAGTCTAATTTGACTACCCTGAAGCGGGAGCTGGCAGCGGCAGGGACAGATGCTGGAGACGGTTGTGAAGAGGGGACTTGGGCTTGTGCTGGGGACATGGTTGATCCTGGGGTAACCCCAGATGGGATCCTCCCAGCTACTCCAGCATAGCTGACATTAGAAAGTCCCATCATTGTAGGGGCACAGGCAGCAGCGGCGGTGCCGGTTGTCATGTTGATGATGGAGTTGACGACTCCACTTTGGTGTTGGATCATGGTTATGTTGGGGTTACTGATACTGTTGCCCATGACAACACCACCTCCACTGTTAGTCATTATGCTGGAAGGAAAGCCACCACTGCTGCTAGCACTGGTACTGACACCCCCCATCACAGGCACATTGGCAGAGCTCAACACATTCACATTATTAACATTGCTGGTCAGGGGATTAACTATGCTAATGGTAGCGCCAGTTGCAGAGCTGTGCATTCCAGGGACAAGTCCTGGGGCAACTGCCACTACAGGCTGGGCAGCAGCACTCGGCAGGCCAACTGAAACACTCTCCAATGTGGCTCCCATGTTTGAAGGCATTTTCTGGGCAATGCTTGTAAATGCTCCAGAGGTGAGGGCAGAGGCAGTCAGCCCAGTCCCGGAGGAGGGGTTGTGGGCCTGGGCTTGGTGAGGATGTTGGTGGTGGTTATGATGATGATGATGATGCACAGTCCCATTTACCATAGTCCCTCCGTGTTGGGGAGCCTGGGTTAAAGAGTGAGGGTGAAGGGACTGGTTGGGAGAGACTGCTCCTGGGGTCTCTGCTTCATGGAAGTTATTAAGCGTTTCCTCAGAGGAGCTCCTCTCTGCCCCAGCAATCTCGTTTGCTCGAGAGAGAGAAACGTCCAGGATCTCAGACGAGGACAGGTCTTCTGTGTGGGATTCATCCAGGTCGTCATAGCTCTCTGTATCCTCCGCGATGCTGTTATTGGTGCTCACTGAGATCTGGGCCGGAGTCACGCTGGTGATCTGGAAGCCGCTCTTCTTCTTCATCTGTGCCCCGACTGACTGGACGGGCAGAGGCTGGGAGTGCAAGTTTAGGCTGTGCGGAGGGTGCTGGGTCCCAGGAGATGACGAACCGGCTGGGGGTTGAGACTGGGTCAATAGGGAGGATGGATAATCTTCGGCCGGGACGTGGCTATTATTAACACCCGAACATGCCGGTGTAGACGTGGAGCCACTCCCGCTACCGTTGTTGCTACCCCTTCTAGGAAAAATCGCCGGGTGCGCCATCTTTCTAACACTGCCAGAGTCTGCAGAATCCGGATGATGCATTCTAAAAGATTCCGGGGGGTAGCTAGTCTCTGACAGTCTCGAATACTGTTGCACTTTGTTAACGCCGCCGTTTTGACAAAGGTAATGTTAACAGATGGTACTAGACAACTAATTAAGTTTACCTGGTTATAATTATAACCAATTAATATCAGGTTAACGTTTCGGGATTTTCAAACGCCCCCGTCAAAAACAAGAATGCTTTCGTTTCCGTTGTACAGTCGGCTAGGCGCTAGGCAGCCGTATGCTAGCTAGCTAGCTAGCTTGCTAGCTAACGTCAGCTGATGTGCTTGCTTGCCAGCCAGACACTGACGCGTTTGTTCGTAGCTATGGTCCGTCTCACACACAAGCCAACATAACGTAGTTATAGCGCTTTAAATAATCTCTATCTGATTTTCTAGGATTGTAACATAAACAGGTTAGGAAACACACATCCAATGCGTATACTTTACAGAAAGGAAGTCAGCTTCCAACCTCCATCACTATAGACAGACTGTAGGGTCTCGCATTAATGAATTGATGAAAGAAAAAACAAAAACAAGCAATCCTTTAGCGGTGCACAGTTGTTCTACTAGTATTATATCCACTCAACTGTCATGCAAAGTGGTTAATCCATTACGATAATTCATTGTTTTAGTCCAATCTTGCTGTATCACTCCGTTTCTCAAATGCTGTCATGACATGAGTCTGTCCGCCTTCTTGCACTGGTAAGCTATCGTTGTCAGCCGGTGACGAGACCAAAGGGGGTGGAGTGCTTGCTTGATAACATGGCGACCGCGCATGGCTACTGTCGCCCTTAGCAGCCAGACATAAAGCGGTCTGGGGAGCAGCGGGATAAAGCAATGATCTTCCGGAAAAATACGAGTTTTGTGAACATAGTCCGGAAAATACCGAGTGGTGTGGTCAACTCCTGCCCTGACATGAGATCAAACACACACCCCCAACACAAACACACCTTTTATTAAGAAAATAATATATTTAACGGCCGCATTCTCAGTTATTTACAAAAATATGTACCACCCACGTGTGAAAACAAACGTATACTTCTACATAATATATTATATCTTCAGTTGATTAACCAGGTGTATGCCCCTAAAGCCTGTTTTAAAATTACGGCACTCTCTGTCTTGTACTTCAGTCAATTGAAGTCAATTTTGCTCCACTGACAGTCTGGTCAAGGTAAAACTTATTCTGGTCAAAAACAAATTGTTTAGTTGCAAACAAAACAACGGCAACACAAACAACAAGATCTAGTCTGTGTGTGTGTTTTTCTTTTTTTTACTGAAACAAAAGCATGCAGAGAGGTGCTAGATCTCTCTGCAGACAGAATAGAACAACCAGACACATGTATTGCACACGGCACTGAAGATTATTCTACATGCAGGTATTGTTAGGGACTCCCTTAAATTCCACAACATGTAGCACTAGTATTTATGAAACAATTTCACCTGGTCTCTTTATGAACGAGAATGTTGTGCCCTAGTTGATTTCAGATCCAAAACTGGTTATATTGTTTTAAAGACAGTAGACCTGTGTATGGTGTGTGTGTGTGTGTGTGTGTGTATATATGTGTGTGTAGGTGTATAAGGTCATTGACCTCTCATGTCAACAAGAGTAGCTTTGTGAATGTGAGCACTTCCAACACTTAGTGTTCCTGTGCTTTCTGTTTCATTCAGGAAAACGTAGGCTGCCATGGGGACCGAAAACAGTTTGTAAATAGATCTGTCATAGAAGATTGTTATAGAATAAAAGTCAAAATCATCATGTCTATTAATAGTTACCATGCATCTTCTATCCTTTCCTATCATTTCTGCTTCTCACCTCTCCGTACTTCTCTCTGCTTCTCTCATCTCCTCTCCTGTCATGTGACTTCTCTGTAAGTCACAACCACCTGTCACTTCATGAAAACGGCAAGGGCGCCTCAGGGCTGCTACACACAGGTGGGACTGCTGTCAAACATATGAGTGATGGGGAGAAAAGGAAAACATGAAAAGGGCAAGGATGTCAGGACAGCCATACTAGAAGGAAAGAATGAATAGGTGGAGAGGCGGAGTAGGAGGTTCAACTGAAAGATAAAGGGCAATGGTGGGGAAGGGATAGAGAGAGAGAAAGAGATGGAGAGAAAAAAGAGAGAAAGAGAAGAGAGAGAGAAAGAGAACATGTGGCTATCCCAAATGAACCATGCACCCATTGTGAATGACTGGCAGGCAAGCTGAGGCCAGTCCAGGCAGGCAGACAGGCTGTACCCAGCCATACAAATGACGGAGGGAGAGAGCCAGCGAGAGCCTAATGCAATGTAAGCGTCTGGTGCTGTCAGCAGCTTTAAATCACGCTGGCACTCCACAACAAAAAAACACAGAGGACTATTGTGCTACCCCACCAATAATGGTCAATTTATATACTGGGGTCCACTTTCATTTTGTAAACAATTATTTCTGGGAATGGTACGGGTATCCTTGCTGCTGACCTTCCTGCTGAAGGAAGAATTAGAAAACATATTTCTTCCTGTAACCTTGTTGGTCTTTTAGAAAGTTTTTTTCCGTCTTTCACTTAAATGATGACTGTGCACTGGCATGGATACAACAACAGTAACCTAACACACCATCAAAATCTAGATGCCATAGCCCAACTGTAATTTGTTTCTATATATCAAAGCATATATAGAGAGAGAGAGCTGCAGTGTGGTGGTAAGCAGAGGTGACATTCCTGAAACAACAGAGGCTTAGGGCATGGAGAGGAGCAGGCCATGCCCAGTGATGCGGGGGAGTGTGTCTGTGCCGGTCCCAGGCCCCCTGTCTGGGGCTTGTGTCCACTGAGCCCTGGCCTGTCTGAATGGGAGCCAATGATAAGCAGGGCAAGCCAGCCTGTATGCCATGGTTATTTTTGTTGGACGGCCCTCCTAGCAGAAAGTGTCTTTTGTACTAGGTCTTTAAATACCCAGGCCCAGCACATTCATTCATGAGCTTTTCTTCCCACAGCTAGCTGGTGCATCAAACGTCCACAGCACTGCTGGAATAGAGCAACATTTAGAGTAACAAAATATATATTTTTTTAAATGTGAGTGAAAAATTAAAACAGTAATCCATTACCATATTTCAGCCTCACAACTTCACCCTACTTGCCTTGGGGGGAATGTCCCTGTACTTACTGTAAGTCGCTCTGGATAAGAGCGTCTGCTAAATGACTAATTGACTAAATGTAATGTAAACGCCTAAAAAGAAAAGTATAACGATTTATTAAGAATCATTCTTTGGTCTGTTTAACATTTTGAACAGCCTTACTTATCAACATATGACTAGCAAAGCGACAGTAAGTTACAGAATGAGGTGTGAGACCCATCAAGTAGAGACTCGGTCCAGCAACTCCAGATTTTGGGTTTAGGGTGACACCCAGCCTTACAATGGGTTTATGTGTCCGGTTCCAGAATCTCCTGGGTTGTTCACTGACCAAGTTGTCAAAATCAATAACAGTAATGTAACCTTTAAACACACTATAACCTGTCAATGTTTTGTGAATATGGTATAATGCTTGTGGGAATAGGCTTTTCAAATGTTCTGTTCTGGGTGAACCAGTATCTCAAACAGTTCTCTACTCTTGTTGCACACACCTGCACCCAATTACCATTTACAAACAGTATTTAACCCCTGTTCAGACTAGCCACAGTTGTGGGTAATTGTCTTTGTGCTATGCTAATGCTATTCTAGGTATCCTAAACAACTATTGTATTGTTTAAATGTACTACGGATTAAAATTAAAGTCTACACTTGACTTTCCTTTGTCTCCTCATTCATACCTTCCAAGGATCAAAGTGTCTCGTGACACCAAGAACTGTTATATATTCATAAGAAAGTTTAAATAAAACATTTAGTATGTTGTATGATTGTTAAAAAGTGAACACAATTATGTATAATAATGGGTGAGAAAATATTCTCCAGCTTTGCATTAGGGTGAATTTGAACACACAACACACAAACAAGGACAGCAACTATGCACTAGAGATACTTGGCAAGATGGACAGCGAAAAGAATTCTAATACGTCAGATCTGGTGGTAAGGAGGCTACACAGACAACTGTCATTTTAGAGAGAGCTGGATTTGTAAGATCACAACCACACAAGAATCTATCTTGCCAAGCTTCAAGTTATTTGTGACTGACCACAGTGACTCAGACCAATGTCCCACGAGGAACTACTGGCAGCTACGGGGTATGGGTGAAGTTTGCTAGGACATCTATGACAGTTGCTAGTTTATGCCATCTGATGAAACGTGGTTTTATTACTGTCAGGCTGCACACTATTTATTCACATAACTCTTAAATCTCAAAGAACAACCTTGCTATGTCCATGCCTACATAATGACATCGCCATTCACCATCTCACTGTCACTGGGCTGGTGAAATATCCATAACCCATTGGTAAACATGAATTGTGTGAATGGGAACAGCACTCCACATGAGTGATGAATGGTGCTAAAATTACTTTAGCCTTTCCTCTTCATCTGGAAATCTCCTCATGTGAGCACAGAAATTCCTCAACCGAGTCGCCGTAAGCCCATTGGGTAATTACTCAAGGACTTTCTCTGAGGGACTGGTTTCCTGGCAACCATATGTCTGTAGTAGTCACAGTGTTCCATGTTCTCAGTACTGCTCAGACATCACCATGGTGAAGATGGACAACATTGATGAAGTCCTATCTATTTTAGTTGTGGTTGCCAACAAAGTTGCATTTTACTTAAGAAGAGCGACCAAAGGAGCATGACTGTATGTAGCCCGTAACGTAATCCATGAGGAACCCTGGGTAATGGTTCATTTGAATGGTGAATGGTGAAAACGTTATTCTCAATCTATTTTCTATTATAGGGACTGTCAGCATGTTTTTCCAACTCTGTGAAGTCACACACAAAAAATTCTAAACAACATAAAGGCTTGTAATTGTGTGTTTATTGTGGTGTTTTGTGTGTATATGTACTGAATGAGTCAATGCCTGACTGCCTTATTCCTCAGTGCTATGGTATAGAAGAAAAGAAATAGGAGATTTCCAGAATCCCAGTTCATTTTACACTGTTTCTATCAGTCAACATTATAGCTGCCCAGTCAACTCTGTCTCTGGCTCAGTTCATAACCAGAAGAATCATGCTCTAGGAATTCCAGTACATTCCTATGTGATAGGAGCAGTATCTAGTAGCAGTAGGCCTGCCACAAGATGGGCTTGATGTGGTGCAGGTATATATGAATGTGGTGAGGGATGGGTTCTGGCAGGCCTTTGGGGCGCCTGAAGAGAGTGTTGTGTTTCAGATATCTAGCAACATTTTAGCATTCTTCCTCTTGGTCACATCTTGAACACGTGTGGACTAGAGCTATCAACAGAATTAACTTGGATCCTGTAATGGATCTTACCCGTGGTGTTTCCTGTCTCAACAGAGGTCAGTAGCATCATTACAGTCCAACTGATTCCAAACATACTAAAAGGCTATAAAGCTGTCTATTCGCCACAGGGTGGTAGTATAGGCCACGATAGACAAATGTATCAGCGTTCAATTCGATTTCGTGGCGCATATTTTCCCATCTCGTGACTTGCAATTTGCCACCACTCATAAGTTGTTATCGTGCAGCACGTGCAAAGTAGTTATTAGGTTGTCAAGAGAAAGATTTACTGTGACAATCATGGCAGAGAAAAAAACGGAGGTTGATTTGACTGGAGCCAAAAAAAACGCCGGTGTATGGCTAGTTAAGGTTTGTAAACAATAAATAATTTCTGGATGGGTTGTAAAACCTAGCGGGAGCCAGTCCAAACGTTCAGAAGTGTAGTAATTTAATTTACCATGATGAAAGGTATTGATTAATTGATCAATTGCGTCTGATGCCTATTATTCTTACCGCATACAGGTTCCCAAATACCTTTCACAACAATGGGCCAATGCATCGGGGAAAGGAGAGGTCGGAAAGCTAAACATTGGAAAGTATGCATTATATTTCATGCCAACAAACATTTGTTTGCAGAAGATAAGCTACTTGTACACCGTATTTGTCTAACGTGTTAAACATGTTGTCCTACATTTTAAGGAGGCAAGGAAAAACGGAGGTAAGATCATGTTGTTTCTGACAGGGGTTTACCACGTGGTGTCACTGTAAACTAGTAACGTTTTCAACGACTTGATCATGGGTTACACTCAGTAACTTCTGTACAGTTTTTGTGATGGGGCTTAAGTGTAGACAGTAAACACTTCACTTTGGAGACTTGAAGCAACAACTTCTGTGATGAACAGAAAACGTGTTCAGAAAGGCTGTGATGCTCCTTTGGGTTTTTAATGTCCATTTGATATGGGTGTCTGTGTTCCTCAGGTCTCCTTCACTCTGAGTGAGGATCTGACATCCCCGTCGGGCATGGGGGAGAAAGCTGAGTTGCTGCATGTCCCCAGGGTTCATCCTTTCACCATGCAGACAGTGGGGGGGACAGACCCTGGCTGTGTACTCTGAGAGCTCCTCCACAGGTTAGTCTCTGAACAGATTCACCCACACCTAGCACAATTAAACTTGAAAGTATAAAGTCTTATAGCAGGAAATGGCTACAAAGTAGTGGGCCAACCAAGGTGTGTGTTACATACCAAAATGCCAGCCATTTTTATGCATGTTTTCCTTGTGCTTTTTTAAACTGAGACTTGGGTTGACACACGCAGTGTCATAACAAAATGGTGTCATAATGATATGGAAGGATTTTCATTTGACTAGCTGAAATGCTACAACATATCGTTTTGAAACTGCCCAGTTTTTGCCCAGATATTGCAAGGAAATCGTTTATGGGTGTGTTTTTCGGGGGTTGAGTATGCTTGCATGTTACATCCTTGTTATCATGTGCACCCACATGTACCTTCATGCATGTGTGACTCCTATATAGTGTGCATAGTCTCTAACAAAATGTGTCTATGGATGCTATCTGCTAAAAGATGCTGAGATTGTCTGTTAAAGGTCATGGCCAAATGTGAGCAGCACCAGAAACAGTGCAAATTGCACTGATAATGGTTTTGCAACAATAATTCACATGTGTAGGAGATGTCAGTGGCAGTTGGCTTTTGTAATTTAATGCTTAAGTGTGTGTGTTTTTTTTCGCCTAGAGTTCTGCCTGGCTCTAGCAAGTCGCAGGTATTGATTAAGTGGTTGCCTAGCAACAAGCTTAGCCACAGAAGCTGGCAGACGGTGAATAGAGACCCATCTGAAATGTACTGTACTGGTAAAAGCCCATTCCTCCCTCTCTATCTCACACATTCTCTCTCTAATGCATTAGCAAACTCTTATTTATATTTCATCTTCACCCACCTTCTCTTTCATGCTTTCCTTCTTTCACGGACTCTCTTCCCTTTTCCTCTCTCCTTCCCCCTTCCCCACTCTCCATCTCTCTTCTTGGTCATGGGTAACCGAGTAAGGCATTTTATTTAGTACGAATTACATTGGTTTCTCATGGTGTGTTACAGATTTACCTCAACGGTTGAGTACAATCATGCCTCCTCTTCCTGAGAGTGAGACAAAGAGACAGAGAGATGGATCATCTCTAATCACACTACCTACTCTGTTATTACAGCCGATTAATTAAGCCAGAGACCCTGTCTCTTTGTCTTGTCGCGTAAATGAACTGAAAAGAACCCAAACCCACCTGTAGTTGAGCGACTGCGATTCCGAATCATGTCAGTGCAGCCGTCTCTCTTCCAGTGAGTTTTTAATTGCGTTATGTAAAGTTCACACCTGCTCTGTTCTTCAAGTCATTTGTTGTTGAACAATGCTGCTCCTCTGGCTGCTGTCTTCAGGCAGTTTGTACTGGAAATGCCAGGCTCCTCTTCAGTTAAAACATGTATCCTCCAAATTCTGTTTATGTATCATTGGCCGTTTAAATGGCATGGATGTATACCTCAGCATCTGAGTCACCGTTTAGTAGATGTGCACTCTCAATACCGGGTCATGACCAGACTCCAGTATTCTGCCAATAGTCTCTCTATACTCCATTCATATGATTTCTAAAGCCTCAGAAGGTATCTCCAGCCACATAAACTGTCGGCTACAGTATGTGTAACACAACATTCTTGGCATAAGCACACAGAGAGAGAGAGAGATGAACCTGTACAGAAAGGTGTTTGTGATGTGGGCTACTTGGCTTCATAGAATGATCAGTAGTTGAGTATAGGCCTCAGACTCATGTTTGTTTCAACTTCAGATCAGCTTTTTATGATTCATGTCGAATCTGTCCCTCTGGCTTTTTGGAGGTGCATGCTTGGGTGCTCGTAGGAGCAGGCACTGTACATACTGCAACAGAGACAGTGCTTGTTACCTGGCAGTATCTACCTCAGTCCCCCCCCCCGCTGCAACCCGTTGCCCCTCAGCTGCAACCTCAATTAAAGGGCTAGCCCGCTGTTTATCCCCTCGTCACATCACAGAAAGCTGGATTGGCATGTGAAAGGAGCTAGCCTGTGTGGAGATGAATAGGAAGGCAGAGCAGCCGTTGTTCCTCACAGAAAGTCTCGACTGCGAACAGATCTTCACTAGTCTCCTGAAATAGACGTCGTTTGTAAGCCCTCCGCACTTGCATAAAGGAACCACGTGACCCTTGGAACAATCCGTGTGCAATGTTCAGGGAGAATAGGGTGATTTTTTTTCTTCTTCTCCTATCATCACCGGTTGCACTGTACCCTGGCTGGAATCCTTGGTACAAAGCTTCTGTAGAATGCTGAGGTTGATCAAATATTTCGAAAATTCTTCTGAATATGAAAGGTTCTTCGGATAGGCTGACAAAGGAGAGGGTTTAGAGGTGCCAACATTCCTGGCTTAGATTAATTGAAATGTGCAGTCCATTCAGTGGGAAAGATCAGAATGAGAAACATTGTATTGATGTTCAGTATGGCCTCAATTTATCATTGTACTATTGCAGATGGAACCGAGAGTAAATGGCTTTGGTTCTTAATGATCAAGTTGTTGAAAAACCTTAACGTCGTAGCACACCCTTATTGTGACAAACTAGCTGTGATTGGACATGCCTGCTTGCTCTGGATGTGTAATAGCATAAGCCCTTGAAGCACTGCTATGTGACGGGTCCTACATGTGTCTCCTGACCCTGGCCGACTCAGACTAATGGCTCCTATTTTCTCTGGGCTTGTTAAGCAGAGTGCCACTTGTGTCCCTCTCAGCCACGCAGACGGAGGAGGAGAGAGGCGGGTGATGCACAGCTGTCCCTCCTATCCCTCTCTCCCCATGTCCTCCTCTCCATTACAGCTGCTTCGCATCTCGTCGCCCGACCTTTCCCCACTGTATCTACATCCCATATCCCTTGACTTACCTTTTAGAGAGGGGCAGAGAGAGAGAGACAAGGGGTGGGGGTGGGGGGTAGAGGGGAAAAAAAGCGAGAGAGAGAGACAGGAAGACAGGGAGATTGTAGGGACCTGTCCCTTAAGGAGTTACATACTATGTCTGAGGGACGTTAGTCATCCTCTTAGACTGCACAGCCATGGAAACGTGGTAAGGAGGGGGTGACTGCAGCTTAGAGTGGGATGTAGGAGTTGAGTTTGCCCAGCAACAGGTGAGAGAGCGTGAATAATCCGTGAATATTTATCTGCTAAATGTTTTGACGAGGGTTAATGTACCGCCCCCCCCCTCTCATTTTTGGTGTCCCTCCCCCATCTCTTCTCTCTTTATTTCTCTCCTCTCCTTGTCCTCCTCCCCCTCTCTCTCTGCCACCTGTGGGTGAGTTTGGCATCAGTGAGAGCTAACGACTAATAAGCGCTGGGGTCTCATCAAAAATGGATGAACTTGATCTGCAATTAAAAAGCTTTGGTTTGATGTCTTCTTTGGTCGACGGTTGGCAAAGGGAGGCTCCTGTGTGTGTTTGTGTGTGTGGGTGTGAGGAAGAGGGGGAGATGGGGAGAGAGGAAGACAAAGTGCAATTTGCCAACATGATTGCCTCTATCCGTGTGTGGAACGTGTGTGTCTTAAGGAGGGGTCTGACGACAGAGTTCCTCATAGCAGATGGTTTCTGGTGTGGAGAGACAGACTGTCCAAAGCATCTTGTAGTAACCCCAGCCCCCCCCTCCCCGCACACACACACACACACACACACAGTGTTGCACATACTTTTTAAACCAGTGTCCAATATCTTCTCTTTTTCTTTTGTCATAACTACCTTTGTGTAAAGAAATGGCAAACTTAAAAGCCTCTAGAGAAGCAATTAGCAACAAGATGTAAGGGGGACGTAGTGTTTGAGAGAAACCTTCTGCATATCTGGCTGGCTTTCTTTCAGAGAAAGAGTAAACATGTCTGACTAGTCACAAAGACAGTATTTCAGTTTGCGTCATGTATTCACCACTATAGTAGAAAGCCTTCTCACCCCATCTGGGAAAACGAATATGAAATACTTTTATTTTTAGTGGATGTGATGACATAAATTGATGACACACATAGAGAGCATGTCTCTCATATGTCATAATATAAAAAGAGGTCCACCTTGAGGGAAGGGAACAAGCTTCATGGAACCGCCTGGCCCATTTCTTAAAATATCCCCCAGTTTACTCCCAATTCTGGGGAGATGGATGGAGCAGAGCTCCCAAAGGAATGCTCTGGAACAATGCCTCTGTGACAATGTCACAGTGATGACACAGTCATACCAGCACAATTTACAGGCAGCCCTCCTGACATAAAAATCATCTTTGATTGATTGGTCTTGAGTTCATTTTCGGTTGAGTTCTAAATGATGGTTGTGTCTGTATCAGCTTCATAGAAGGATTCTTCCAGATCTTACATCTTTAGGAATATATTGATGGGAGAGAGGTACTTATATTTAGAAGTGAACCTGTAGTTTTCTTGCAGTGAACCCTACTGTGTTGGGATTAGGATGGGCAATCTTACAAACACAAACCTTAAAATGCTATCAGCGAACAGTTCGAGTGAGTAACTCAGGGTTTCCTTTGGTTGGGGTGGGACGAATTGTAACAGACACAATTTTGTGAATGTTTAGGTTCTGGCTAGGGATTACTGAATGTATTTACCAGAAAGGTGGAGGAGGAATTGGAGGGGGGCAAAATGGAGATTGGATGAATGCAATTCGAAGCCAAGCCAATTGGAAGCCAACCTAATGAATTCTGACCAATTTAAGTGTACATGGAAAAACAGTACTTTATTGGAAGGCATGTTATTGACCAGTTCACTAGAAATGTTCTGCATATATGTGTAAATTCCATACATATATCCATTTGACAGAATAAACCATGAGAGGACTGCCAATATTTATGACTTTTATTTTGTGTAAAACATTCACATATCGAAAAGAACACGTCAAGGTAATTCACAGTTGCTCACAGCACTAGCAGTCACAAATTGCTTTCGTCTTTTCATGCCAGTGCACATGCACATGCTCAATTCGAACTCTTTAAGATGATATTTATCCCACACTGCCTCATTCGATCTGGCTTGGATAAGAACTTTCTAGAAGAGGGGTGGTGGGTTGGCAGTAACAGTCAGTACACTATCTCCAATGCTCTCACATACCCCTCAGGCTACAGAGAAAAAGCTGTCACAGAACTCAACCTAAATACAGCAACAGGGAAGAACAACAACGCCACATATTCTAATACCTCACTGTACACATCAAGACAGGGGGAAGCAGCCATAACGGAAACATTGTCCAGAACGTAAATCTAATCTAAATATCGAATTTGTCTTGTCCTGCAGTGGTAAGAGTGTTCTCGGAGGTGGGGGATGTCGTAGACTAAATCCTTATTTGCCGATGACATCGCAAAAACAATGGGGAAATAGTTTGATCTGTAAAACATATCAGCAGGATCTCTGTGCGAATTCTGTGATGGGGGCTCGTCCTTTCTCTCCAGCGAGGAGGGGTTGGAGGAAGGTTTCCTAGTGTTGACAACAAACCCTAGCCCTTTTACCCTTTTGAGTGTTAGTAGTATGGAGTCAGCAGTATGGCAAGAACTTTTCTAGATAGCATTATGGCGATAAAGATGATGTTTGATTTATTGTAGGAGCTATAAGAGATATTCTTGCTCATTGCTTGCTCGCAAAGAGGCACGTCTAAAACTGTTGATATATCTGTAAAAAGCATGAACAGATTCGTTTTATTTTCAAGAAACACCTGAAATGTACTTGCGTGAAACTTTGCAGGCGAGCTGTGCGAAAGACAATCTAATATTTCCAGTCACCTTCGATAAGATTCACATCCCTTTTTCAAACCTAAGAAGAGGCGCCACTTGTTAAGAACCAAGGAACTTGGCATGAGGTATTTGTCCCCCGTCCCCCCCCGTCCCCCGTCTCCACACCCACTCCCCTCTTCCTCCCTCCCCCGCCCTCTACTTGACAAAGTGCAGGGCCTCCGCGACCACCACGGACCCCTTGCTGCTGTCCAGGCTGGTGATGAGGCGGAAGCCCCCTCGCAGGGCCAGCATCACCGTCTCCAGCTTCAGACACTCCAGGGTGCACAGGAAGGTGCTGTCCTGCTTCAGCACCAGCCGCGAGCCCGGCTCCGACTTGATGAAGTGGCGGAACTGGATCACGTTGGACGACACCTCGAACTCCTCGGGGAAGCCGTCCAGGCGCGACTTGGAGATCTGCACCAGGCGACCTTTGACCTTCTCGATGAAGGCGGGATCGCTGCAGTACACCTTGAGGCCCTGCGACCTCTCGTGGCTGTCGGTCACCTCGAGGAAGGCGGGCTCTCGCTGGGCCGCCCGCTGCCCCTCCCACTCCGCGACCGCCTCCACCAACTCGCTCAGCCGGTAGAATTCCGCCTCCCGTCGCAGAAGTCCCGCCTCCCGGAAGTCGTCGGGTAGCTGCAGGTCGCCCGTTCGGAGGAAGTTGAGGATGTGCCGGAACACGGGCCCGTCGCGGTCGATGAAGGGGTTGCCCATGGAGTCGGTGTGCTGGACGGCCTTCTTCCCGCTGGCCAGGTCGTCCAGCACCGAGCCGTGGTGGCGGGCTAGGGTGGTCCGGTGGGCGGCGTACAGGAAGCCCCCTACGTTGAGAGTGATGGTGCCCGAGGAGGGCTTCTTGAAGCTCTTGCTGGGCTGGAGCAAGTCTGGGTTGATCTGCCTCAGTTCACTCTCCATCCTTTTGAGGTTCCATTCCATGCCTCTCCTGCTCGCTTCAGCACTTCCCCGACCGCCGTCTTCACCCGCAGCCCACGGGAGCGAGGTCCGCGCACGCGTGTGTCCGTGTGTTGATTGGGTATGGGGGGGTAGAGTCGCGGAGAAGTGTGCGATGGCAGCGCAGGATAATTCTTACTTGAAGTGGAGCGCCGAGCGCACTGGCAGCCAGCTGAGTCTGCCGCTCACTGCCTTTCTCTCTGTCCCTCCCCTCCCTCCCTCCCCTCCCTCTCTCCCTCCCTCCCTCTCTTCTCTTCCTCTCTTTGCCGTCGCTCTGCTGCTCCTCTGGAGGGAGGGCCACTTCGTCACAGAGAGGGAGGAGACTGGGAATGTGTGTGTGTATGAGAGAGAGTGAGTGAGGGAGAGCAAGCAAGAGAGAGAGAATGCAAAAGGGGCTGCTTAGCTTTTCTCTCTCTCTCTCTCTCTCTCTCTCTAATTACCCCTCATCTGATGAAAAGGCTCATCTGCTGCGCCTCGACACGTGAGACCATGGGAGGGCCCCAATCTCTCTCCATCACACACACGCAGACGGTCTAGATACACATTCCACACACACACGGCCCACAATGGGGATCATAATAAAGAGCCACCAGCCTCCTCCAACACATACACCCAGCTCCAGCGTCCAGATGGAAAGGGGGATGCGGTAGTGTAATCTTGGTGGTGTGAAAGTGTCTTGGCTACGGCAGTAATCTGATGGTGAAAGTGTTTTTTCTTGGCCATAGAAATCCTCAGTATCCAGACCTGTGGTAAACCATCTGTTTACAGTACTGCCCTGAGCTGGGCACACACACACACACACACACACACAGTACTAAGTCACTGTGTAGTCAGTGTATCAGAGCCATGGGGATAAGTGGGAAGAAAGATTTTATTCCTAGACATGACTCGTGTTATCTGTCTGTAAATGTGCTCTGATTCATCTCGCTTCATTTAGCCCTGTTAGCTTCTAACTTAAAAGGTTGCGTTTCAAAGGATGTTTTTGTGTGTGCCCGTGAATGTATTTATTTATTTATTCCGTTTGTCCATCTCTGTCTGTTTTCTATGTCCCTTTTCTCTGTGTGCGTCTGTCCGCTTGAGATCCTGTGGAGTGCAGAGGAAACGGCCTAATTACTGCAGACGGCAGACTAGTTCTGAGGTAAAGACTTTGATTAGTCCGGATCCTCCAGGCCCTCACCTCAGGGGCCGGGTAATTGGGCCCTAGCATCCGGCTTGGCTCTCTGGGCCTGCTTCTGCTACTAGCTCTGGTGGTTCCTAGCATTTGGCAAACTGCTTTTGTTACGAGACACAACCCGTGTGACTCAACTTTCGCTCGCTCCACGCCACCCCCTTGTTCTCCGCTTTCTCTTTTTGGTTTTCGCTCAGTCTCTCTCTGTCTTTTTCTTCTCTCACTGGAAGCAGAGCTGTCACATAAACACTGCAGTCAGTCAATGTGTCATGTCATCACATGAGGGCGGGGGGGGGAGAAAAACCGATTTCCTCCGCCAGTTCCTCCGTTAGAGTGAACTCTGTTTGGTGGAACTGTTCAAGTGTAGCTTCAGCCCTCATGATTTTACTGTGTAAATCCAGATCTGTACAGATCCAGGTCTGGCGTGTGTGTGTGTGTCGTCGCCCCTAGCTGAGGGCTGATCCAGCTGATCTGTATCTGAGGTATGCAACAGGTCTAAAATGTCATGACAGCTGATGCAGCAACTGAATGCCAAAGGCAGGTGATTAGCGGGTGCCTTATGTTATTATCTCCACAGAATAGCCACACTTACTGTTGAAAGACAGTCAATAGAAGGATCCCTACCTTGTCAGTTAAGATGCAGTGTCTCGCAGTGTGTTCGAATGCGGTGATGGCTACTCAAAAGCTGGAGGGTCGTGTGCTTGCCTGCGTGTATTTTGAAGTGGGGGTCTACATACAGTATGTACATCTATGTCATGTTAGATCCTGTGTGTTCGAGTGAGTGAGTGTATTTTGAAGTGGGGGTCTACATACAGTATGTACATCTATGTCATGTTAGATCCTGTGTGTTCGAGTGAGTGAGTGTATTTTGAAGTGGGGGTCTACATACAGTATGTACATCTATGTCATGTTAGATCCTGTGTGTTCGAGTGAGTGAGTGTATTTTGAAGTGGGGGTCTACATACAGTATGTACATCTATGTCAGGTTAGATCCTGTGTGTTTGAGTGAGTGTATTTTGAAGTGGGGGTCTACATACAGTATGTACATCTATGTCAGGTTAGATCCTGTGTGTTCGAGTGAGTGAGTGTATTTTGAAGTGGGGGTCTACATACAGTATGTACATCTATGTCATGTTAGATCCTGTGTGTTCGAGTGAGTGAATGCTCACCAGAATTGACATGTGAGTGACACCAGCTCACGGGCGAGGCGTTTCAATCGTGGCCTCTAATCATGATGTGATTAGAGTCATTCGTTCATTTGAATTGCAAACGAAGCCTCGGATTGGTAAAGGAGGATGGTGGGTGGATGACCTGTTTTCCCTCTCAGCCTCAATGAAGGATAATCAGGAGAGATAATTATAACATATCGCAGAAGATAACTTAACGTCAAAATGTTTCATGTCAGTGTTGTTTTCCCTAGAAAGTAAAATAAGGGGCATTCTCATATCTTGTTTCCACTCGCTAATAACGGGTACATATTTGTATTTAAGCTGTTGGATTATTCATGACGTCTCTGTAAGACTAAGCTCCAGTGTTGACTCACAAACCGCTGTGAAGCTGGCATGGCAACCACTTAAAATAGTCATGTATGAGACGGGTGCTGGCTCTCGGTGTGCGTGCCAGACTCTTGATGTTCATCTCGACAAACGCGTCAGGGCTTCTTGAAGGTGGAGAAGGACCCCCCGCCACAGTCTCACAGGTGGCAGCGCTGCGAGCCGGAAGTTACAGTGTGAACTTGAGCAAAAGAGGGGAGCGTCCCCCGTCCCCGTCCCCCCCTGCTTCCCCTAAAAACCGCCAGTGTCGTGATGAGGTTGTGGATGGTATCGATGATCCTGTCAAATAATCAGCTCCATCCCTTTAAATTATTTATAGCTAAGGCTAGTCAGATGAGATGGCTCTAGGGCAGTCTTGTCACTGCACATCTCCTCAGATAGGCACACAGGCACACACAGGAGCCCTAAGAATAAATCATCCAAGGCTGTGTGTGTGTGTGTGTGCCATTAGACTTGGTGACTGCTTGGGGAGTGTGGTGTGTGTGTGTGGAGGGGGGAGGGTGGGGGAACTGGACTACTGTTAAAGATATCACACTATTGTCGGTTGTGCATGTGTGTGTATATGTGAGAGTCTCCCTCCCCTCTGTCTGTGTTTGTCTTTGTCCCTGCTCTGCCTCCTCATGGCTAAATGCCAAATCCACACTGCATTAACTTCTGCCAAGGGCTCCGTTTACAGCTGACACTTTCTTTCAAAACCATTTGTTTCTGTTTGGGGAAATTTCGTGTTTCATTTTTTTGAGGGAACTGAATGTGGAAAAGGCTTTGAGATATCTGTCGGAAGTCCAAGTACTTTGTTGTTGGGATATTCAAATGCGAGAGCGATGGAGATGCCTAGGGAACACTGGTAGGAGGCTCGGGTCTGGATTCTGGCTCTGCTCACCAAGGTTGGAACGCAACTCGTGGTTCCTAGGAGCAGATGGAGGTTAGAGGTGGTAGGAGAGGAGGGAGGGGGTGGAAGATGGACCTTGCCACCCCTCAGCATTTTTCTATTTCATACATTTCTACCACTTGTACTCTCTCATTTCTCGATTTTTCCCTTCACCACTTTCTCCCTTGAGACCAGTAGTTTTTTTCCAGCAAGGTTAAAAAGACAATGGAAAGGTTCAACATCTCTTTCATCTCCACAGCCTCGAGCTACAAGTGTTGTGGTCACTCCCCCTCCCAGTACTCTTTTCCACCTCTCTCTCTCTCTCTCTCTGTTTCTCTCCGTCTCTCGCTCTATCTCTTTGCTCCCCCGCTCTAGCATCATCCCTCTCTTCTGTCCTCCCACTTCTCTCTCTGACCTTTCTCTTTTTACTCTCTCTCTCTCTCTTTTTCCCTCCCCCCCCCTCTTTCAACGGTCTCTCTCTCTTTCCATCCAACTCTGTGTTTGGAGGGCATACATCTCCTACGTAGCTGTGTCCCTGAGGACCAACCAGGGTTGTAATTCAGAGAAACCAACTGTAGCTGCATGGAGGACTGCTGCCATGAGAGGCCAGATGGTGGAGATGGTTCTGGTGCTGGTAGAGAGAGATGGAGCCTGCAGTGAATAAAAGGAGAGAGGGAGGGAAGGAGAGTGGGAGAGAGTGAGTAGAGTGAAACAAATCCCATTTTCTCTCCGTCACAGCCTTGACCTCAGTTTGACCCTAGCTTGTGGCTACTGTGCAGATGGAGGTTTTAGCAAAGTCGAATGTGTGTGTGTGTGGGTGTGTTTACGGAGTACCACTGATGAGCGTTGCGATACTCATCGCCCAATAATTGCACATAATTGTGGCCATTTGTGTAAAAGGCAAAAATGTACAGTATATTAATGAGAGAACTCTGCAACGTTTTCTCTCCAATTCCAACTACACAAACATGGCCTTTGGAAACGGGTAGATTTCCATGTTTAAAATGGCACTGCAGATTAAATGGTCATGACACTGAAGTGCAAGTGACAGTCTCTAGACTGCTAGGAGTATACCTCTTTTATGACACTACAGGGCTGGAAGCCTTATTTGGTCTTTTAGAGATCTGCTTTCTGAGTTTTGAATAATTCTAAATCAGAGGAGTCATGAGAGGTAGTGACGATACGACAGCAAATGTTCTGACCAATGATAAACGCCAACGCTCACCAACTGGAACCTGGAGCTGTTCAGACGCAGGCTTGGCCGTCTGGATCAAACCAGTTCCAATCCATGAGCCCAGGATCCCACGAAAGATAACGAGACAAACCAACAACAGCAGAACAGGACAAAGGCAGCTGCGCCAAAATAGGTGAATCACAAACCTGTGAAATGTCAAGCTGTTGGTTTGGAGAGCAGCCCTGATGAGTGCTGTGTGGAGTTCAGGTTGTGGAGCCTCTTGGGAAGGGGTAGTGTTCTGTGTCTGTGGGTTTGGTCAAGGGATGCAATTAAGCCAAACATGAATTTGGATGAATGTTTTTCTTTTTGGACTGGCAGGGATTGATTACTCACCAACTGTTCAGTTACTCACACGTTGAAATGTGATTTAATAATTCAGTCCTCTGAAATATCAGTGTATTGTACTACATCCTATACTGTACACACATCAAACTGTTGACTTTTTCATTCATATGCTCATGCTTCCTTGTTTTTTAATGGACTGCATGTTATTTGTACTTAGCAAGTCTATTGTAATTATCTCTCATTCTGTGTGTGTCATTGAAGGATGATGTCTTTTTCCCCAGATAAGATATGTGTGGAGGGAATGGTGGTTCAGAGAGCAGAGTGCAGACCCGTCGTCAACGAAAACTACATGAAGCTAAAAAAGTGAGGTTTTAATCTTGTTGAACCTTAAAATCAGACGCTAACCTGCTGTTCACTTCTAGACTTGGATTTACTGTTGATGAAACAGATTAGCTCTCAGGGTACTTCCTCATGAAAATTGTGATTTAATTAATCACTTGAATGGTTACCATTAGCTGCGTCATTTTCACCTTGATCAACCTAAGACTAAAAGTGTGAGTTCAGAAAAAGGTGCATCAACAATGTAGTGTAACGTGCTCCTTGACACTGCACTTATCATCTTTAGTTGGGACTTAATTGCAGGCCACTCAATGTCAATTATTGCACTAGTATCACAGCAATCATATTGCCTTTCCATGTTTATGTGAAAGGTAGCATTAGTCAGTAACTTATTGGTTTCCGGAAAAAAGGCTTCCTTCTAAAGAGAAAAAATAGTGCTGTAAGTTACTATTCAATATATAGGTTTTCCTCTGCGTTGTTGTGATGTCTTACTTCTCAGCCTGATTTTGTGTGTGTGTTACTCCCTGCTGCCCTCTCCACAGGCTGCAGATTGCAGAGTCTGCCAAGCCGGTTCGTCTGTCCCAGAAGCTAGACAAGGCTGTTACCAACAACTTTAAACCTGTGTCTAACCACTTAACCAATGTAAGGGAAGACACTTTCCTTCATCATGCAAAGGGTAACCCCAGTGGCTTACCGGGTAGAGCGCTTACAACTTGAGCCTGGGTTCGATTCCTGGGCCATTTCCTGCATGTCTGCCCCCTAATGTCTTTTTAAAAACCTTCACCAGGGCAAGCCTGTGTTCAGACTGTGTCGACTGTGTCCATGTGTGTCCTTGTGTATCTAGTTGGACTTTGAGAAGAAGAAGAAGTCTGATGGGCGGATGGTGAGAGCCGAGAGACAGCAGGTGATGGACATGCTCTTCTCTGCGTTCGAGAAACACCAGTATTACAACATCAAAGATCTGGTGGATATTACCAAGCAACCTGTGGTGAGTGTCCTTCTTGGGCGGGCTGGAGACAACTGGGTGTGTGGAGGTGCTGACGATAGCTGACAGGTCCTCTTGAATGGACTGATCATAGGTGAGGAGGCCTGGAGGGATGTTTTACTCGCAAGGACTTAGATAGGGCTTCTACCCTGAAGCTGTAGGGATGGTTCCCCATAAACTCCTGCAGTTTACTGAAATGTAGGAACCTGAATGTTTTCCAAGTACAGCAAATACACTTTGACAAGAGGAAATTCTTCTACAGCTCAGTATAGACATCTAGTGGCCAAGGAGAGTACAGCAGAACCATTTTCAATTGAGGGTAGTAATGGTCAATAGAGTTGGCTCATTTGGGTTGTTTTCAGAGGTATTGGGATTTAATAGGAGCTCTCTGACCTGCAGACATACCTGAAGGAGATCCTGAGAGAGATTGGGGTTTACAATACCAAGAGTACACACAAGAGCACCTGGGAGCTGAAGCCAGAGTACCGGCACTACAAGGTAGAGGAGGAAGAGGTGGAGAGGAAGAGCGACTAGCCCAGGAGGGACCACGTCGTCTGCGGCCCATGACTGACCTCCAGGCTCCTGGCCAGTGTATAGTTTGAAGGATTGTTCTTGAGTTCTATTTGAAATCTGAAAAAGACCATTCTTTTTGGTGTTCATATGGCATTGTATCGTGAGTCAGCACTTTGGACTGTCCTGTACATATTGATTCTGCCGACTACATGCATGGCATTGTTTTTTGACTTATTTACGAGAGTTGTTGTAGGCAACTCAGGACATTGCATGTACAGTGTGGTTTTGTACTTTAAATAACTTTTACTTTGGGCAGACTTGCGTATTTACTTGATAAAGAAAAAAAAGCACAACAGTACTTTAATTGAATGTTAGTTTTATTTTCACACTGAAATCAAGAAATCCAAAGCTATGCTGGGATCACGTTATATTTCCTTCTGGGTCAATGAAGTGAATTGCTAACAGTGGTTCTCAACTGATCTTGCCCCATATTTTGTCCTTTGTCATGAAGTCACAACCACAACTATTGTTTTTCTGAAACATTGTCATTTATTTCACAAAACAATAGTGCAGTATTTCAATGTCTGTCGTGATGATAGACTAAGCCAATCAGTTTGTGTTCAATGTCCACTCTGTTCCTGTATTTAGTCTTTAGCTGGAACAGAACTGAAAAGCCACTAACAAAGATGGGTTGTGTTATATGGTATGAAGATGTTGATTGCATCGTTGGAGGGATACTCGGTCATCTCAAAACCAAGATAGGCTTCACTCTGTCAATCTCATTTTCAGCCTAATTTAGCGAACGATGGTCATATGGGTCATTTTTGGGTCGGGACACACAAGTTGAGAACCAGTGATCTTACAGAACTTAAAACCCAGCTAATGGAGGCCTGAGAGAATTCACTATTTGATAATCCAGCCATTTCACTGTAAACGTCGGAGAGCGAAATGTGCAGAACAGAAAGGCAGTGACTACTTATTCTGCATGGCAGAGTATCATGTTTGTTCTATTCGATGTTTCTATCTGAACCATCCTTTGCTTTGGCCTTGACCTGAACACTGCAAAAATCCAATTCTATCCAATACCCTCATCAATCATTAATCAATAATACAGACAGTGGTTTTAATAAGTCAGCGCTGACATGAAGGACCAATTAAAGAAGTAATTGAAAATAAACTTGCATTGCAAACACTGTAAAAGAGTGGTCTGGTCGGTCAGGAATCTAGAAGCATCCTCCAATAGAAAAACAGCGGTCCTCAGGATGTTACTGTAAACAAGGAAGGACAGGTGAGCATTCTGGGTAGACAAACATGTACACACACTTTAAATGCACTTTCTACGATATGGATTGGATACGTAAACAGGTTTGTTTGAACATTCGTTCTATTGGCTGTGAAAACTGGCAGTCAAAGGTGTGTCAGCATGCTCAGTCAGCGGCTAGGAAGGTTTGTGTTCAGTAAATAGTGTATAGCTGGCTGGGCTCCAGACCAGTGGGTAGACACTGATGCAGAGTGATTCAGAGCGGCACTGACATGACTCCGACAGGTGGGAGAGGATTGCAAGGAGTGAACCAAAAGACAGAACTTGAATGGAAACGCATGTCTGGTTGATGTGAAAGTGATGCTGGCGGCAGTTTTGAAAGGTTTAAATAAAAGTGCTCAGAGGGTGTGTGTGGTTGTCTGTACACAAGCCGAAAGCTCTTACGCATTTCTCAATATCAAGGCCGTCTTTGAAGAAGATCATGTAGGGGGTGGTGCCATCCTCTCGGTAATCCAGCAGGCCTATCATCCCCTCAGGATTCATCGACTCCCCTGTAAAGAACTGACGGAGACAATGGAAAAACATCCATTTCACCAGGCCATCATTACACAGACTTGAACACACTAAAAAAACAAGGCATGAAAGACATGTAGGTTTATACACACACAATCAAATTACAGGTAGATGGATAAGTTAAAGTTGCTTGTACAAGTGACATGGAACTATGTACTCGTTGTGAGAAAGGGTTGTTTATTGACTCATTAAAAGCTTGCTGCTAAAGGATGCCTACCCATTCTTATGAGCCTAATTTTGGAACGATAGCGAGAGCTTGTAACATAATCTTACATCTTCTCTGTTAACTTAAAATATGTACACAAACCTTAAATTCCCAATTATTTTTTATCACATCTTCAATCTATATAATTTATATCACATCTTAAATTCCCAACCATTTGTGTCACACCTTAAATTCACATAATTTATATGACTTAATATGAAGATACAGCTTTGTGCATAAATTCATTGCATGCCAAAGAGCAGCCTTCTCTCTCCCAGATTTGTTCTAGACAGAGCAAAGACTGTTAAGAAAATCATGATGAGTTGCTGCAAATGAAATCAATATGTTCTATGTTCTGGATCCATAAGATTCCCATTAAGGCCTATTTAGTTTTGAAAGCACTGTGATCTGATTGCCAATCAACACAAACGATTGCCAGGTGTGGTTCACAAATGAGTGAGTGATTATGACAAAGTGTGACTGTCCACATGCAACTTTTGTGGTTGTAAGGTTGGCTAAATGGTTATAGAGTATGACTATAGATCATGAGGTTGGGGGTTCACATCCCCCAAGGTGCTTTTAGATGAAAGCTTTCAATTGAACATTGAACTTATGTCTTCAAGTGGAATTCATAAAGATATAATTAGATCCCGAGGGAAATTCAGCAAGGCCCTGGTGGCCTAGTGGATATGCATGGGATCTTGAGTCCTGACCCCTCCGGTTCAAATCTGTCTGGAGGCAGTGTACCCCATGCTTAGTTTCTGGTATGCAAAACATGATAGTATCTCTTTAAGCAGAGCACTTTTTAAAATATAAATACTACCTTCACATGCTGGGGATATGGGGCCCCAGTGGCCTAATGGATAAGCATGCAGACAAGTAAATCCCAACGGCATGGGATCAAATCCACCCACACCCTTGAACCCAGAAGTGAAATCCTTTGACTGAGCAAGGTCTACACCACCCGCAAGGGTGTCGTGGGTGGCTAAACAAGCTGGGTTCAGATGAAGCACAGGGCGTGGTGCCAATCAGATCCGTGGGCCCAGATCCCTGTGACCGCAGCGCACTCCCCGACTGCCAGGGGGGGATCCCCAACTGTCTTTGTAAGTACCCGACTGTCCCACCAGGAAAGACAGTTGGGAGAGAAGTCCAGGAGCCGGATAAATAAATGTACCTTTTATTCGTTTTATTTTATTTAAGTCCAAAAGCCAAAATTGAGTTGTAAGAACATCCTTCAGCCAGATTTGAACACAAGTGTGAGGTCATTGAAGAGGCCTTTTCAGGAAGGAAAGACCATTGCAGCCTTCCATGGGGTTTGAACCCAAGACCTTTAATGCTCATGGTACACATGCTTATTCACTGAGCCATCAGGGAGACAAGGAAACATGAACTCGTTGAAAATACATCCTTAAGGTGAAGTCATTAAAGAGACAGTTTCTAGACCTTTTCTGCAAGGAGAGACCATTGTAGCCTTCCATGGGGTTTGAACCCACAACCCTTATCTGTCAGGGTACACATGCTTATCCACTGAGCCATCAGGGACACAAGCTATATGAACTCGTTGAAAATACATCCTTGAGATTAAGTGTGAGGTTATTAAAGAGAGCTTTTTTGCAAGGAAAGACCATTGCATCCTTCCATGGGGTTTGAACCCACAACCCTTATCTGTCAGGGTACACATGCTTATCCACAGAGCCATCAGGGACACAAGGAAACATGAAGTCATTGAAAATACATGCTTAAGGTGAAGTGTGAGGTCATTAAAGAGACCATTTCTGCAAGGAAAGACCAACACAGCCTTCCATGGGATTTGAACCCAGGACCCTTAACGCTCAGGGTGCACATGCTTATCCACTGAGCCATCAGGGACACAAGAATACATCAACTTGTTGAAAATACACCCTTAAGGTGAAGTGTGAGGTCATTAAAGAGACAGTGTGGTGGGGATGAATTCAGGATAAACATCAAAGGAAATGTGGTGTATAATTATATGAAATGTATGATGAAAATTGGCTGGCAATTTCGCCAACAAATACCAAGAAATAGGTTGCAGCAGTTAGTCTTTTGACTACACTTGCAAAATCCTCGATGGGACTGAGCTCGAATAGCTTCAGCGACTTTTTATAGTAGGCTACAACATGGCTGTCAATCAAAAGGAGATGCGGTCTTTCGACAGACCCTCCAATCATCAAATAGCCTACTGTCATGGATTTTATTGGGAAGGTGACCAAGTCTTACACAGCTTGTGGCAAGTAGAACAAACTACCTCTCAAAAGTAATAACCTACAGGCATTGTCCTCCATTGATCCTGTGGTGAGAGGCCATTTAGTGCCCTTAGAGGTGGCCAGGAGAAGAGGAAGAAGGAGTAAAACCAGAAGAAGTGCTAGATAGTTTAATAATAGTTTATGTCTCGGAATAAAAAATGAAATTGAATATTACAAATTAGTGTCGGTGTATTTTGATCTTCAGAATGTCATTTTACTCTATGTGCCTATATGGGTGGGCCAGGGATGTCAGGGGGTTTGTGGCTATGTAAGTATATGGATATTTGCCGCGGGGCGAGGGCTTCAATTACCTCTCTCTTTTTTAACCATACATGTGTTTGCATCCCTGAACATAATTCAAATTGTGATTGCTAGCTATCACAAAATAGGGTGTCCTGGCTTTTTCCCAGGCCTGGTATAATGTGTATCAATTCAATTCACTTAATTTAGTAGCTCGGGTTACAGAAGAAGTAAAAGTTCAAAGTAAAAGCAACAAGTAGAATATACTGGCTTCCATCCTATTTTAATGACTTGGAATATGATAGATAGATAAATACTTTATTAATCCCGTGAGGGAAATTCAGGAAATGAGAGAGCAAAAGTATCGGCATGATTATCAAGCTGACGGTGAACAATGCTGATGCAGTTGTAAAGTAGAGAGAACTCAAAATCTAGATGAACAGGATCTGTAACCTGGTAGTTCTTGATGTTGCCCATGATGTTCTTCACCTCTTCTTGAGCTCCCGTCATGAAGGGCTTCACTCTCTCTGGGTTGGTCTCATCCAGCTTGGACTTGATTCTGAACAGGATATGGGACAGGAAGCCAAGATATAGGGGATATACCAAATGGAATCCAAAGCCACGAATAGAAAGCCGCCTCTCGGTTTTCTCACACACTCACGCCTTCATGTACTCCTTGATGTAAGCCTTGTAGGAGTTCTTATCGAAGGGGGTCTCCTGCAGCTTGTGGTTCAGGATGATGTCCACCCCGCTGACGGTGCTGCTCTCGCAGCCATCGTCCTGCACCTCCGCCGATGCGTTAGCCCCGAGCAGACTGTCATCGATGCCCTCCGTCCTGCTGATCATCTGAGAGAAAGAAGAGAGGGAAGAGGAAGTGACACGAGGGAAGGATGATGTGGGGAAACAGTGAATGACTGAGCACTGATATAGGCTTGCAAAGTTAGGACTGACTCAGTCAATGTATCTGGTTAAATGACAAAATACGTAATTCAACACTAATGCAACGTTGCAGTGAAGATAAGTTATTCAGTTGTCAGTAGTTTTATGTTGTACAGGTTCATTTACAAGATAGAATAGCCGAACACCTTCATACTCTGGTAAATTACCTTATTTGCCCCTGTAGACGTATGCAAAAGTCAGCATGCAAAATACATCTACGGGTGCTTGTGTGCCAATACTATATCTACTCACAGTATACAGCTACTTGCAATGTAGACGCACCTTTCCCTCTACTTCATACAAAATTCCATTTTGCGATTCTGTGATCTTGTAAATGTCTGAGAACATTTCATCCCCTGTAAAATGAAAAACACGATAGCCATTTCTTTATTTTTTATTTAACCTTTATTTAACCAGGCAAATTGCTTGAGGTCAAATGACCTCTTTTTCGAGCAAGGCCTGGACAAAATGGCAGCAGCTAGAATGAATCAAATACAAGACAAACATAAAAAGAAAGCAGACATGAGAAAACAGAGACAAAAGCACAGACATGAGAACATAAGAAAAAAGCACAGACATGAAATAACAGAGACAAATACATTCCAATGGGCGAAAGAAAAACTATTTTGAGGAAAAAAATACTACACAGTGAAACATTTACACACTCCAAAATTCGCCATTTCATGTTAGTCTCATATAAGCTGATGTTTTGTTCTGTGCTGTATGATGAGCACTATTGAGGAGGGCCCGTGAAAAAGCTACCATCACTTTACAGACTTGAGATGGTCCCTTTATGTTCTTTTTATCCCTCTCTCACCTTTTGGAGGGTTTCTAAGAACCCAAGGGATATTCAATGAAGCCTGTAAGCCTTTTTCAACTCCCTCAGCTTTGCAAGCCTTTCCATGTTCCTTATTTTAATAAACCAAACATTAATCTTTCCTTTCTTTGTAAAAACAACTATATACAGTATATATAAGGAAAAAAGGTGCAGAAGCAGTTTGAATATTATTTTATTTTGCTGTCGTACTTTAGAGTCTACATAACTCTGGGCCAGGCATAATTTGTATTGGTGTTAGGCCGAACATTGCAAGAAGGGACACGTTTCCTAACTATAAAAATAGTTTTACCCCGGTCCCTAAAGCAACTCTTCACTGTGGCATTTGCCGAATATTAAATGAATGTCGAACGTGAAATATAAAAACTATTTTACATTGGTCTGTTTTGTCAGCAGCTATGGCCTTTAATTCACTGTGGCATTTGCCGAATATCAGATGAATGTCGAACGTGAAATACAAAAACCTATTTTACATTGGTCTGTTTTGTCAGCAGCTATGGTCTTTAAATGTGTCACGTTAAACGTGGCCTCGCGTCGGCAAATCATTACAGTAGACAACCTTGTCATCCCACATCTTTTCTGCTATTTAAATAGCCAGGACATTTCTTAGAGCAGGAAGTAACGCGGCTGGTATAGGTCGCAAACATTATGCATATGGCTACAGTGATTATAAAAAAAATACAAAATAAAACTGACTAGAGGTTCTCGGCTCAATGTAAGGATTCATTCGAGTAAAAGTAGGCCTTTTATTATCAACTGAGGGATAAATGCATAGCCATTTCAAGGCCTCGTCGGCATCACCAAAACGGCCCCCTTTCACGGTCTTCAGTTCACACTTGCAAGCCTAGCCTAGCCGTGCAGACCGTTACCTTATTGACTTGCACACTATTGCTATAAAACGTCAGAAGTGAAAAATAATTAGACCCGTTAGACATACCAGAGATGATGTCCTTGTAGATGATCATTTTATCTGATTGACAAGATCTCAGCAGAAAGATAGCAGTTCCCCCGCCTTGTTCTTTATCGGGTTTGCTCCTAAAAGGCCGTACATTGGTAGGTGCGGTGTATTTAGACGTCTACGTCATTAACAAACGTAGCTGAATATAAAATCGAACATAAAAACCAGCCCTCTCGTGGAGAGTGGATGTATTAACCAGTTGTATCAACCTGCATCATTTCGATTTTCTTCTTTAACCCCATAGCCTACCCTTTCCTCTCATATAGGGTTATATTTGTATGCACCTAGAAGAACTCAAATATGCTTTCCAACCGTGAGTTAGTTATAAAGCAACTTTATTTCCAAAGACATAGGCCTACATTCTCCCGAGTCCAACATCTTATTTCCCCAAAATAATTTTTTCAACCTTGATAATCCCATACCAACCACTGTTCTTCCACAGCGATACTGTATGGAATATAATAACCATAAGTGTCATGCAAACGTACTGCTCTTGATATTTCTATAGTTAAAGGGAAAGCATAGGAGTGTTAGCGTAATAATTTACACATTATGAAATGCATACAGAAAACAATAAGACAACTAAAACAAAATGAACATGAGCGGGTAAGGAACAGTTTCTCTTACTTTTAAACAACGTTCCCTTGTTAATTTGGATTAAGACTTCATTATACAAAAACAAGTTAGGGTGCATACAAAGGAACCAGCGCTTTCAACTCTCGGTGAAACACATGCAAAGAAAAATCACGTTAAAAAGTCCATATACATATACACACAAATATATCCAAGTCTTGGATCTGTTGCCAGGTGTACAACTCAGGAGGAGGACATGTAATCCCTGTAACAGAACGAGTGCACCCAAAAGTATCTTAAAATCCTTAGTAGTCTCAAATCTGTGACTTCCTACATCTCAGTCAAATCTAGTGTGCTACCTTGGACAAATGAAAGTCTACAGAAGTGTCCTACAGGTGTGACGTTCCCTCACGAGAACGTCTACAGTGCCATCCGTCCTACAGCTGTCCACAGTCTGTGATGACAATCTTCTTGGTGGGCTTGCCCGTCTTGGTGCCCAGTTCGCCCATCTGACGGACCGTTTCCATGCCCTCCTGGACGTAGCCAAAGGCCACGTGTTTGAAGTCCAGATGTTCGGCCTTCTTCAGGGTGATGAAGAACTGGGAGTTGTTGGTGTCCCGCCCACGGTTGGCCATCGAGAGCAGGCCTGGACCCGTGTGGCGCACGTCAAAGTTCTCGTCCTCAAACTTTCCCCCGTAGATTGATTTGCCTCCAGTTCCGTCCTGGCTGGTGATGTCTCCACCCTGACAGAGAGACGGGACACAGACGAGATTAGGACAACTGCAACAGGTCGACTCAAATTTAGGTGTTTCAACATCATTATTTAGTCTCATGCAACTATAGATTAACATGCCAGTTGTTATGACAAGTACACAAGCTACCACTAATACTCCCATCTATGTCAAACTGAACCCCCCTCCCCATTAGGACCACCGTTATTCCCCAAGCCGTCCCCACAGCTCACTTGGCACATGAAGTCAGGAACGACCCTGTGGAAGATGGAGTCGCGGAGCCCGAAGCCCTTCTGTCCTGTGCACAGGATCCGGAAGTTCTCTGCCGTTTTGGGAACGATGTGGGAGAACAGTTCGATGATGACGGTTCCTAGGGCCTCGTCGTCGGCAGTGATGGTGAGGTAGACCCGGGGGTTGGACTCTCGGGAGTGCTCCTGGGCTCTGGACATCTGAGGTGGCATTGCCAAGGAATCCGATTGGCCCATGCGGCTCTGACACTCTGTGAAGGTTTTCCTGAAGGACTCGGCCAGCTCAGGTGTTTTAAACTTGGCAGCCAGTTGCTCCACCTTGCCCTCGCCCTCTGGAGGGAGAGAAAGTAGGGGAGAAGAAGGATGGAGACAGAAGAAAGTAAACACCACAGGTCATTAAGCTATTCGGCTTACGGGGTAAGGTTTAACCAATACACAGATGTTAGAATCATCATATACTCTAGTACTTCTAGAATGTTAAGGCTATTGCGACAGCCCTCGTCAGCACTAATGGGGCACACCTGGGGAGGCTGCAAGATAAAAAGGCAATCCATTTCACACTTTTATTCTCTTTCTCTCACTCGTCAGAGATTAATGCAGGGCTTTGACTAACCTGTACACCTGCCAAAATTTGTCACTGAAGACTAACCACTCATCAAGATTGTAAGAAGTGTGGGCTCATCTGGGACTGGAACCCGAGACCTCTCGCACCCCAAGTGAGAATCCTACTGGCTGTAACAATCTAGTCTTGAAAGTTTAGATGAGTACTGTTAAAAAAAGGGCCATTTCAGTGTTCCTCACCAGCGTGATCCGTGGCGGTCCAGACCAGCGCTTGGGCGGAGGTGTTCATGGGTTTGAGGTCCATGGCCAGGGAGATGGTGTGGTTACAACACACCCTCAGCACCTGCTCCCTCCTCATCAGGACCCGGTAGAACCTCTTCTCCGGGTGGTACAGGATCTTGATGTCGCCCACACCACGCTCCTTCCACTGGTTCAGGTCTCGATCCCAGCGGTACAGCTTGGTGCGCTCCTTAAACAGAATCTCCTCATCCTCCTCTCCCGACTTGGTCTCCACCTTGAACACACAGCGAACCACAGGGATTATTACAGAGCTGATGCCATACAGCTTCTGTATCTCTCTCTGAATTCATCAAGGGGCCAATAATCGGACACTAATTCATTGTAGTATGAACAGTGTCTTAAAATGGGAAGATTTTGTAGGCAGAAGAGGCTGAATAACTCAAAGCTGGTTTGTGGGAACAAGATTCTCTGGTTCGATCTGTGAATTGGGTACCTCGGGTAATGACACTATAGGCTCAAAGTGAATGTCCGTATTATCAGCAGCATCGTCTTCATCGCTTCCCGCCTCCTCTCCCTCCTTCTTAGGTGGTGGTGCGGCGACTCCAAACACTGTGGCACCAGCGCCTGTCCACGCGAAGTTAGAATCTACCACAGAAAAATGAAGACAAGTTCAGACAATGTGCATTGCTGATTGAAACTATTTATCTTATCATTTAGTTTTTCCATTATCGTTTCATAAACCTACCTGACTGTCCAAATGCGTATTCCCCAGTGTTCTGGGCCAGATCAGCGAATGAGAACCCTCCTCCAACTGTCTTAAAGCCAAAGTCTGAAGTGTCTTTAAGGAGGAAAAAAAATTGTCAGAAACAAACTCCATATTTTATTTTGTAAGTATTGAAAGAATAGTAGCAATCCATTATACCTTCAGTAATAGTTGTAGTGGTGGGGAAGTTTGTGCTGACAGTGGTAGAGTCTGCTGCAGCAGGCGAGTAGTTGGATGGAGCAGGGGGGGGTGACGGCTGGAGCCGGGGGGGAGACGACTGGAGCAGAGGGGGCGACAACTGGAGCAGGGGGGGAGACGGCTGGAGCCAAGGTGGATTCAGCTAGAGGCTGGGGAGAGACGGCTGGAGCAGGGGGGGGAAACGGCTGGTGCAGGGGGGGAGGCGGGTTGAGCAGGGGGGAAGACGACTGGAGCCGGGGGGGAGACGACTTGAGACAAGGTGGATTCAGCTAGAGGCTGGGGAGAGACGGCTGGAGCAGGGGGGGGGAGACGGATGGTGCAGGGGGGGAGACGGATGGTGCAGGGGGGGGAGACGGATGGTGCAGGGGGGGAGACGGATGGTGCAGGGGGGGAGACGGATGGTGCAGGGGGGGAGACGGATGGTGCAGGGGGGGAGACGGATGGTGCAGGGGGGGAGACGGATGGTGCAGGGGGGGGAGACGGATGGAGCAGGGGAGGTGTGTGCTTCAGGGTTATCCTCAGTCTTCTTGGTGGACAGGTCTATAGGGCTGCTGCTGGAGGCTCTAATCTCGGCTGACTGGTCTGGGATCTGTTCCTCTGTTGTGGAGGTCTCAGCCTCCTTACTGCTAGCAGTCTGATTTGGAGTCTGAGACGAGAGAGCGGCATCTGTGCTCCTCTGGACAAAACAAAAACAACCATTTTGAGCGACGCTGCATTCAACAAGGGGAAAAATGTCTAGGATAAAAACAGCATTATTACAGGACCTATTACAGGAGTAGTTTCCCTGTGTGGGTGTATGTGCTACAAACAAATCTGACCAGAGCATCCTGGGCTTTGCGGACCTCTGTCTCAAAGTCTTCAGGCTTGTCTTTGTCGGCCTCACTGTCACTGGCCACCCCGCAGAAGAAGGTGGGGGGCAGCAGGAGGCATTTGGCCCTCTGCTCCTCATCGGAAGTGGGCTTCTTCTCCCAGACCACCTCACAGTCTGGATCCACCCCGGAGGCCTCTACCTGGGAGCCTGGGGGGAAAACATGAGGTTCTTATAACGAGGGTAAAATAATTGGATTACTAATAAATGATCTGAAGACGAACAGTTAAAAAATAGTTTGAAGCGTTATCCAGTTTCTATGAAAGACAACTTAAGCCAATATCATCGAAAAGTAATTGGCCTGAAACCTACTTGAGATTGTGCTTCTCCTCTGAACAGGATCAGGATACAGCCTTCCATTTAGGGCCTTTACCGCTGTCTCAAAGTCCTCATCTGCGGTGACCCAAACAGAAACAACATCCTGCCTTAGCTCACGGCCTCACCAGAAACGGAGGAGGCGACAGCAAAAGGTGGGGTGAGGCTTAAAGGACGACCGTGCCGCATGGCTTCTCACCATCAGTCTGGTCATCGCTGGTGTAGCCCGGCTCGTTCTGGTAGCAGAAGAACGTGAGAGGCAGCAGCAGCTCCCTGGCTAGAGCAGCTTGCTCTAGGGTGGGCTCCCTCACGTAGACCACCTCCGGGTCAGACTCGACGCTGCTGCGCTCGTCCTGAGGGGGCACTGGAACGAGAGAGACAGTGAAGCAGGTTGGACGGTTGGGGCAGTTTGATGCGTGTGTGCATCCCTCTCGTTGCATGTCACTCCACATAACATATGGCCACATATGACAGAGCAGACAGGTGCAGAAATCGGTATTACAAGGGATTAGTTTCATACTGAACACGTGCATTTCAAAACCTGGTATCATGCATTTATTACACTACACCCGAGTGAACGTTCCAACTAAAAAGAAGCTTGATCTTAGTATGTATATTACCAACAATCTCCAGGTATACATTTTAACCAACTGGGACAGACAGAGAAACTTTGTTTTTAAAATGTCTTCCCGATGTTCAAACAGATTTGTAGATTGACATCCACCAACTACCCAATACAGACGCTGACAAAAAACCATCTGCGTAAATCTGGTATGAACTAGATCCGGCAGGGCATCGACTTTCACACTGTTGCTACACCTCCAGGCCTAAAAATGTGTGTGACGCCAAGGGTCCGCACACTGTGCCATTCCTCTCAGGGTTCTTGGCAGGAATGTCCCCGTGTCGCCTTTCAGCCAAGAGAGCAGAACCTAGCTGTAAAGTACCACTCACTGCTCGCAAACGGGTCATTTTGTCATGTGTGGGCTATTGGGAAGGACAGTGATGGCTTTCTCAAGCATACAAGGACACACAAACTCGCACACACACATACACTGGAACATGCGACATTTGAGGTTTTTGGCAGTACAGGTTTGGTTGTTTTCCACTCCGTGCGGCTGAGGTTATGTCAAGCCTGTGAAGGCCAGCAAGTGACAGCTGTGTACATGACACGTCACAGCACACACACAGTGCAGTGACCAGAGTACCTGGGGGCTCAGAATGGGTGGATGATGTGCAGGTCCAAAAAGCCATTGGGTTATCTTTGAAAAGCCTAAAATCCAAGCCTAAAAAATAATGGTTGGATGGTTGGTGAAGTGAGACAAACTAGAAGGCTGTTATGTTGTTGAATGTGTGTGATGTGTGAGAGGAATTCTCCTGGGGAATGCTCAAAACTCGCTTAATAAAGTGAAATATGATTGATCATATTTGATTATTCAAAAGTAATTACATTACAATTACTTGATAAAGTTTGTAACTGTATGCCCAGTATGTCAAGTGTTCAATTCAGAGTTTAGGGATCCCCAGTGTGACAGTCCCACCGGGTGTGAAGTGGTGCGATGAAATAAACAAACAATGGAATGGAATCACACAATGGGGAAAAATGGGGAAACTCCATCATAGGTTGCCGTTAAAATGAAAAACAAGCATTTCAACTGAAAACACAGAACAAAATCCAGTCAAGATGGTGCACTTGAACTTAGAGGGTCTCACCTTTCTCCGGGATCTTGAAGGCAGGAGTTGCAGAAGAGGTGGGGGGGTCTGGGCCGCTGTCCCTAGGCTTGGAGCTTGCCGAGGAACCCTCCGTTTCCGAGGAAGAAGTGGGGCTGCCAAAGATCTTCTGGAGGGTGTGTGTGCCAAAGACAAACTTGGGTGGAGAGACGACCGTCTTGGACAGGTTGAAGAGCCCGTGTGGTGTGGCGGTCGAGGACGTGCTGTCTGGAGTGTGGAAGGTCTCAGGTGGGAGCTCTGTGCGTTCCCTGGTGGTCTCTTCAAGCACAGAAATGGCTGCCATCCCACATAATGGGGTGGTCGTTGCAGTGGCTGCCTCTTGTGGTGTGGCCTCTTGTGGTGTGGCCTCGGTGGATATAACTGGGGTCACCAGCGTCTCCTTCTCCTGGGCGTCCTTGGCCTCATCGAAGACATCTCTGAAGGAGTTGGCCACTTCTTGCAGTTTAAACCTCACTGCTAACTGCTCCACCTTCCCCTCCCCTTCAGTGAAGTCCATGGCACTCCACACCCAGGCCTTCTCAGCACCCTTCATGGGCTCCAGCGTCATGGCTGAGTTTATCCAATGGTTGGCACAGATCTTCAGGACCTGGTCTCTCCTCATAACCAGTCGCACGCGTTTGGTGTCATAATTCTGCAGCAGCTTGAGATCCCCGATACCCCTTTCCTTCCACTGTTTAAGGTCTTTGTCGTAGCGATACATCTTGGCCCGGTGGCTGAACAGCACCTGCTCGTTTTCCTCTCCGGTGGAGGTGTTGATCAGATCTGGCAGAGGAACCACGGGCTCAAAGTACTGTCCGTCCCTCTCCTCCTCCTGCGTCACATCGCTCTCGTCGTCCGTTCCCACCGACACGCCGCTCTGGTTTAGCTTGGTGGGGGACTTGGAAGGACTGACGACTGGCTGAAAGCAAAAGCTAAAGCCAGCAGTCGGCTCTCCGAAGCGGAAGAGGTTCTTCCTGATGGGGCTGCTTGCTAATGGGGAAGCATAGACCGACGTGTCAACGCTGTCATCCAGAGCCTCTTCCCTCAGGTCGTAATTGTCCCACTCTAAGGTAGGGCCTGTGCTATCAGCATGCGGTTTGATGACTAAACTGGAGATGTTGCTCGCTGTTGTGTCCCCTGCCTGGCTGGTATTGTCTTTGATCTTTGTTTTGTCATCGGTGAGGAAGGCCTTGAGGTCTTTCAATCCAGACTTCATCTTCTCGGCTTTCTTAATGAGGTGTGCGGTTCTTCCTGTGTCAACCAGCTTGTGAGGGGTCTGCAAGGGTATGTCCAACAGCAGCCTCTGACACTCTTCAAACTTGAGCTTGAACTCTTCTGCAAGCTCCGGGGTTTTAAATTTAGCAGCAAATTGTTCCAATCTGGCATCTCCATCCGAGAAGTCGTTTGCCAACCACATCCAGGCCTTATCTGAACTGGCCAGGGGTTTCAGGTTCATAGTGGTGGTGATCCAGTGGTTGGCACAGACCTTCAGGACCTGCTCTCGTCTCATCAAAACCCTCAGCCTGCCATTCGATGCATTTTTTAGAAACTTGAGGATGCCAACACCACGCTCTTTCCACTGGCTGGTGTCGGGGTCAAACCGGAAGAGTTTCACCCGCTGAGAGTAAAGTGACTGCTCATCCTCCTCCCCTGTGACCAGATCCACCTTGTCCGGCATCTGGACAACCGGCTCAAACTGGATGTCGTCATTCTCATCAGTTTTATACATGTCCTCCTCATCTTGATCAGCCGAGCCTTCGGGCCTCTGGCCGGGCCGCACTGTCGTGAACAGCTGCTCACCCGCTCTCACGAAGCCTGCGAAATTAGGATCAGTCTGGCCAAACTGATAGTCTCCCTGTGAGGATTTTGACAAGTCTGCAAAAGTGAATGTGTCGGGTTTCCCAGTGAAGAGGGGATTTTCATCTGGGTTCGTCTTATCTACAAGTGGTTCTGATGCAGGTATTGGGACGACAGACTCTTTCTCCTTCTCCCGATGTTGCTCGGCTATGTTCTTCAAAAACATGGACGCAGACCCTGACCCCATTGATGTAGCGTCAGCTGGTGGGGTTTCCTGTGGAGTTTCCTGAGTACCAAATTTGAAACCACCGGCCGGGACGGGCATGGTAAACGAGAAGCCTGCAGCAGTCGGGGGATTATCCTCAGTCGAAGGAGGAGCCTCAAACTTGAAGGAAGCAGGGGAGCTTGAACCAAACTTAAAAGCATTGGCGGAAGCGAAAGCATCTTTGAAGCCAGTTTCAGCCGGCTGACTGGAGGAACTTTTGGTTCCAAAGCTGAAGCTGAAGGAAGAGCTTGACGGCGCAGCAGTGTCTGTGCTTTTAGCATTGGGGTTCGGCGTCTGACAGGACACACATTGGCCGGCAGAGGCTTCATTTCTCACAAGGCATGCGTCACAATCCCACTGGCTTTCCTTCTTGGCAAACATGGCTGCCAGGGACGGATTGGGGTTTGCAGTCTGACAGGAAACACAATGAGAGGCGGAAACATCATTCCTGACAAGACAGGCATCACAGTCCCACTGTCCATCCTTTTTAGAAAAGGCTGATCCAAAGCCAGATGCAGATCCAAATCCTGGCGCTGACAGTTTTGACGGTGCTGGTGCCACTTCTGTGCTTTTAATTGAGGGGTTAGGAGTTTGACATGAGACACAACTGTTTGCGGAGGCCTCGTTTCGCACCACACACGTGTCACAGTCCCACTGCCCAGATTTCTTTACAAACTGAGCTCCAAAACCAGACCCGAAAGAGGCAGTTGGGGCTGAGGCAGGAGGCTTTGCTGAGGGTTTTGGTGTTTGACATGAGACACAACTGTTTGCGGATTCCTCGTTTCTCACGACACACGTGTCACAGTCCCACTGCCCAGATTTCTTTACAAACTGAGCTCCAAAACCAGACCCGAAAGAGGCAGTTGGGGCTGAGGCAGGAGGCTTTGCTGAGGGTTTTGGTGTTTGACATGAGACACAACTGTTTGCGGATTCCTCGTTTCTCACGACACACGTGTCACAGTCCCACTGCCCAGATTTCTTTACAAACTGAGCTCCAAAACCAGACCCGAAAGAGGCAGTTGGGGCTGAGGCAGGAGGCTTTGCTGAGGGTTTTGGTGTTTGACATGAGACACAACTGTTTGCGGATGCCTCGTTTCTCACAACACACGTGTCACAGTCCCACTGCCCAGATTTCTTTACAAACTGAGCTCCAAAACCAGACCCGAAAGAGGCAGTTGGGGCTGAGGCAGGAGGCTTTGCTGAGGGTTTTGGTGTTTGACATGAGACACAACTGTTTGCGGAGGCCTCATTTCTCACAACACACATGTCACAGTCCCACTGGCCATCCTTCTTGTTAAACTGAGCTCCAAACCCAGACACAAGGGGTTGAGCAGATGACGTTGTTGATGTAACTGCAGCAGCTGGTTTAACAGAGGGGTTAGGAGTTTGACATGAGACACAACTGTTTGCGGAAGCCTCGTTTCTCACAACACACGTGTCACAGTCCCACTGGCCTAGTTTTTTGACAAACTGGGATCCAAAAGTAGCAGGGATAGAACTACTACTTGCTCCAAAAAGAGAAGGAAAACCACTACTACTGTCAGTTGTTACAATTGCAGCAGGGGTAGCACTACTACTACTAGCTGCACCGAATGCAGAAGGTGTAGCACTACTACCGGTTCCAAACGTGAAAGAAGAGGGAATGGAAGCTCCAAAGGCTCCGAATCCTTTAGAGGAGCTTGAGCTAACGGCATTTGATGAATCAGCTGCAAATCCAAAAGTAAAGCCTCCCACTGACGCTACGCCACCTGTTAAGGCTTTAGCCTCATTTGCGCTATCGCTGTCTGACTTGGATGGAGCATTTGGGTTAGCGCTTTGACAGGCGACACACTGAATGTCTGCGGCTGCGTTTCTGACACAGCACACGTTGCAGTCCCACTGTCCGTCTTTCTTCGCAAACTGGAATGCCAAACTCGTCGCCTGGGGAGCAGGAGGTTTCAGAGTGGCCTCTTTTTTCTCAGACGGGTCACCCTTTTCAGGAGAGGCGGGTACGATCTTCTGGGCTTCCTCAAACTTGATTTGGAAGAGTGTAGCCTCCTCAGCGGTCTTGAAGCGAACAGCAAGCTGCTCGGGCTTGGGAACTTCCTCCGCGTAATCCACGGCATTCCAGACCCAGGACTTGTCCGATCCGGCGTTTGGTTTCAGAACCATGTCCGCGGTGAGGTAATGGTTGGCACAAACCTTAAAGACCTGCTCCCTCCTCATCAGCAAACGGACTTTCCCTGACGTGTTGTGCTTTAGGATCTTCAAGCTTCCAAGGCCCCTCTCCTTCCACTCCTTTGTGTCGGCGTCAAATCGGAAGAGCTTCGCCCTGTTGCAGAACATCTCCTCCTCCTCCTCCTCGCCCGTTTTCACATCCACCTTATCGGGAAGGGGGACGATGGGCTCAAAGTGAGGCCCGTCCTCGTCTTCCTCCGCGTGGGTGCTTTCGTTGTCGCTTTCTGCCGCCTTCTCCTCCGGTGCGGCGCTGGGCAGCCCGAATGCAGGCGTGGCGACATCGGTGAAACTGAACGGCTGCTCCGTTTTCCCAAACAGGCCAGTCGAACCCGGTGCTGCTGCGTCTGTGAAAGAAAAGCCCACTGGAGCTTTACTGCCAAAGGTGAAAATGCCCCCTTGGCTGCCAGGCTGCTCTGTAGCTGCTTGCTGGTTCTCTGGAGTCGCATCCATTTTGGCAGGCAAGTCTGAGGTCAAGAGACCAAGTAGACTCTCGCTGTTTTTAGCCTGAGACGTAAAGGTAAAGTCCCCGTCGTTAGATTTGAAATTGGAGTTGAACTTGAATGAGGAAGAGGGGGTGGACTGGGCAACTATCCCCGCGCCGAAACTGGGCACTTTGGGAGTCTCGGCTGGAGCTTGCTGCCCAAAGGAGATCTTCCCAAAGTCCATGGGCTTCCCCTCAATGCTCTTTGGTGGTTGCGGAGGAACGACGGAGGGTTTTGTAAAGTATCCAGGCTCAGGGAGGGGAGGGTTGGTGGTGGGCTGAGTGACTCCATGGCCATAATACTCTTCACTGTAAGGTGATAGTAGACCGGTTGCTGGTGACTCGAAGCGGAGCGGCGCTCCGAAGACTTGGTCTTGGGGAGGATAGATGCAGGCTGGAGTGGTCTGCAGGGGTGACACTTGAGGAGGCTGCTGGTATGTATACATGCGCTGTTGTGGTGGCAGACAGTTAATCCCATACATTGGAGCCTAAAAAAAGAAAATACAATAAAAAGCTTTTTAACATTACGAATGCTTGTATCAATATATGGCTACAACAGAAAGACATTGATAGGCATAACTTACCTTAGTTGGGGTAACATTGGCTGCAGTGCGGAGAAGATATTGGGAGTTGGGATAAGCTGGTGACTGGTTATAATACACGGAGGGGTTCCCTGTTGTGGAAACTGTTAAAGAAAAACAGCAAGTGTTAGAATTCCCTTTGGTCATTTAAACTTAAGACGACCAGTGTTTGTAACGTGCAAGCCAGTTTACCAGTGAGGGGGGGCCCCATGGAAGGTCTGTGCTGGTGGGTAGTTCTCCTGCAGGCCCTCGGCCCCGTAACTGTCCCCATACATCCTGTGGTGAGGCGAGGCAACGTTCTCTGACGAGTTGAGCCTCAGGTCATGGACTTCATTCTGACAGGAAAAAAAAGAAAAGATAAAAGACATGATCAAAACCAGTATTCATTTAATAAACATATTCTACTGTATATTGTGCACATTTATTTAACATTATCTTCATGGCACATCTCTGGTGTTTGGTAGTTTGAATTTTTTTTCCATTTTTAGACAGCATTAGTGAAACAGGTAGAAATCAGGCCAACCTTGAGCGCCTCCACCTGTTGACAGAGCTTCTGGATAAGAGCCTTCTGGTCTTCTACCCAAGGGGGTGGTGCCTTGGGTGATATCTGATCATAGAACAGAAATAATGTCAATCAATTTGAGATTCTACCCCCAAACACACACTAATTTGACATGTGTTGTAACCTTGGCAAGAGATCCTGATATGCAACATATGTGAATTAATCGCAAACAAATGTCGCAAGAACCCACTCAACCTACCAGGTGTCTCTTAGAGGGTGACACTTTGCTGGGGGAGGGTGACAACTTGGTGTGAGAGATGGTGGCAACAGTCTCTGTGAACTGACTGGGACTGGAGAGGGCTGGAAACCCATTCATGTCCTCTTCACCCACGGCCTCCCCGCTGTCCCGCAGCTGTTGGTTCACATCGTTCAGGAGATCCATCACCTCCTCCATCGAGACTGGCAGCTGCACAAACATACACAATCAGGAATCATACATTTCATGACAAGTGTTGCATTAAGAAACCTTTTCTTTGGCACACAGGGCAGTCAGAGGGCAGTGATATGCGTCACCTTATCCATGTCATCCGCATTGGCGTTGTAGATCTTGGAGAGGTAGGTCTTGAACTTCCTGAGGTACGTGATGCACCTATCCTGGGTCTCCTCTACTCCATTACCAGCCTCTTCTGACAGGCGTTGGAAGATCTGGCAATTACAGAATAATTGCGTTCAATGCAGTCGGTTTGCCAACAATTACCAGCCACCACTGCTCACTCAGAAAAAGTCTTTAGAGATCCATTTCTTGATCCTGCTCAATAACACTATCTCGTTACAGGCCCCAAAACACATACCTGAGCCAGGTGCCAGTTGGACGAGATGTTATTGATGCTCTCCAGACTAGCGACGGCCTCCTCCGTTTTACCCTCAATGTCCAGGTGCGTGGCAAACGCTATCATGGCCTCTTCCTCATAGCTCTTAACCGCTGAGATCTGCACACACACAAAAACAACAACAGCCGTGTGAGAAGACCAGTATAACTGTTGCACGCTGGAAGGAACGCAACCTATTCCAACAGAAAGCAGGGATGTCGGGCACCGTCACCAAATAGTCTTACATAAGAAAGGTGCTTTTATGAATCAAGTTTGACCTGTATGTCCCTGGAGGGGAAGTGCATGAAGAGAGGCTGCAGGGGCTCAGGGATGCTGCGTCTCCGCTTGATCTTGTCCAGCAGGGGGAGCACCACCTGCCAGTAGTGGACACTGCGTCCTATGTACTCGTTCTGCTCATAGTAGGAGTTCACCCCGACGACCTGGAAATCAACCGCACAGCAACACGGCAGTGTGAATATGTGGACGGCCGTCACGTGGACCCGAGCCCGCCTTGTTGTGAGCCACACATCTATGCACTGTCTGAGGAAAATGATGACTAAGTGGAAGCATGAGTTATACTTAACACACACACACTCAAACAGAGAGCGCTGATTTCCACCAAGCCCATATCATGTTCAGTTGTGTGACAGAAAGGGACAGGTGTATGGGCTTGTGTGTGTGTACCGTCTGGCTGAGGTGCTGAGCCCAGTGTATGGGCAGGGCTGGTTGAAGACCGTGTTTCTCTCCAGCTCTCAGGGTGCTCAGGCCATGCTGCACAATCCCCCTCAGTTTGGCCGACATGCCAGGCCTGAACAGACGCACAAACACGTGGAAGTGTCACTCACGCTGAACAGTTGTGTTTACAATACATTCTGGGCTGCAGAGACCACAGGGAGATAGGCCTTTAAATGTCCTTTTGGCTATCTGCACTGAGAGAAGCACTGGAGACTAGGATTAACACTACAATTGGAGTAACGTGGTGACAGTCATTTCACTTAGCACCAACAGAAGAGGAAACCACGGTGGATCCAGTGAGAATAGACGTAAAGGCTCACGCAGTTTGCTGGTGGATGAGGCTGTAGACTGCGTCCCACCATTCCCTCTGCCTGTCAGTGGAGAGCAGGAGGAGGAGGGGCGGGGGTAGACAGCGAGGCTCTTTGAGCAGCTGCTGCTGGCCTGAGGAGCTTATCCTGGCGTTCTCCTGCAACTGGGTGTGACTGCAGAACACCACACCGCAAAGGAACACCTGCAGAGAACAGGAGAGTAGGCTTGAGTAAATGTCTCACACACACACACACACACAGCCTTCTAGTGTGAATCACTAAATATTTGAAGCATTAAAATAATGAAAACGTCAGTAATGCTGTAAGAACCCCAGTCGGCAACATCACCACCAACATCTCCTAACCCACCTCCAGGTCCAGCAGGCAGATGGACTCAGGTGTGTTGGTGTCCAGTTTGGAAGTCTCCAGGGTGAGTCTTGGGAACAGCTGCCTAAGCCAGGGCCCGAGGGGCGGGCTCTGGCCCAGGAAAGACCACTGCAGGCCCAGCCAGCACAACTGCTGCAGGTCCCCTCCATGCAGCAGGATGGATTCTACAGATATAAACAGGGAAAAACAGTCTTAGAATATTGAAAACACAAGGCAGACATTGTTCAGCCACGCACACGAGCACACCGTACCCTTGTCCCATGTCTCTAGGTCTGCCAAGTCTGGGCCCTGGGTGTTGATGGAGCGGATGTCATCGTTGCCGATGAAGGACGCCCCGGCAGGAGCCTGGGGGCCGAACAGCAGCTCAAACAGACATCCCTGCCCACTGCGGTTCCCAAACGTCTCCACCACCTAGAACACACAACATGGTTCCAGTTACACCACTTGGGTAACGCCACAGCAAAAAAGTCAGCACTACTTAATGCAATGAGAAATGCATGTTTGTCATAGGTTTGATGACGAACGCTGACCTCTCTGACAAACGTGTGCGTGTCAGTACTGAGGTTGAGCAGCATGTGTCCTGATTGGCTCTGCCTCTCGTTGGAAAGAAGCTCGAGGGGCGAAGGGACAGACTGGTCACCTTTGGACACCTTGGCCTTTGCTCTGGGGACCTAGAGGCACAGGAACGAAAAAATGAATCATGAATTCAAGACCTGTGCAATAGCGATCTACAATGGCCTAGGACAACTACATGTGCAGTAGGGAGAGAAAAGACAGGTAGAGGATGTGAGAGAGGGGGGGACTTCCTTTACCTGATACGCTAGTAGGTAGCACAGTCCAGCCAGATCGACCACAGTCCTCCACTGTTGCAGTTTCTCCTGTGCCATCTTCAGCAGCAGAGTGCCAGCATGCAGGTAAAGATGCCCCCTCATTTCTGCAAACATCTCACTCAGTTCATCTGTCCCACCGCCCGTTGTCTTATTCAGGGCCTGCATGGCACAGTCAAAACTACACACACACACGGAAGGGTTACCCAATAATTTACATAAATGTAAATGTAAGAGAGAAAAGTAACACACACAGCAAGTAAAACTAAATGCCAAGTGACAGTCAAACCTAATGCGAACCAGATCACATGCAGACCTAATCTCCAGGATTTCTATTAGTCTCAGCACAGATTATCTCCAGCACTCACGTCCCACTTGAATGTTTTGATCCCTCTCTCCCCCCCCCCTTTTCTCCCTCTCTCTCACAACAGCATACAAACACAAGACACCCACACACCTTCTCAGGGCATCCACACTCGGCTGCACTCCTTTCCCAGACAGTGTGAGTCTCAGCAGGTTACAGTGGGCCAATAGCAGTTCTTTCTGTAGCTGCCTACACATCTTCTCGTTGGACATCACACTCGGTTGGTAAAGGTACTCCTGAAATACGGACCAATCAGGCACTCATCTTACACACGTAATGACACAACGACGAGGGTAATTAACAAGTCTAATCCGCCAACATTCTAGCATTGCTGACGGACCGTGGGAGTACGTATCAGACCTGCAAGCTGTGCACCAAGTGAGCTACAGAGTGTGCGCTACGCACCTGCAGAGTGTGCACCACAGTAGTGTACCAGTCCAGGTTGAGTCTGAGGAGGCCTTTCTTCTCTGTGCTGAAGCAATGTCGGACAGCCTCTTCCTGTCTGCCGTCTGACGTGTACAGCTGAACCAGCTTTATGTTCACGTGAGCGTCCGACGGCCGCACCGCCAACTCTGCCTGGAGCAGGTCAAACAGCTGGTTCCAGCCCTGCTGCCCCCGGCGGCTCAACAAGCGCTCCTGAATGCGGACGGAGAGATTTACATTTAGTCATTTTGCACTGATGAAGATAACTGCTGCAAGTTCATGAGGAACTTGGAAGATACAGAGTTGGGGTTTTCCCCCCCAATTCAATTTGAATTCACTGCATTCAGATTTACGTTGTTTGTTTAGCTGATCTCACCTTCAGGTTGAAGACTGCAGGGTTGCCGGGTAACATTTTGCTAGCCTTCTCTACCCAAAACTCTGCCCTGCTGTCATCCTCCGCTTTACTGCACAGTAGCTCAGCCACCTTCAAGACGAGGTCCTTCTGAGCTGGGTTCATGTCCACTGACCTCTGAACAAACACAGAAGCACGATAAAACGTCTTGCGCACCAAGACACTTTTGCAGTAGTTATACTTCTCCAAAATATGCACCCAACATTCTTGTTTTACAGTCACAAACCGGTGGAGTGATTATTGAAATTCATGCGTGAGCACTTGCCTTATAGCATCCCACTGCCTTGTTGATATCTCCCTCTCTTTCATAGAGCTGACCAAGGAACTTATGTGCCTTGGGATCCCTCTCTTGCACCTTGAGGTATTCTGATACATGTCTGTCAGGTGGGACAGTGAGAGAAATACATTAGTAGTTAGTCAGCTTGACTAATCATCATTTCGACAGTCTGTAGGACTAAAAGACTACCATGCTTAATAGCAGACAACACGTTGGCTGCTTTCCTTGCACTATGCTTGTACTTTGTATTTGTTATAAATCTCAATTTTCAGGTACTTGTGATTTAATTGTGGTAATGTTGTATTTTGTATTGTTATTACGTGAACTTTGTCGGCAAAACAATATCCCATTTTGGCACAATAGATACACTTGAGCCTAATAACACGCAACAAAGTGTGAATGTTAATGCAAGTGGCTATAATAACATCATCAGCCTGCATGTCATCAGTAGCGGTCTGGCTTACCTTTTAGCAAGTTCATACTCCTTAGCTTCAGAATACAATTTAGCAAATAAAAATCCTTTTATTGGTCTCTGTAGAAAAACAGTGTGGTTAACAGTTGTCTTGAAAGACAAGGCTAAATGATGACATTAGTTGCTAACAACTGCCTCGGTCTGAACAGCCATATGTCCCACCATAAAAACATAATTAGCAAGTTAGCCAACACTAACCCCTTTTTAATATGACTGATCAGTTAGCTACCCAGTACTGAAGGGTGACGATCTGGCATCAAGAGCCACCAGTCACAACTTAAACACTTTGCCGATTATAAAACACCTTGATTTGTTGACTAATTTCAAATATTAGCTAGTTTGCTAACTTGTTAATGTCGCGCCTTTTTCCATCCGAGGTGGCTAGACTAATAGTAGTAGGACACGAGGAGAGGCTGTTGCTAGCTAGAACATTCAAATGTTAACATTATTTACAAACTACGTTTGCCTTTGACTGGCATCAGGCTTTAAGTAGGATTAGTGTTCCCTTGTAAGGTTTCAAATAGACGGTTGATACACTTACTGACAGGCCGGCCGCTGGCAGTGAATGCTAGCTACTAGCCTACTAGCTACTGTAGCTAAAGCTAGCACAAGGCTTTCTGTAACAGCGACGCAGTCAAGCCGGCATATTTACCTCTTTCAGTGAAGGAGACGAATTTTGTACTGTGGAAATATACCGGTCCACTTCGGCTTTGCTTCGCCGCATGGCTAAACGTTTTTCTAATTTCAAAATCGCAATAACGTAGTACCAAAACTTCACAGAATTATTTTAGAAGCCAGTACCACACGTTATTTAATTCCTCTTGAGAGTGCGCACACTCAAAAAGAAGGCAGCGAAGTCTGTGATTGGCCAGAAGGGGTTCAGTTTTTGCATTCGTGATTGCGTTCCTCTAACTATAAACACAGAAAACATCGATTTTAGCTTGATCAAATCTGATAAACAGATTATTCCGTTTCTTCCATCGCCATTCTCTTTGCCTATACAGTTTTATTGTAGACCTACATATTTATTTGAGATTCTGCTCCGCCCGTGTTTGCGTGTCCTGTACCTTGACCGGTCACCCCTTGTTCAAAATCAAGTGACGCTCTCAATTAAAAAGTTTTACCACAGATTAAATAATTCTGTATGTTTATGTGTATGTGATTTACGGACGCATATTCTTAACAAGAATTAACATGATGACCTTCTCAAATGTAAGGTTGGAACATAATATCCACGTAGGCTGGCTTTGCTACAAGCTCCTTTTTCCATCTGACAGAATATGGGAACACTTTTATTCTCTTTTTCTTTTAACACTGACACATTTTCATATGGCACAATAAAAATTCACAACATAATATAAATAAATATTATTTTCCTAAATTAAAATGTAAAGGCTTTATTTGATAAAGGAATTTGTATTTTAAAGACGCATGACAGGAGAGCTCAATGTTCTTACGTCCCATTAAACAATTAACTGTGGAATGTATCAGTTAAGAAAAAAAAGAATTATGTCCACAACTGTTTCAACTGAGAAGCTTTCTTCATAAGTAGATCTAAAACCTTGTCGGAAGTCAGCAACCTTCTTAAGAGGATATGGTTTGGGGGGATTATAAAGCCTAATAAACAACATTAAAAAACAGATTCCCACATCATTAGTCACACATCCGGTTTAATACAATTCATTACAACATCGACATTTGTCCCTGTTTGTTTCCAAAATATTTATTTTCCATTTCAAACACATACAGTGATGCTAAGAAGGGTTTACAAATTTCCAAATCATTGCCAGACAACTGGCTGGTTTTATTGTGACATAAGAGTGTGTTAGGCTACTTATTAATGGAATTGTTGGACCTATACACGTGGAGGCCATTGGTGACTGTGTATAAATCTTATAGGATACATAAACTGTAGCTTTAACGTGTAAATGTAATGTTGAATACAATGACATGCAAACTGACATACAATGACATGCAAATTCATAACAAAGGTGAACAGAAAAGGCCTGCAGGTAATATTATGTAATACTGTGATACAAGTAATACACAACAGTCAGTATTTGTACTTTACACCATCTTATGACCTGAGGTGCTGGGATGGAGGTTTGTCTTTCTCCGTTTTTGGTACTGATATTTGATTTATTAATCTATATATATATATGTACAGTACTGCAAAAAAAATACATATTATCACCAACACCAATAGAAAGGCAGTAGTCTTTATTTTGCACAACAATTCATGTTGGCTGACAGACTAACCTTGCATTTAGGCTTCTTTCTTATCTCAACACTTTCATAATACACTTTGTTATTGATGAAAACCCACAGCGCCAATGGCCTGTGTGCATGATTTTATAAAAAGGAAAAGGATAAGTTAAGAGAAATAAAAAAGAAATAACATAGGCATCTTGAGGCTATATTCAGATGCAGGCACTGAGCTAAGGCTGATTATATGGACACAACTCTGTCTGTGTCTGTCTGTCTTTCTGCGTAAGGCCCATGAGCTGGTCATCGCTATGAGACCACGATTAAAAGAACAAATGAACCAAATCAATTGAATTTATCTACCATCAAACCTGACCATAACCTAAGACGCAACCATCACGAATGCCTCACAAGTCTTCCACATGTTGTCACTTTCCTCCTTTCTAATATGGTATTACGCAAGGCAGAGGTTTGGGCCCTCTGTCTGCATGTACATCGGCCAGTCTACTTTCGTCCGACAGTCTCGGAGAGCTTCTTCAGTCTCTTCTTAAGCTCCAGGGGGAACTTCTCGTAGCACTTCTTACACACCGGCTTCATGTCAAACTCCACAAACTTGTTCCTGTGGAAGAGAGAAACAATATAACCTTTAAAGATTTCCAAAAGGTTTTCTCAGCCAGGTTGAGCAAACCACCTTCATGGTCGTTCAGGTGTCTTGGAAAGAAACGCTAAACACGCTTTCCAGGTACGTACTGTGCATGTGAACTACTCAACATCAAATCTGTCTGTATGTGTTTTAGAAGGCGTACAGCTAATTACATTCCCGCCATCCCTATAGTCTAGCAGACAGTCCCTTTAGGGCAGCTTATTCCCTCCATGGGATCAGCAGACTGGGCACGTGGGAGACCCACTGGTGCCCCTGGAGATCACACAAGCAGACTCAACGACAGGAAGTGATTAGGGATTTACCTATAGTACACAGAGCTAAGGGAACAAGGCCTTCCCTTCATTCTGTGACTGATCTTTAGAAATACACACCAGCCACTACAGAACGTCCCTCTCCAATCGTGAAACTAAGGACTTCCGGATTAGAAGTTGCTGTAGTGAGTTAAGCTTCTGGTGTGACTGCCGAGAAATAGTTGTGTACAGCTTGGTATTTTTGATGTGGTTAACACTAGAGTGGGAAATGCCAGGACTGTTGCCAGACCAGCTTACTGTAACTCTTTGAACCGGTTCTAAGTATGGTGTTTATTATCTGTTGTTAGACTGTACTTCCACCATGTGTGCTCGTACTACAACTAAGAAAGTACAATAATATTGAATATGATTAGACAAATCAAAATATATTTGAGAAAGTAACCGACATCAATGTATTTCAAGTGTAAAAACATTAGACTACAGAGTATAGGCAGATTTTAAAATGTATCTAGCAGAGAAACATTTATGGATACGAAACTTTGAGAAAGGCTGCACAATACAGGGGGAAAAGAAGTGGAAGAAGATGGTGACTAACCAAAGAATGGAACGTGGAAGTAAGAAGGAAAGAAGGATAGAAGGTTACAGACACATGGCCATTTTCTTCTTCTTGTCTTTGGAGTCGCGCTCACGTTTGGCCAGCCGGCGTTTCATGTCATCTGGCATGTGCTCATAGCAGTGTTTACAAACTGGCTTCAGGTCCACCTCCACAAACTTATCCCTGACAGGGACAGATGCCAGGGAGGGCAGGAGACAGGAAAGCAGTAGAGAGAAGTGGGGGGGGAGAGGAAAGGAAAGGAGGGGAGAGAAAAGGAGAAGGAAGGGATGTGGTGAGGAGAGATGAAATGGAACACGAAGGACCAGAAAGTATAAAAGACAGGGACAGTGAATTGGATAACAGGAATACTAGAAGCCTGAGATCCAGAACAGGTCACAGACAAGGTGGAAAAGCAGTTGTTGCTGTAACAAATGTACAGAAGAGAGAGGATGGGTGACAGACAGAATAAGAAAAGGCCAACTCTATTTTAACTGTAGCCCTAATTTAAAACTTATCGTTTTGTTTCTTAGCTATATCTTCATAAATGAATTACAACCGAGTGTAAGGCAACACAGGACTCAGGCTTTGTATCATACTGGGTTTGTGGGCTGGCACTTACTTGAGGGTCAGTTTGGTGTTGCAGGTGGAGCAGGCAAAACAGTTGACACACCAGGCCTTATTCAGGGCTGACACCACTGAAACACACCATCAACACACTCAGTCTCACACCAAATTTGAAACACTCCTTCAATAACTGTATTACACTTTGATTTATCAAAATCTTACCATCGCCTTCAATGACTCGATTGCAGTGGTAGCAGACATCGCCAAATAGCTGAAGAAGATGAATGTAGGGAGAGTGAGTGAGAGAGAGAGAGAGAGTCTGTCAGAAACTTTCTTTGTGCTACACTTGTGAAGCTATTAATGCTTGCTAAAGTGCTGAAGCCATGCACAGTCTGTTATGCAATTCATGATTAAATCGTTTGGCAACATTTCCATATCAGGAAAGCATCTTGAGATGCTTTCTCTCTTTCTTTTCAATTCAACGACGAAGCAAACAAGGCCATCCAAAACAACACTGATGTGTTACGTTACCTGTGTGGCACTGGGGTCTCAGTGAGTGAGTGTTACCTGGTTGTAGTGGGTCTCACAGTAGGCCAGCCCCTTGCGTTCGTAGTGGCGGTGTCCAAGGAAGGGTTTCTCACACTTAGCACACACAAAATGCTGCAAACACACCCACCACCAAGCCCAGCACAACCGGTTAGTTCAGATGCATGGGTCAGGCTCACGAAGTAGTCCAGACCCAGGCCAAACCTAGTTCAGACTGAGGCTATGCCAGTCCAAGGCCAGGAAAGGCCAACTAGGTCTGAGATTAGACGGCAGCAGCGGGACAGAGTGCCCCCTGGTGGACGTTGTAACCCATTGAATAACAGGTGGGACGACCTAGCAAATTGAGTTTTCTATATCGGTCTCCAGATTTATTTGACACATATTCCTCACTGACCATGCCTGAAATGACTTCAATCTGAGCCATCAAGCATGTTGATGCAGTGTAATCAGAGGTCCCACGTGTCTGTGAGGGATGGGTATGTACCAGTTACGTCCAGCAGGGGGGAGCAGTTATAGAGCAGGACAGAGCACACCAGGCGAAAGGCAGCAGTCAGGGAGGGTTAACCTAACCCTAACTAACCCCATACCATATCAAAGTGCCTCTCACAGTAGGCGTGGCCCCCACGCTCGTAATAGGGGTGGCCCTGAAAGGGACGCTCGCACATGGCGCACACGTGGTGCTAACGCCAGGGGAACGACAGAAGAACAGGAGAGAAGAGGAGAGACAGAGACAGGGTAACAAAGGACGCAGAGAGGACGACAGCAAGTGTGTAGAAACAGCAGAGGATGTCTATGATTCTGGGATAAGACTACTGAACAGGGCCGCAGGTATGAAGGCATCGGAAACAACCGAACGGGGGATCGTAGACAGCATGGGAGGAGATAAAACACGATGATGGCAATAAAACACGACTCAATGGTCACAGGGTTAAGAACGCTATTTCAAAACATCGGTCGCCATGTGACTGCGGTGCGGATGTCATACCTCCACGTGCCATTGCTTGCCCATGGCGTTGACCACGCGGCCTTCAATGGGTCTCCGGCAGGCCCCACAGATGGGCACGCCCATCTTGTCGTGACAGGGCAGGCAGTAGAGCTCTCCCTTCAGCTCCCTGGCGTCTGCTGTCAGCTCCTTGCTACAGGGACGGAAACAGAGAACGGACAAACCTTACGACACACAATCACAATTCATTAAGTCATTAAGACATGGGGACTAACAGAATCGAAAGCAAATGCTGATGTGGCAGATGTGTTTGTACGGAACAGAACAGTTGGGAGATGGGAACCATTCATCTTAGACACAATAAGACGATAAGATATCATGGAATTTGGGACGGGACCTGTGGGCTGAGACCAGAAAATGCAGACCACACCTCTGTGATATGAGGTATGTTAGCAAGGGTGACTCATCGCTAAGTGTGTGCGTGTGTCTGTGTGTGTGTGTGTGTGTGAGATGCTGGGTAGAATTGTTTCATTTAGCATCCTGCCAGCAGTGTGCACCCTCTCTCCCTGCTTCCCCGCTTCCTGCTCTGTGTGCATTCTGCCTTATTAGGGGATATTTTCACACACAGCACACACACACAGCACACACACACACACACACAAACACACATACACACACACCCACACACCCACACACCCACACACGCACAGTGGAGAATGTGACGCCTGTGGCAAGTTCTTGTGGCAAGTTCCCGGCCAATTATTCATCACATTAACTTCAGACTGAGAGTCACAAAAGCAAGAAGACCTAGGTTCTAAGCAGACTTTCTACTGTGACCCTACACTACCTCTCTATACTACCACATCAGGCTTGATGTACGAGTTGGCATTTCAAATGATAAATGTGAATTTATCGTTATTATTATTCACCCATTATTATTGGGTGTTCATTCTTAAAAACCCAGCAGCTTAGTACCATCTCTTCCTGTGTTGTCATGTTGACCTGAGCTGTGACACTCTGGCCTGGGTGAGCCTTGCCCGGCTACAGGAAACACACACCCCGCCTAGCCGCTCCCTGATCAGCTCCCTGTACAGCATTACATGGTTTCGACTCTCTATTGTCTTCCAGACATTGTGTTGGGACTGGGGAGTGGAGAGATGTCATTACTGGCTTTGAGCTTTCTGTGTAGACGCAGTCGAGTATAGATGTGCAAGCGTACCCGCAGTTGTTGCAGTTGAAGTGGTCAGGGTGGTAGGGGTCATTCTTGAACAGCAGGGGCTGCTCCTCGATGATGGCGTGGCACTTCTGGCAGACGTATTTGCCCAAACCGCGCGCCTTCTCGCGGTTATGACACGGGCGACACAGATGTCTGAGGAGGAGAGGAATGGAAGGAGGGAAGGAAGGAAGGAAGGAAGGAAGGAAGGAAAGAAGGAAAGAAGGAAAGAAGGAAAGAAGGAAAGAAGGAAAGAAGGGAGGGTGCAAGTACATAGAGAGATATCAGCGGTGGTCCCTGATATCGGTGGCAATTTGAACAAATATAATAACAGAAATATGGGGATTATTATGTAGTTGCAGCATACAACAGAAAGGACTGAAGGGACTCATCTGTATTGAGTCACTTTAGCAGTCTGTGCACTGATCGTGCTGACTGGTCTAGGAAAGGTCTGGTCTAATCAAGATGTGGACAGACTGTGATCTAACCCCCGGTGTGAACAGACCTGCCAGCGTTCTTGACAAAGCCCACATCAGCCAGGACAGCCTGGCACAAATCACAGCAGAAACAGTCTGGGTGCCAGCTGTTGTTCATGGCTTTGATCACCCGGCCGATGATGAACTCACCTGGGGAGAACGGGAGAAGGAGATGGGGGAAGAAGAGGAATGGGATAGGGAGGTGGAGCAGTGGTGAGAGGGATTGGTGTGGGTTGGAGGATTGGGGGCAAAGGCAGGTCAAATGTTGTACTTTTTAGGATCAGGGGAATAGGGATAGACTCAGCAAATAATTAAGAAGAGCAAACATGACCTTCACCATGTGTGGGACTTTTCAACAGTGTTGGTGCAGTTCCTAAACTTACCACACTGGTGGCAGCACGGAGCAAACAGCATCTGGAAATCATGCTCGCAGTACTTCCTACCCTCAAACTTCAGAAGAAGAGATGGGAGCAGGTTAAATACAAATAAATAAATTATACAAATTACAATGATTTTACATTCATGAGAGTATACATTACAAGATAGATTTGAACACATGTTCACCATTAACACTGAAATATTCATTAATAATATGATTTCTTACACAAATAATGTAATTTGGTGTAATCAGCTATGATATTGAAATGTGTTTGAAATGAAATATCAGTTTTACACAGTGTAAAATGAAAAAAATTGAGATAGTTTTCATCTTGGAAATGTGCTTGGGATACCAAATGGATGTTCCATGTCATTTACCCCTACAAACACATACGGTATGCCAGAGTTCCCCCTGAAGTGTGTGTGTGTGTACAGTATCTGTGTGTGTGTGTGTGTGTGTGTCAGTGCCTGGTGGGTTTAATCAGTCTCAGATGTAACTGGCCTTTTATCTTCCATAGATGAAGAGTCTCCACGCTTCTGCTGTGCATGGATCAGACAGATGCTGGGATACTAACTCACGATAGGCCTCTAACGGACGGTGAATACATTCAACTCAAAACGGCACTGTCAGGAAACCTCATGTTCTATGTTACCTCATAGAAGAGTCCCTCTGGGAACTGCTGGAAGCACTGGGCGCAGACGAAGCACTGCTCGTGGTACAGCTCCCCGTTGCTGTTGACGATCTTCTCTGCGGGGGCGAAGCCGCTCTTGCAGCGTTCACACATGGCGTTGGCCAGGGCGTTAGCCATGTTGCTACAGAGCAGAAAGGAGAGGGATAAGAGGAGAGCAGAGAAGTGGAGAGGGATTATTGTTATAATGGTTTCCCAACCACAGGTTAAAGAACGGGTCGTACGATAGAGCAACAGCTAAACCAGTGTGTATTTGTATTGGCAAGATGTATCGAACCCGCCACTGCTGAAGATCACTGATTGTGCACAGAATGTTTCTCTCTGTCATAACAGCAGCTGGGCTCCGTTTACAGGGCAGTGAGACAACGGTGTGGTTTCGGAGTAAGGAGAACTGATAATAACAAACACTCGCACACACACATACACATCAGTGGATTTATTTGAGTTGATCCTCTGGCCTGTTCCCACAGTCACTTCTCCAGTGAGTCTGGATCTGTTTATCAGTGTATAGGGCCGAACAGTGACTGCATGGAAATCTGGGTTCTGATGTTGCATTTAAAGACATATGGCGTAGCATCCATCCATGTTTCTCTGTGGAAATCTGAAAGACAAGTTCTAGGTGTGTGTGTGTGTGCGTGTCTGTGTGCACGTCAGAAAACTGCCCAGGAACAGCCGGTCCAGGAACCTTCTAGAAACCTGCGCTGAAAGGACGACTGTGTGGGGATGAAAGACTGTTTGCAGACAAGCGAGTGCAAAGACGACGGCTGTGAGGAAAGGAGTTCAAATAAGGGCATGTCTCACTCTCCAGAGTCCAAATGAGTTTTAGAGCTCGACAAAGACGGGCTGCTGGAGTATTGACATGACACCCAACCTCCCAACGATGGACCAGGATCATGACTGCAGAACAGAATACTGCCTCTACAATACGTCAACACATACGACCAGATATAGTAAAGTACCAGTGTGACTCTCATGTGTTCTAACACCTCTGAGTCATCCAGTCTTGGTCCTCCTAGTCATGTTGTCCTCCACAAGACCATCTCCTTTATTGAGGGGAGGCCCTGGTCCAGGAGGGAGGGGGCGAGAGTACGAGAGGGAGAGAGGAGGGCTGGGGAGTTTTCTGTCTGCTTTGTTTAAAAGGTCAGGATTCCACAGTGCGTCTGGGCACAACCCTGGACACGGACCCAGACACACGAGCAGACCATGTAAGGCCTGCGAACGAGGGATCCCATTCAGCCCATAGCAACTACATCACCATGGGAGGGAACATTAGCTCCAGTGCATTGATCGTTCTCCATACATTCTCTCACTGACATCCCGGGCTACACTACACAGGAACCAAGTAGTCTCCAGCTCCTAACCACTGAGCTATAGTAACCCCCGTGACCCAAGCATCCAGTAATACACCACATACTCAGGCCTTGTAACCTGATCCAGAAACCAACTCATTGTTACGGCAGACATGGGATCAATGCAGAGCTCTCATCTGCCGTGGCCCGAACAGCCAGAGCCTATTAATAGCCTGTCAGACTCCTCCACCGCGGTAAGAGTGGCTGGTGAACGCAGAACCTGGCCTGACATCACACACATTGACTGGTCCATGCCCCGCCGCAAAGAACTCGGAGAGGAAGTGACACGTCCCTAAGGCATTTCCAGCCCCCGTGCCTCTGTACCCCCCCCGCCACGAAAAGGAAACTGATAAGGAGCTGCTAAACGGATGGAGACAATAATATGGCAGAAACATTGCCGGTGAAAGAAAGAGAGAAAGAGAGAGAGGATGGGAGATTGGTGAGTGAAGGTGGGCTAATGAGGGGTCAGGGTTGTGAACTTCTGACCTGATACTGTCCATCCACACTGAGCTGGCTCCTCTATTCTGCTACTGGCTATGAGGATCCCCAACTATCCAGACTGTCAGCACATGTCTGAGTGGAAACATCCCTCTGCTCCTTTTCTCTCTTCCTCTTCTCTCCCCATCTTCTCCTCTCCTCTCCTCTCCTCTCCTCTCCTCTCCTCTCCTCTCCTCTCCTCTCCTCTCCTCTCCTCTCCTCTCCTCTCCTCTCCTCTCCTCTCCGCTCCTCTCCTCTCCTCTCCTCTCCTCTCCTCTCCTCTCCTCTCCTCTCCTCTCCTCTCCTCTCCTCTCCTCTCCTCTCCTCTCCTCTCCTCTCCTCTCCTCTCCTCTCCTCTCCTCTCCTCTCCTCTCCTCTCCTCTCCTCTCCTCTCCTCTCCTCTCCTCTCCTCACCCCTCCCTTCCTCTCCTCTCCTCTCCACTAATCTGGATGGAGTATCATTGGAACGTTCAGAGTTGGAACTTGCTGGAAGCGTTTTGTGGACATCACCGATGATCACATCGCATGGTGACGGACCTAATGGGTGACGAACACTCTCTACCTAGTTATTCGGCCAAACCTCAAAGTATATCAGGCGTATATTTAGCCTGTCCTCCAGAGCTCCTGGGTCCTTCCTGTCTCTCTCACACACATACCTCAAATGCCAGCTGCCTGCTGGCATATTTCACTTCGGATAACAAACTCCCCCCAACACTAAAATAGCCGTCTGAGACTTTCTCAATCGGGGATAGCTACTAGCTAACACGGAAGCAAGATAGCTAGGTGTATATATATGTACTGCAGAAAGCCTAAAATCTCAATTCTTCACCATCAACGTAAAAAGTACCAATCAACAAGTTGTTTGTAGTACAGACATTTCTTTAGAGCTACTGTTCCAGATCTTCCTTATCAACCACCATTACTGAGTTACACAGATATTTTCCAGGGATTCGGATGATCTAAGAAGCTCTGAGACCTACACACGCCAGTACAGCACCTTGTCAGACCAAGCACCTTGCCAGTGAGCGACCTCAGCCGGCTAAAGCTCTGCTATCCCAAACTCTCTCAGCCTTCCTGTACTCACAAGCGGGCGTAGAAGTCGCAGAACTCTTTGTAGACTTTGACGTCACTCTGCCTCCTCTGAGACTTGGACTCGGGCACCTCGGCCTCGCCGCCGTCGCCATGGTGAACGGCGTGCACCCCGTTCACCTCAGCGGGGGCCGGGTCGGGAGCCTCGGCATCCTCCGGGATGGAGGGGGGCAGCGGACGGCTTTGTACCTCCATGAGACGGCTGCTCGGTGGGTCTAATGTCTGGTCCCTTTATCTCCTCCCAGACGCTCAGTATCTCCAGCACGCCACGGCCCCTGTCCTGAAACCAGCAGTGATCCAACACCAGCAGGGACAGACTGACGAGCTGCGGCTCACGGGAGGAAGCAGTCTGCGCTCTCCTTCTCTCGCACACACACACACACTGACTCCCACCCACCCTCGCTCTCTCTTTCTCTCTCACACACACACCCTCGATCTTCCCCTCTCTCTCACACACACACACACACACACACACACAAGGTCCCACCCTCTGTCTGACACACCCTCCATTCTCGTGCCCTCTCTCCCCCCCTCTCTCTCCCCCTTTCTCCTGCCTTCTCTTTCTCACCCCTCCCTCTGTGTCTTAGTGATTTGTTTGTGGCGGGGGGAGGAGTCCACTCTCTCACTAACAGCCCAACCTCCTGTTGCCAGCCCAGATCAGACAGAGGTCACTATGCTATTGGACACACACTCACACACATAGACACACACACACAGACCAAGGAGGAGTGCTACACATTCGGCTTCGAGGAGGATCCATGTTTAGATTGGGATGGGTCTGACCATTGTTTGTGTGTGTGTGAGTGTGTCCGTCCGTGTGTGTGTGTAAAGAAGGGCTGCTGAACTCTCAGCTATCCAGGAGATCTAACGCATGGATCCCAGTCCAAGTTGTGCAACTCAGTATTTTGCACATGGGAGTTAAGGAACCCTAAACCCAGAGACATGAAGCCGTACACGAGAGAACGGACTCACAATGCAGCGAATCTGAACCCTATTGTTTTTCTGTTAAATAAACTCACTCAAAATGTATACCAAAAAACGTCAACATTCAAATGGACACATCCTGCGTACGAGTGGCCAGAGACGCGTCTCCTATCGGAGTGAATGATAGCTGTTTATGTGGCTAAACTCAGCACTTCTTACTACTCTTACTAGCGCTCCTTAAATTAACGACCGCACACTTTCTATTAAAAGGACGGGAGCATAAATCTAGACAAGATGCAGCTGGGGATGCATCTTTTATTGATGAGAACATACCGTACTATCTCTCCTATTGGCCCCAACTAAACACTAACATCTGTCATCATGTTAGTGAAGTGTTCCAGACGGAGGAGTCGGATGGTGTTGAGGAACGGGTTGAGTGACTGTCCACCTCCCTGTGTCCAGGTCTGGTCCCGGTGTCCCCCCTCTCCCCTCTCCCTGGCCAGGTTCTGGTCCCTGTGTCCTCCCATCTCCCCTCTCCCTGGCCAGGTTCTGGTCCCAGTGTCTCCCCCTCTCCCCTCTCCCTGGCCAGGTTCTGGTCCCGGTGTCCCCCCCCTCTGCCCGTCTCCCTCTCCCTCCCCTGGCCAGGTTCTGGTCCCTGTGTCCTCCCATCTCCCCTCTCCCTGGCCAGGTTCTGGTCCCTGTGTCCTCCCATCTCCCCTCTCCCTGGCCAGGTTCTGGTCCCTGTGTCCTCCCCATCTCCCCTCTCCCTGGCCAGGTTCTGGTCCCAGTGTCTCCCCCGCTGCCTCCCCCTCTCCCTGGCCAGGTCTGGTCCCGGTGTCCCCCCCCTCTCCCCTCTCCCTGGCTCCCTGGTTCTGGTCTAAACCATGCAGGGACCCATGGATGACATTCCTCTCTTCTACACTCTTCCATCATTCCGCAAATAGACACCCAGTATAGTCTCATCTCCAAACTTGGAACTGGCAGCTGCGGCTATGTGCCTGCGTGTGTGCGTGCGTATGTTTGTGTGTGTGTGTGTGTGTATGTGTGTGTGTTTACATGGTAGAAGCCAACTTTTTTTGTCCTCGCTGAAAGCAGCTGGTGTGTGTCACACTTTGAGGTATTGTATTTGTTATGCAAAACAGCAATGAGCTACACTCTCAATCTCCCATTGCAGATCCCCCCCGCCCCCCCACCACCACCTATATTTACGTTACATTTATGCATTTAGCAGACGCTTTTATCCAAAAGCGACTTCCAAGAGAGTTTTACAAAAGTGAGAAGGTCACTGATCATAACGACGAGATAGCCCCAAACACTGCGGGGAGCCAAACATGAAGCATACATTGTGAAAACCAAATAAGTCCCAAAGGGAAGAACAATCAGAGCATGTAGTTAAACAAGTTACAATTAAACAGCAAGAACCTCAAAAGTGCAAGAGTGTGCCTCACTTCACCGCGAGTACAATAGTTTAAGACAGTTACAACCAACAAGAGCAACAAGTCTCTCAATAAGAGTTATTGTGATCCTGGAGGAAACTAACATCAGGTCAAGCCAATCATTCCTAAGTGCCGTTGTACCACCACCACCACCATCTCTCTCCCTCTCTCTCTCTCTTGTTGTTGTTGTTTGGAACTGTGACACACCTCAACAATGTGTCTAGCCATGGCTTCTCAGCCTGGAGCCTTGAAGGAATGCCTGACACCCAGTCAGACAGACAGACGGACAGATAGGCAGACTCCCTCCAATCTCGAGCCACCCTGGGACCTGGTGCTGAGTGACAGGACAATGGGAAGGAGGGCGGGACCAAAACAGGAAACAGGGCCACTGATTACTGCTCTGAGGACAAGGAGAGGAGAGGAGAGAGGAGAGAAAAACAAAGCAGAGGAGGGGAGCAGCAGGAGATATGTTAGGTAGGGCTGCTCTGGGACAGGAACATCGCCATTTCTTTTCACTCTCCTTCCGCCCCGCTCCTCTTCTTATAGGTGGCAACAAAGTCCCAGAATGCAAAGTGCATGAGTTGAGTCCACCCGCGGCTACCGCGCGCCGTATATTTCATACCCCTCGTCACCCTTTCGTAGCCCTTGCCAGTATTTCATGAGAAGTTCCGTCATGACGCATCGCGAGCAGCGCGAAGGTACAGACACGGGCCACAGCACCGCTGTAGAGGATTCCTACCGGGGCTACTTTGATTTCACGGCGACACCTGAGCTGGACATGGTAAAAATACAACCATGATCTGGGCCACACACACACTCTACCCTCTCGCTTTCTCTCTCTCTCTCTCTCTCTGTCTCTCTCTCTCTCTCTGTCCTCTGCAAGGTGCAAACCCGACAGACATGGCCAGCGCTTCGTCCTCGTTTCATGACTCCCCAGTAGCAAGGCTATGTACATGTCAGGATATATTTACATATAATCATTTTTTGCTTATTAATATTCAGAGCCTACCCTACTTCATTGTTCTGTGGGTACAATCTGTGTACTTATGCATGCCATTTTCTATGACGACAACAACTGGCTAACCTACCTATCGCCTACCCACCGACCTACCTACCTATCTAACTAGGTTGGCAGAAGCACATTTCAGAGCAGCCTCTTCAGCAGCAACCGTGTACCATAGCAACACTGACACTCTCGTCCTACAGCAGGACACTGCCACCTAGAGGCTGAACCTGCACACTGACACACACAGCCACAGGTAGCTTGTAACTGGACACAGGGGATGTGAGATGGCATGGAGAGCAACATGCTGACCCGCAGGTGAGGCCTCAGTGTGTCTGTTCAGTACCCGTGTAGGCCGTCACATAAAGATAACACAAACATCTTTGGGTGTCCTAGTCTGTTCTTTGTAGGGCTTTGGGGAGTTTTGCAAAGATTGCAGTCTTCAAGCCAATATAAAGGCTTGGCTGTCTCACATTCCAGCCAAGTAAACTAACACATGTTAAAGGTCAGAGTGTCTCTTGGACTTAGGAGGACTTAGCTCTTCTGTCCGTGGCTAAACCATTTTAATATGTGTCTTTGGGTTCACAGCCTCACCCACATGCACAAATACACAAAGACTTCAGAGACAACTCGCACTTTACAAAGACATTCAAGCGAGAGCACATCCAGACACACACGCAGAGACACACAGAACACTCTTCCTGGAGTGAGTCGAACTGGCATGCACGTACCCACACCCACATACACCCACACACATAAACATGGCTTAACATCTGCCAAGTATGGCAATATTCAATTTTATTCGGAATGCCATTTCCTGAAACGTTTCCAGAGGAGCAGGCGTCATCTCGAGTCTCGATAAAGGAAAAAAAATCACCATGGTAACACATTTCCTGTTGCTAAAATAGTCCAACTGGAACCCTTTTGTTGCTCAAGAACCAGGCAAGTTGTGTACATAGGGGTTGTGTAGCAACAGTGTACACTCTAGACGTGGGCTAGATCTGAGATCTGGGACAGACCTGGGTCAGGGCCAGAGGCAGGATGTTACCATGACTCCCCTGAGGCTGCATTGCTCCGGGAGGAAGTGAGGCACCTGGATGTCCCCAGAACCCTCCCAGGCTCCTCCCCTGGCTCCTCCCCTGGCTCCTCCCCTGGCTCCTCCCAGCTCACCCACCTCCAGCATGCTCTCCTCCCACAGGCTACAACCTCCACTAACTCACAGGTGTCAGACTCCTCCTCCTCCTACTGTAGGTACAGCATCCATGTCCCAGTTTCTGCACCGGCCCCTGTCCTGCCCGACATAACTCCCGGTGGTGCTACCGGTCTGTGGGTAAACACTTCATATCACCTCAAGAACTTTATATATTGTACAGATCACACGCCAAACCCTCACTGAATGCCTGCATATCTAACGAGCCCTAAAGGCAGACCACAGGAGCGTGGATTCCAGTTTACAACCTCAGAGTAGCGTCAGCTTTGCACTTTTCACCCCGACCTTGTACCCGGCACACCGCTAAGTCCTGTGGTATATGCCCCTGGTTACTAGGACGACCCTGAGGAGGTGTTGTCCCCCAGCAGCTCTGAGTACACACGACTTGAGACACAGTAGTACAGACCTAACACAGACCTGGGGCGAGAGGAACCGAGAGAGAGACCGTAGCAACACTATCACCTGGAGAGTTTTCTGATTAGCATTTATCTTCTTATTAACATACTTGTGCGAATACTAAGAAGCAGACGTTACAAGCGCTAACACTAACACCAACCAAGCTATACAAACAAACCTTTCTCTGTGTCTCCACTGTGTCAACAGGAACCATGACAACTGAGGAGTGGTTTTGGAAAACACGCTACACAACAGCCACGCATTTTTGCGATGAGTTTGGCTCGAGTGCACATCCATCCATCAAGTGTGGTCTCGTTTCCCAGTCACCCCCGCGTGCCCCTTCACCTCCCTCCGCCTGCTGGTCCCGCCCTCATTGTAAAGTCCCATTTCCTGGTTTGGGCCAGGAGGATATGTGGGAATCTGCTTGGCAGTCACGTACAGGGACCGTCCATCAGCACAAACCAGGGACAGGGACGAAACAGCACAACATAATACACTGGACACACATTGTGGCTCAAAGCTGCTGAGCTTGCATTTCACTGGGGCAACGTGTGTGTGTGTTTGTGTGTGTGTGTGTGTGTTATAGGATGTGACTGCCTCCTGGGACTGGGATACGTGGATGTAGTGTGTGTGTGTGTGTGTGTGTGTGTGTGTGTGTGTGTGTTTTTGTGCTGCAGCACTGTGTCTGTCTGGGGTCACCTCTAAAGAGCTCAGGCTGCATTCCTCACATTTCAGCCCTCTAATCACTGCAGGATCAGCCACACACACACACACACACACAAGGAATGCTTCACATACATTTTTGAAAAGATTCTTTCATATTAGAATGTTATCAAAACTGTTCAGAAGAAACAGGCAAAATGGCCTTTACACAGTCCAGTCATTCAGACTCACAAGAGAGTGACAAGGACAATGAGTAACACAGTACTGAGGGACAATGACTCAGTAATGACTCTGCATATACCGGATAAGCCTCTGCCTCACCCTCACCTCGACTTCTGCTTCACTATCAACCCCACACCCCGACCCCACCCGTTCCGTAACCATCCCCCAGACCAGTACACAGACCAGAGCACGCCAAGTTTGCACAACGTACTGGTCAAACAGAGGCCGGGAGAGAGAGGGAGAAACAGAAAAGAGAGCAGAACACTGAAAAAGACAACGCCGACGGGAGAAGGAGAGGGTCTCGTCTCACCTGAGGCTGTCTCTCGCCACGCTCCCATAGCTGTCGGGTCTCTCCTGTCTCCGGCGGTACAGGTCTGAGTTGGACAGCTCCTTCAGTCTCAACGCATTCATCTTCCCTCCTCTCTCTCTCTCTCTCTCTCTCTCTCTCTCTCTCTCTCTCACTCTGTCTCTCTCTCTCTCGCTCTATCTCTCTCTCTCTCTCTCTCACTCTGTCTCTCGCTCTCTCGCTCTGTCTCTCTCTCTCGCTCTCTCTCTCTCTCTCTCTTCCTTTACTTCCTTCCTTCCCTTCCCACCACCGGCCTGGGACGCAGCGACAGTAATCCCACTACGGCGCGCGTGTGTGTGCCAGTGCTAGCTGAACCGACAAAAAAAACAAATCCTGGTCTACCCCCACTGTCCTCTTCTCTCCTAGCCCAGGACAGGATATCACACCTGGGGAACACTCAGCAGATATGTCTTGTCTCTCCTCAACAGCTGGCTACACATTCCATGCTCCCTCTCTCCCTCTCTTCGTGTCAGGAACACACACACCTCCAGAGTACACACCCCGACGAATGACCTGCACATACACCGGGGGGGGGGCGTGGCTCAACTCTTGCTCACCTATCAGCGCCTCATTCCTCCCCCTCCTCAGGTAGAGAGGGAAGGTCCCAGAGAGAGCGAAAGAGAAAGAGAGAGAGAGAGAAATAGAGAGGGGGGAGAGAAGGGGGAGAGCAGGGGAGAGGGGTTTTTCCTCCCAAAGAATCAGAATTGTGGCAGCAATTGTGCTGCAGTGTCCTTTCTCTTAATGTTCATGTGTTTCCTCCTCTGCTGCCTGCCAGCCAACTTGGAAACACTCCCGTTTCTGATAGGATATCAGTGTCCCTCTTTACCCAATGACAAGAGGGAGAGAGAAAGAAAGATAGAGAGCAGGATGGTGAAAGAGAGAGAGAGACCAGGGGCAGAGGAGAAAAGAGATATACTATATAGAGAGAGAGAGTGGCAAACAGATACCGACATAGAGAGAGAGAGAAGCAGGGGTAGGAGGTAAAGTTCCTCTACTATCAGCGCCGTGTCTGTTCCCTGCTGATAGTAACTCAGTTCTCTCATCTCCCTCCAGTGTCTTGTATCAGCAGGGTGTCAGAGGCCTGGGGCCGCAGGGGTGTGTGTTCCAAAGAAGTTCCGTGTCAGGCATTGCTTCATCATCACACAGAGACGTCTGACGCGCATCTTTCACCAGAATCAATACAAACACGGCCATTGTCCTTTTGCACCCACAAAGCCCCACATCGGACGAGGAGATACCGTCTATCAGCTGGCCACGGTTCACCTGACGAAATCAACAAAGTTCCTCACCACAGACAGAACACGACCTCTGCTACCACCTGAGTCGGTGGTACTCGAGGAATATTAGGAATCATTTCATGTGAATCGCATGGACCATGGCTGACCCAGCCATGTGGACACTGTGGAGTTCACACCCCTACAGCACATTCTCTCAGCTCCGACATAGAACCCCACACACCATAAATCAAGCCACCTCTCTAGGGTCTTAGCCACACATGCCCAGTCACACACACACGGGCGCTAGCACGCACGCTCTGCCGTCATCACCTCATAGTTAGACGTTAGAAACTCTGTGAGCGTCCCCAACGGTTTGAGCGTGTCGCTTCTATAGAACTCCCCTCGAGCGAAACTCCGCCTGCGCAGCGGATGCAACCATGGCAACGCACAAACTGAGAGCCATGAGGAAATGTCAAGTTATGAATAATGCACGACAGGACGGTGACAGTGTTGGAAAGAGAGGTAGTGGGGGGGAGAGAGAGAGAGAGAGAGAGAGAGAGAGAGAGAGAGAGAGAGAAAGAGAGAGAGAGAACCACTTTTACGACTGAGAGATGGAAGCAAACAACATTAAATCCAACTACTCACACACGCACAGACAAGCAGACAGGAAAACAGAGCAGAACTAGAAGTGATAGAGGAACTTCCTTAACAATACCGAATGCAATCAAAACATTGTTTATAATTAGATAGAGGGTCACCCATTGCCGTAGGTTCCAGCGGAAGATTATGGAGAGTATGACAGAGGTCTACTTGCCTGTCGCTCAGGGTTCAGAAAGATCTGAGGCAGGGTCGAATGTGAGGCTGACAGAACATTAATGTTCCTCTTTTTCAAGATGGATATTATTGGATAATACAGAATGGGACGCGTGTGTGCGTGCGTGAGCATGTGTCTGTGTGTGAGTGTGTGTGTGTGTTTACTTGTGAAATTGGGAAGTATGTGCTAATACCGAGATGTTGAAGTGGAGAATTCTGCAGAGTGCCACACACCCTGTGGCCTTCACCATCACCTGCCTGCCTTAACCTGCACAGCATTCTACACCGCTGTCGTTATCAGTCAACCGACAAACACACGTACACACACACACACCCATGAGCACAAATATGACACCTCTCTCTACCACTGACTGGCTGCAACAGGCTCGCAATAAAAATGTCTTAAAATACTGCAGTGCTGCTGGCTCTTAAGTGGTAACAAGAATTTTGAAACTGCCGTGATTGAGAGTGTTTCTACCAGCCAACATCACTTGAACAGAGAGCACTGCAGTCCCAGGGAGGGAGAGAGGGAGGGAGGGGATGAATGGATGGATGGATGAATGGATGTCTTCTGATGCATGACAACTGATCAGAGAGACAGATGTTGATCAATTGAATCCCACAGCTGGGAATGATAATAAACATTATTGCTTGTTGCTCGAAATAAAGGTAGGAATTTGCAGAGGTTATCGGGTTCAAGTTTGAACGGTACACACACACGCCAGAACACAAGCCAGCAGACACGCCTCCTCCCCTCGGAGGGATCGCCCACCTCTCTGGTGACGGGTGAGAGGAAGCCAACCACACCATGTGACTACCCTGCCATCTGCTGGACAACACAGGAACTGCTGGATCTCTCAAACGTTCGGAGGCTGCCGCAAACGTAAGAATACATATGACGGGTAGTCTATATCATTTAACGTGTTACTATACAATTCAATTCAATCAAACTGGGAGGGCAGGTAATGTTGTTGTGAAGCACTTTTTAATCATATTTGCTGACATAAACTTCTTGATAGCAACCAACAAATCTAAAGGTTTAACAGTAAAATGAAATCAATCAAATATCTGTGGGCGTTGCAGGACTGTAATAAATAAAACCAATCATTAAGGTCTGACCGGCACTAATGATTGTACGGCATTCAGACTAAATCCAATGATTGGATGGGCTTGAATGCAATGATTGAATACTTGGCTCTCTACCCACCTCTGTCCGACTACTGCCATTAGTCAGGAAGCACATTCATGTTTTGGAAGAGTGGCTTTTAAGGGAACGGGTAGGATATTTAAGTTTGAATCCTCTTAAACTGTAGTTAAAATCGCTGCGTTCGCAATACTTACCTATGCTGCCTTAAATTACTATTATTAGTACAATAATGCTATAATCCACAATCTTTTCAGATTTACAGAACAGTTTCTCAAACTGTAAGCAATTTAAACGTGTGTGGGGAAGATTGTTAAGTTGCAATTCACTTCACACTAACTTGCCAAAATGGCACTGATTTGACAGATAATGTTTCAGTTATCACAGATACCCAAGCCTAATCATGAATGCAGTCTTTAAAACACACAGCTTAACCAGTCTGCCCCATTCTGAAGCCTACCATTTTAGCTAGAGAGCAGAAACAAACCGAATGTGCCCTCAACAGCAAATACATGCATGTGTGTAATGTGAACAAACACAGATGCGGGCCTCACCAACCTCTCCTGGATGGCCAATGTAAGCCTGTTGCTCCTGAAGTACTGTCCGGGCACGAAGCTACTCCCGTTTGCAACTGATGTCCTCCAAGTGGTGTCACTGATCCACTGTCCCTACAGCTGCTATCTCTCTCTCTCTGTCTGTCCCTCTCTATCTCACTCGGGCCACATCATTTCCTGTGTGCTGTCCCTGTGGTGCTGGGCTTGGCTGACAGGCTGCTTGTGGTTCCATGTTGACTCCCAGGCTGTCATCAGGGTGTCAGGGTGGGGGGGGATGAAGGACACACAGCCCCCACCCAGGCACATCAGGTCAGGCCCAAACTGCTCTCTCACTACTCCACTAACTGCTACTGCGAGGAACATTGTGATAGGGACTAGATGGGGAGGGAGACACGAGGGGGCAGGGTGTATGTGTGTGTGTGTGTGTGTGTAGTGGGGGTCTGCTGGAGGGGGCATCACATCCTGTTGCTATTTTTTCGACCTCTTTACAGCCTCAGATTAGATCAACTGGCCCAGATGCTCACTGGTTAAAGTATAGACGACTGTGATCCTCACAGAATAACTTCTTCAGAACAAGCTCTTCTCCACAACTCACAATATCTGCATGACCGTGTTTGCATCCATACTTTAACTTGATATTCCTCCCTACAAGGATTCATGGACTCTCTTTCCACTAGTTAAGCCTAGTCACATTTAAACTATGATTCATCTTCACAGCTACGTCTGCTGAAGCCAAAAGCCACAGCTGACCTCTGAACCAGTGAGCCAGACCATCATTCTAGGGTTTCATCCAGAACCCCCCCAAAACATGCAATTATCCCGACAATTCGAGTTTAGAATGCAGTTTAAATGGTAGGCTGAAGCATATATGGCTTGGGGAACCAGCTTTGTTTATTCTGAGAGTGACTATAAAAAAAATAGCTTTTGTGTCACAGAGCCCATCGAATACAGGAAACTACCGAAACGGCTACTCTTCCTACTGTTGTTGTTTTACCCATTACCACCACTAGAAGGTAGTGTTAATACTGTATGTGATCAAGCTTGGCTTCCTGCTTTGTGTATCAATATACAAACACTTTCGAACCTAACCACAGTAGAGCTTGGTGTTAGTCTCTTTAACCGAGATGTGATCATGACACCTCGAGCAGGCTTTGTCGGTGCAGGTCCACATCCAGTGTTACTCTAAACAAGGTTGGGATAAGATAGAGTTAAGCCTGAGTTGTGTCAACATGCTGATGAAGCCAGAAGACGTGCGTGGGCGTCTTATACTAGAAGAAATAATGAGTTTGCAAATGGACACACACAAACTACCGTGAGCCAGTGAATGAGCTACTTTGTGCGAGTGTGTGTGTGTGTGTGTGTGTGTGTGCATCCTGTGGTAACAGTAGTGTCCAGTCAGGCTGCGGGAGGGAGAGAGACATGTGTTTATCTGGACATTCCTGGTCAGGGAGGGTCTCTGTCTCTCCTTTAATGTCTTCCTCTGTATCGATATGACAATGTGCCATTATTTCCCTCTCTCTATTTCTCTAATAGAAGAGACCTTTCTCTCCTTTCATCACAAACCCTTCTTTCCAGCTCAGGTTTATTTGTTTGTTTACATCATTTCCTTTTCTCTCTATTTCTTCTCTCATAACCTTCTACCTGTTCTACCCTTTATGTGTGGATAAACAGGAGGGAGATGTCAGAAAAGTTGAAGATGTAACCTTTTATACAGAATCGATTTGACATCTTTTCTGACAATATGGCAACCCTATATCGCTTGTCCTCAATCTCCACCATTCAATCTCATCTGAGTTCCCCTCCCTCCATTCATGTATCCCTGAGACAGGGAGGGGGATAGGAACTACTGTAGAAAGGCAGGAAGCTATTCCCACAGAAACAGCAGAGTAAGAAGCGCTGCTGCCTCGGCAGAATGGACAGTGCTGGGCAAGCATTTGGCATCTCAGTTGGTGTGTGTGTGTGTTTACTTCAGAGTGTATTCTAGTGAACTATAGGACAGGAAAACATTCTTTTTCCTTCCTGACAGTAGTCTCAGCAATGACATACCCTTGAAGCACAAACACGCTAAGAGAACCCCCCCACCCACACACACACACACACACACAAACACATACATGGGCGGAGTGCAGTAGGGAGTAATTAATATGCCAGGAAACGGATGTTTGGGAATTTGGAAAATATCTTGAGGGGTAGGCCTACAAGTCAAGACGAGCACTAATAATAGTTATAATAAGCTGAGTGGATTTCTCAGACTCCAATTCCTCCATGCATGCTGTCTATACTTACTCCATCAGTAAGTTTGAGTCAACGTTCATACGGTTGCTTGAGGTCTAAAGTGGTGTCTACGAGTGTGCTGTAGACTGGTCAATGGGGTCCCACTGGGGTCAGTGGGGTTGCAGCCAGAGACCAAGAGTTAGGGGTCAGAATGAAAGGCACTTCAGTGCACAAGGTTTTCATTGTGTTTATTTAATTGTTGTAGTTCTACTGCTTTGTTGTTCTTATTCATTTATTACATTGCAATAAAGGATCCAGTAGATCATCTGCGTTTGGCCTAAAAAGTTCTAAACTGTACATATTCCTAACAGATCGTTAGGCAAGTGTATTTCAATAGGATGGAATCGGCGATAACTTATCCTTGCGCCCTATTATACCAGTATCCGCCAGACAAGCAAACGGGACGTTACATACGCAGTCTTAACGAACCGCATTTGTTAGTCCTGCCTATAAAGTAGTGAGTCCTCAAAAATATGTTATCAATCAACAACTTCGGTGTATTCAGTTTGTGTTATGTACTTACCCGTTGGTCATTTCTGTCACCCCAAGCATTTTTCTAAGAGATTGCAAGCTGGAGTCAGGAATAGTCTTCTACTGCTCTCCAGATGTTTCCAGCTGCCGTAAACTGCAACTGGACACAAGTTTCTTTAGCAATGGCGAAGGAACCTCGCCTATTTTTCTTGGGCTGGAGTATGTAGGCGAGCTGCTACAATGTAATTTTACTGGACTAGACCCGCCCCTTGAACTTCAAATCAGTTTTATATTGAGGGAAACGCGCACACACTCTCAATGTGACAGCGCATACTGGGAGACCTGTGATTAAATAACAAAATGCTTATGGGAGATCTGTGACAAAAGAACAAAATGCCACAAATATGTTAAATTGGCTACTTTTACAATTTTGCTGTTATCTGGATGCACGACGGCTCAACATGGCGGTTCATGAGCGGAGATCGAGGCATAAATCTCCAGACATTGCAAGGCTTTACTCAGTGTGCGGGATTTACTAGACGGACATTAAACCGGGTTCATGAGTAAAAACGCTAATTATGCCCTAAATACTAAAGGTGTATCAATGGGAAAACTGCAGAGCAAGTAAACTCTGCGTGATTATCCATTGGAAAACAATGACACAATCGTTTTGGACTGCTTGTGTGGTGGTATTAGAAATTGCATAGATTTCCTTAAAAGGCAGCAGTTCCCTGATGGAGGAGAAAGAACGCATCTGGCCAGTTCGATGGGTGCATGATGAGAGTAAGTGAATCTGTGTCTGGTAGCTGTCGGAGGTGTGTCCTACAGAAGCATCATCTGCCAAAATATGTAGGCATATTTCATTGGTGTGGTCAAATGACCACCCTAAATGATCACAGACACGCGTTCGTTTTATTTGCAATGCTTTATTCTGGTGTTTAGTTCAACTCCGGGTCAGCTCACCGTTAAACGACAAATGCCAAATCTAATGATACATATTAATTCCTGTCTTTAGTCCATAACAGAGTATTAGAGCCTTCAGACAGTAACTTCAGCCGCAAAGACTAGAATCTCCCACCATTGAAACCACAATCACTAGGAAAACAATTATCTCATTAACATTCTGCCCTTTTAGTTAACACAATATCCCACGTATAAATATAAATTAATTCGTTAAAAATACATTCAGTTGTTCCTATGATTATATGACTCATCCGAAGGAGCTCAACGAGGAATAAGCAGCTGCCAAAAGGGTTTAGACATGGAATATATTAGCATATTTCCAATTAGTATTGAGTCAAATGTGGTCAAACAGGGATCATATTTTCCACTGGTTTACTTTCATGCAGATCCGAGTGCAAATACAACAGTTCAGGTCCCCTTTTAGCCATGGGTGTGAGTTGTGAGCATCACAGTCATGAAATAAAGTGCTCCTAATAACAAATGATTATCTTCACATTATCATCGAGCTTTGGATTCATACATTAATGCAGAGAAACTAAACAAAGCTAAATTAACAGAAGAACAATAACCGAACTCTTTAATCTTAATCCAAGCAGTGTTTCCAGTGCTGATGTGCTTTAGGATAATGAATGAAAAAACATTGGAAAAATACAGGATACGGAAAAGATGACATCATCTTAAAAATGGTCCCATTTCGGTATCATAAGAAAGGCATTGATGTTAGAACAAACCGTGAATTCAGTAACTCTGCCTGTTTAACACAGTAGTTCTCTACTCAGGCCCCTGTTAAAAACTAGGAAGAAATTCAGGCCCCCACAGTTTGAAAGCCACCGGTTTAACGGAACATTGACTGGCTGGTTTTGTTAAGTAACTACTGGCTTCCCTTCAAGTATGTGAGGTCACATATATATTTTAAATTGTTCCAGTTAATTAGACAAACCAGTTCATTCTTCAAGAAGGCAAGTCAAGAACATAAGGTCACGTGTTGATATAAAAAGATATACTTGATACGTGAAGAGATACGTGATTAGGAAACTATAGCTTCTATAAGTAATGCCAGGGAAGTGTTATGAGTGTCTAGGTACGGGTTAGGTAAATGCCTGATGATATTAAGGAGAGTGTCTGGTCGCTGTGGTGACAGTCTGGGGAGGGGGGAGTCTCTCCGGTTCACCTGATCCCAGACCAGCTGTGTAGATAGGAGGACCACCCTGATCCTCTGGCTCCTCCCACTTCCTCCTCACCTATAGGGGCGTCACATGACATCACCAACATGACCAATGATCAAACCAATACGAAACATGACGGTGCATAAACACGCATAAGCACTGTGTGGGACTGGGGCACCATGGTAACAACTCAGCAGAGGTATCCCACAAGAGATGGTATACATGCACAGTATATGAGCGTGTGTGTGTCTGTGTGTGTGTGTGCTACCTACCCTGTGCGATAGCCGCCAGCTTGTTCTTCTCCTCGGGGCTCAGCTGCAGCATGGTGTGGATGACGGGCAGCAGCGCCTGCCTCTCGCTGCCCGAGCGCAGGAAGATGAACTGCAGCAGCACGTTCTTCAGGTACTCCAGGTTGGCCACGCTCTTCTCCCGCTCGTGGTTACGCTCCAGGCGGCGCACCTCGCTCTTCAGCAGCTGCACACACACGGGACGTCAACACGCGGGGCGGTCGCCAATGCCGGGATGTGTGTGAGTGTGTGAGAGAGAGAGAGAGAGAGAGAGAGAGAGAGAGAGAGAGAGAGAGAGAGAGAGAGAGAGAGAGAGAGAGAGAAAGGAGGAGAGTGTGTTTGTGTGTGTGTGTGTGAGAGAGAGTAAGAGATAGAGAAAGGAGGAGAGTGTGTGTTTGTGTGTGTGTGTGAGAGAGACAAAAGGAGGAGTGTGTGTGTGTGTGTGTACGTACCGTGACCTGCTCCATGAGGACAGCGTTGGTGGCCTCGGTCTCGTGCAGCAGGCTGTTCATGTGCTCCATGCTGCGGGTGACCGTGGTCAGCTTCTGGCTCAGCTCCTCCTTAGTCGGCTCCACCTGCCACACAAACGGCTCTGGGGAACCGCAACACACACACACACACACACACACGCGCCTCACGTCACATACACGCTCGCTTACAGCTCGGCGAACGCCTTTGAACGCGAAATATCCGGGGGCCTGAGACACAGAAACACTGCTCAGAATCTGAAGAAAGAAGAAAATAAACCACAAACCCTGTTTGGGGTCGGGGGAGGTGAGGAGCTGTTCCAGGGAAGGTAGGGGGGTGCGGGCGGGGGAGAGGGACTCGGTCTCGGTGGTCTCCATTCCCTCCCCTTCCTCTCTGGCCATGGACTGCATCTCGCTCAGGGCGAGGTTGAAGCCCCCCAAGGTCCCCCCCTGCTCTGGGGGTCTGCGGTCCACCGCAGGCTTGCGGCTGGACTGGGCTGGAGTCAAACCTGCGGAGGGGGGACAAGGCCGTTAGACTGTTCTTCGGTCATATAAGAATGACTTGGTTGAAGACAATGCTATTAACTACTGCAGTTCACCATGGGAGGGCGCTAGTGTACAGTACATTTCAGTGGGCCTGAAAAGGGAGAGAAAAAAAAATCTAATTGGAAGCAACTGAGCTGGGGGTGACAGGGCAATGAGAAAAATGGTGAATAATAGAAAGTGTGAAACAGAGAAGGAGGCTGTGTTTGTCTACGTGAGGGGATACGGTGGGTGTACAACGGCTGCTTGATGGACGAGCGGTGTGCAGTCCTTCACACCCCACATCTCACCGACCCTCACACACACCCACGACAACACCCGAGCACAATACATCACGCCAGTCATCTGGACAGGTCATTATCACCTCGGGATTGGACGAAATCAGAGAGAACTAAGGGGACGGCGAGACCTCATATTAGAAGGCGTCAAAGACAGGTGTCTGAAGAGAAGGTGAGGTGGGGCCGTATTAAGATTGCGTGGACCGGCTAAGCTCCAGTAACGCTGCGAGAGAATGAGGAGAGGAGGAATGAGGAGAGGAGGAATGAGGAGAGGAGATGAGGAGAGGAGGAATGAGGAGAGGAGGCTGCTTAGGACGGGTTGGGACATCAACCCCTGTGTGCATTACGACACACTAACCACCAGACTCTCCAGATGCCTGCGTCTCTCCCAGAGGAGGGGGGGGGGTGGAGGAAGAGGAGGAGGAGGAGCGGGAGTCTCACTGTAAACACCTCTGCAAGTTAAGAGGAAGACGACAGGCCCGCACACGCGCGCCATGCGAGTATGAGATGAATACGAGACGACGGCGGCAGGTCGTGTCCCTGAGAAGTTTCCACTGGGGCTGTTTGAGTCGACCCGAGCTCCCCCTAACCAGCGGGGCTATTCCTCACACCACGGCCGCTCTGCCAGACAGCGCTGTCTGGCTACGCTTCATAACAACACTGGTCGCTACGGTCCTCGGAGGAATAAAGTGACAGATTGCCCACACTTTGTGTGTGTGCGTGCGTGTATGTGTGTGTGTGTTTACTCTGAATGTTTCTAGAAGGACAGATGTGTGGGAGGTGATATAGGAGCTTCCAGCTCTGCTTTGCTCAGAATCCCCACGCCAAGAACTCTTTCCCCTCTCCTCTCCTCTCCGCAAACAGAGGCATAAAAAGAAAAGAAAAAAAAACACTTCTCAGTTGCAAAGAATCTCTCGAATTCTTCCACAGCTATGTCACCCGGACTCCTAACCCTCCACCCTCCCTTCGGGCCCCCCCCCGCTCCCACTGGCTGAACCGGTTGCCTGAAACCTCCTCCCCCGGGACCGATGCGACCGACTGTCTGAGCGGGCGCCCTTACTGGACTGGCTCTGCAGGGCAAACAGCTGCTTCTCCAGCCTGCTGATCTGGCTCTGCAGCGTCTCCACCGTGGCCCCGTGCTCGTCCTGCAGGTGGCGTATCTGCTCCCTGAAGCCCGCTCGCTGGGCCTCCGTCTGCCGGCTCAGCTGGGCCACCGCCTGGGCGTGCTCGTTACGCAGAGACGCGCTCTCCGTCTGGAGGGCCAGGAGTCTGGGAGGGGGAGGATGGAGGGAGGGGGGGGGGCACAGGAAGCAGGATGGGGAGGGGAGACAGACGCGTCAGAGAGGCTGAGGAGTAAAAGAAGGGTTTCGTCGACTCGAACGTGGATCTGCGCGAGTGCCCCCGACGCACCTCTCCCTGAGCTGGGCCTCCTTGGCGACGGTCTCCTGGAGGATCCTGTTGTGCCTCTCCAGGAGCGCGTCGTGGTCCCCCTGCAGCTGCTGCAGCTCGGCCGCGCCCGCCCGCACGCCCTGCTGGCTGTCCTGTAGCTTGACCTGCAGCTGCTCCACCATGCTCTCCATCTGCTCCCTGAAACACACACGTTACACGTTACAGACATCACCACACACACACACGTTACAGACATCACCACACACACACGTAGCATAGACCACACGCACACACACATGCGCTGTCCGTACCGCTCCAGTTTGCCGGCGTCTCCGTCGCTCTGGGCGGTGGTCTTGTTCTTCTGCTGTTTCAGGACATTGTGGACTCGCACCTTGTAGCTGTCGAACTCCTTGGCGGTGGAGGTGAGCTCGGCCTGGGAACGCCAGAACACACTGTCAGATGCCGTCCACACACACAGACACACACAGACACACACACAGAACACGGCCGCACAGACGAGCCTCACACTCTCGTGCAGCAAGGAAACTGCAGAGGACACAGGAAGCAGGCAGGCGAGCTGGAGGCAAACGAGAACAAACACACTCTGCTAGAAATGCTTTCCGCATCTGTATTTTGGGAGGGAGGGAAGGAGGGAGGGGAGAATGAGTGAGCGAAGGAGAAGAAGAGTGTCATTAAAACAACTTGGTGGTGAACGTCCCTAAGGTGGGAGGGAGGGGGAGACCCCGGCAGCACTTCCTCTCCTGTGGAGCTGGACTGATCCATTTATCACCAACCATGTCCCGGGGAAGGGGGGGGGGCATCCCTCGCACGCCGCACCCCTTTAATGAAGAATGGTTTCAGCCATTTAGCAGGGCTGCACACTCACGCACGGCCGATGGGAGATCTGTAACAATATTTCTACAGCGCTGAGGACCGGAGCTGGCTTGGGGCCGAGCTCATGGAAGGAGGAGCGATGGGAGGAAAATGGAGAGGGGAAGGAGGATGGAGCGTTTGTGTGAGGAGGGGGGAGGAGAGTAATGGGGAGAGGCAAAAGAGGAGAGATAGAAGAAGAAAAAAAACTCAGGATGGAGGGAGAGCAAGGGGGGAGAAAGCTAGAGTGAGTGGGATGAAAGGACAAAGTGTACGCCTCTTGGCACGTGTAACAGATGGTCCTTGTGTGTGTGTGTGTGTGTGTGTGTGTGTGTGTGTGTGTGTGTGTGTGTGCGTGTACCTTGGTGGTGTGACACTCGTCCTGCAGGGCGGTGATCCTCTGCTGGAAGGAGGAGGAGCTCTTCTGCTGCTGGTCCAGGACTGACCTCAGCTGCTCCTGCAGCCTGTGCCTCTCTGCTGTCAGCTCACACACCTGGATCTACACACACACACACACACATTTCAAGTGTATTCGCCTTTGTAACAGGTACACTGGGATCCTTAGGTCCTGCCTAAACCAACGTAGAGGCCTTGATAACAACAGTAGTTTACCTTCAAGCTCTCCAGCTGTTGCTGGTGAGCTTCCAGTTCTCCCTTCAAAGAGGCCTGCAGCATCATCTGAGAGGCCTCCTGCGTACACAAGCAGAGTTTGACACACACACAGTTTTTTGCGCGCACACACACACACCTGTACTGTTCATTGGAGGATGTGGTCTCTGGGGGACAGACCTGTTTCTTGGCATCAGCCAGATCCTTTTTGGTCTTCACCAGCAGCTGTTTCATCTTGGAGGTCTTCTCCTCCCCCTGGTCTACCTGTGCCTTCAGAGACTCTGAGGCACGCACACACACACACAGAGCATTATATGAAGGTAATTGTACAACAGCATGAGTCTTTTGATCCCAGCCTGGTTATTAAGGAACTAGGTGGTGGATCACCCGCAGAGAAAGCAAGTCAGTGGGGCATATTGTTTGTGTGTGTGTGTGTGTGTGCGCGCGGCCATACCGATCTCCTGGTTGAGTGTGTCCACCTTCTGAGTGTGTGTTTGTATCTGGGTCTTCAAGTCCTCCACAAACACATCTCTCTCTGACAGCTTGGTGTTGAGCTCCTTGACCAGCCTCTCATAGTCTGCCATCTCCATGTCCAACAGGGAGTTCTGCTGCGCTTCCTGCGGGCACAGAGAACACAGAAACACACCTTACATCTGCACACACACACACACCAGCATCCAATGCACTCAATTGAGCAAACATTCAGAGTGCCAAGTTCAGTCATAACGACGATAGACTTTTCAGTGGGAGATAGAATAAAAGAGTCGGTAGTGTGGGGCATGTGCCGAGGCGGGGTTCTGTTACAGACGGGCTCTGTGTGTGTGCGTGTCCTCTCAGCCAGGCTCTCCTAATGGAGAGGCCAGGCCTCAAGCACCAGCAGGACAAAATGCTACTTTCACATCCTCCTGTACTTTGATTGTTGTCGTTTTATAAGGACCGGCGGCGACACGTTACCCCGTAGTGACTTGTGTATGTGTGTGAGTGTGGGTATGTGTGTGAGTGTGTGTGAGTGTGTGTGTGTATGTGTGAGTGTGGGTGTGTGTGAGTGCATGTGTGTGTATGTCTGTGTGTGTGTGTGTGTGTACCTTGCGTAGCTGCTCCAGCTCCTGGGCGCTCTGCTGAGACTGCTGGTTGAGTTTGCGGAGCTGAGCTGTCAGCTCCTCCACGTCCTTCAGAGCCGCGGACACATCCTGGAGGAAACGCAACAACAACCTCTTTACAGCGCTCCGCCCCCGTGGGAACAAACACACACACACACCCAGCCACACACACACGGCACGTCTGAACGACCAAGTCCCGAGTCTGTTTGTCTCTCTCTGTTTGCCTTCCTCCCTCTCCTTTTTCCGTGTCGATTCATGTTTGCGAGTTGCGAGTGCGGTGCGACTCTGTGACGGAGATACCTTGGCCTTCTGCTCCTTCACCAGCCTCTCGGCCTGCAGGTCTCTGTCCAGCGTGGCCGTGTGTCTGTGCGTCTCCTGCAGCTGCCCCTCCAGCTGTCTCACGGTGCTCCTCGCTGTCTCCATCCCCACCAACAGGTCCTCCTTCTCGGACCACAGCTGCTCGTGCTGCACACGCACACACACAGACAAACGTACACACTCAGTCAGGCGAATCTGACAAACAGCCACCCCCTCTTGGCGCTTATATCGTCCTGGGAAAGTGAATCAACGTCAAGCACAACATCCCATCATCGTTTGCTGGGTACGCGAATGAGACGGGGGTGCGGTTCTTTTCAGAGCTCCCTCCCTCAGTCCTCCACTCCCGCAGGGCCCCCTGGGGAGCCTCCGAGCTCACACAAGCAGAACCAGCATTTTCCTTGGACGACGAGAGACGCCGCAGCGCCAGATGGAAGCCAGACACTTGTTTATCTACCTGACGTTTGCTACCTCACTGGGAAGAAACGGTTACGAGCGAAGGGTGTCATGAAAATGTTTTAATAAAAAATGTGCGGGGGGGGTCGGAATAGCTCTGAAGTTTACCCGCTCGCAGCTAATGGGCAGTTAGCAGGTATTCAGCCGTTACAGAGATGCTGACAAAGATTGGCACTGTTTATTTACTTTAAAGGCCGTCTTCTAAGAAGGTTTGCTCTGAATACTGTCGTGACCGTGTCCGTTCCCACTCGGAGTCATGTGACGTACCTGTGTGACTGCGGCGGCCAGGCGCTTGGTCAGCTCGGCAATCTGTTTCTCCGCCGCCTCTCCTCTCTCCTTCTCCTTCTCCAGCTGCTCACTCTGCCTGTCGTAATCCATTTGGAGGTTCTGACACACACACACACACACACACACACATTCATTATTAAGTACCTCTTCTGTTGCGTAATGTACAGGAGGGAAAGCATGAATCAAGCTGGTTTGACAGCATCTCCATTTTGGTTCGGGAACAAAACTCTCATTAGATACAACAGAGCGATTCCCTCTCAGTCCTCCGCCTACGCACGAAACAGGGGCCACGGCTATTTATCGACACGATGGTTCTTCACCGCATAAAACACAGTGGACACACTCCGTGGTATAAACCACATTCCGTAAAGTGATATACTCTGCACAGCTCTGGACGGGGGGGGGAGGACGCAGACGAAAGCGGTATTGCGTGTTGAAAAAGGAAGGCTTGGGGAGGGAAGGTCTGGGATCACCGTTACAGGGGTCAGGGGGTCAGGGGGTTTAGAGAGAGAGAGAGGCTCGTGAGTACCTTGTATCCCTCCGCGCCGTGGATGATGTCCTTCATGGAGCTGGTGACCTTCTCTCTAGCCGCCTTCAACACCTCCACTTCCTCCTTGAGAGTGGCAGCCTGGAAGACACCCGATCACTCAAAAACCTGTCTTTTTTGTCTTCTTTGAGGGTTCTAGGTTGGTATCGGTGCATTTCTGCAGGCATCTGTGACATTGCTTGTAAACGGGGGTTATACAAATGCATTTTTTTTTATATATACACTACAGCCTAACTAACCTGCCCATAACTGGTCCCATCATACCTCTTTCCTGCTGATGTCCAGCTCCTTCCTGGCCTTCACGGCCACAGCCTTGATCTTGTTGGTCCTCTCCTCCTTCTCTCTGCTCTCCTTCTCCAGCAGGGCTGGTGAGGGAAAGGCACACGTGGCTTAGGACGAGTCATGCACATAGGGAACCACACAGACACTCAGAACTGGCTGACTGAACCAAAACAAGTCAATCACAAGTGGTTTTATTTACAGTATATGTAATGATATCATGTGCATGGTAATAGTGCTCCAAGGTGAATTACTAAATGAATGATAAATGAATGAATAAAAAAATAAAAGAGTGCAATGTTGATAAGCATCAAGTCAATAATTAACACACACACACACACAACTAAGATGCTAACGGCATCTCAAAACACCTAATTGGAAACTACTGGTGGAATCCCACATTATTGTTCCCTACAGGGAACTTCATTAAGAGAAGAGTAATTATGGACAAACCGATCTTCTCAGTGAGCTGACCGTCCAGGTTTTCCCCGGAGGCGGCGGCGTCGGACGCAGACTGCGGAAAGGATAGAGCAGACGGAGGGAGAGAAGTCAATCAGCAGAACTAATGAGAAATACCTCAGGAGCCAATCGAACAAACCCACCACTGAGACTGCTGCTGAGGTAAACCAGACGTAAGAAACATTGGAGGGCTTTTTAAACATGTGACTAAACCGTTTTGTACCAGACAGGCTAACACAGAGGGCCACACACACCTTTAAGGCGGCCATCTCACTCTTTAGCTGGGATATCGCAGAGTCCTTCTCTGCCAGCTGTCGTTCGAGCACCCTCCTCTCCGTCTCCGCCTCGGTTCTCAACATGTCTCCCTCTGCGTCTCCTCTCTCCCTCTCCTCCCTCTCTCGGTGTTCCAGCGTCTCAGACGCCTGCGTCACCTGGGCCTGGAGTTCCTGGTTCTCTTCTCTCGTCTTCTCATTGGCCAGCCTCATCTCGCCCAGGTCTCGCTGCAGGGCTTCCATGTCCGCCACCACCTCGTCCGTGCGGCTCCTCAGCATGTTCCTCTCCTTCTCCAGCTCCTCGACGTGCTCCTGCAGCTCCTCCCGCGCCTCCTCCGACCCCCTCTCCCTCTGGGCCTCGTCGAGGCTGCTCCTCAGCATGTTCCTCTCCTTCTCCAGCTCCTCTGAACGCGTCCGCAGCTCCAGCACCTCCTCCGAGGAGCTGCTGAGGGCCTGCGTCTGCTCCCGCAGAGCCCTGACGGTCTCCTGGGCCTGCTCCTCGCTGATTCTCAGACCAGCCAGTTCCTCCGACAGGCCGGTCATCTTGGCCTCCAGCTGCCGCCTCTCTTCGGCCTCCAGCCTCAGCTTGCTCTCCAGCTCAGGCAGCCGCTGGCCCAGGCTGTCTCTCTCTCCCTGGACGTGCGACAGGGCCGTAGACGCCTCCTCCAGGCTCAGCCGGAGACCGGCCCTGTCGCCGGAGAGCTCCGACACCGTCTGCTCCAGGAGGGTCACCTTCTTTTGCCCTTCGGTGCTCTCGTGCCTCAGTCTCTTCACCTCCTCCTCTTTCTCCTCCCGTAGCTTCTCGGCCTCCTCTCTCCCGCTTGTCGCTTCCAGCTCCCTCTCCTGCGTCAGCCGGGCCACCTCCTGCTCTCTGAGCTGCAGCAGGGACTGGGTTTCCGTGGTGACGGAGCGCAGCATCTCCTCCAGCTCGTGCACGGCGCTCTCCTTCAGCTGCAATCGGGAGAGGATCTCCTCGTTGCGTCGGCTCAGCTCCTCCGCAGAGGCCTTTAGCTCCAGAGCTAACGCAGTCTTCTCTTCCACAGAGGCCTGTAGCGTCTCCTTGAGCCCCTCTGCTGCCCGGGTCTGGCCCAGGGAGCCCTCCAGACTCTGCTCTATGCTCTGGAGTCTTTCCTTCAGGATGTCACTTTCCTCGGTGGCCTCACTGACCTTCTGTCCAAGGGCTTCCTTCTCTTCACCGAGCACCCGGACCTTCTCGTGGAGTTCCTGAACAGCATTTTCCCCCTGCTCCTTCATGGCTTCGTATTGCCTGACAAACTCCCCAGTCTTCTGGCCCAGCTCAGTCTCCAGACCTCTGAGGATGTCTCTGGTGAGTTCATACTCAGCCACGGCCATGTTTCTCTCTCTGGTCAGGGCCTCACACTGGTCCTTAAGACCCTGGAACTCCAGGTTCTGATGCTCTTCAGGGTCAAGAGCCTGCTTGTATGGGACAGGGCTGGAGCAGGAGAGTGGACTACTGGGACTAGGCCCAACAGAAAGGTCCTCTTCTATGTTAGTCTGAGGTCCATCATGGGTGTCAGTAAATGGACGAGCCACATGGTTCGGGTTTGTGGAATCATGGGCCATGCTCTCCCTGGACATTTGCAGCTCGTCAATCTTGAACTCCAGCTCCTCCCTCTCGATCATAAACTCCTCCCTTGCGCGTTCCAGCTCTGCCTCCAGCTCACTCTTGACATTGCCAAGCAACGTCAGTTCATCCTGGAGCATAGTATTGTGGGCCTGTAGGTCATCCAGTGCCGCTCGGAGCCTCCCGGAATCCCCAGCCTCGTTGTCGCTTGTGCTGTTCTGGCTGCAGCCTGACAGCTCCAGCATCCTGGCGATGCCCGAGCCGCGGCTAGGCTCCTCCTCTTCCTCCTGGACGTCCTGCAGGTAGCTGTCCTTGAGGGCCAGCTGTTCCGTCAGCTCCTCTTGGAGCAGCAGCAGGCGCTCCCTCTCGATCTCATAGTCCTCTTCCAGGGCTCGGAGCTCCTCCTCGTGCTGGAGGCTCTTCTGGGACAGCTCCTCCCTCAGGTTCTCGGCCTCCTGCTGGGCCTCAGTCAGCCCCTTCTGTTGGTCTTCCTGCTGTGCCGCAGCCTGCTGCCTGGACGAGTCCAGTTCCGTCTGCAGGCCGAGGAGTTGGGATTCCAGACTTCTCAGGAGCGCCTGGACACCTTCCGCCACCTCCGCCTCTTCTCTTTGCCTTGGTCTCTCTTTTTCACTCCCTTTCTCCCTCTCGCTCCCTTCGCGCTCTTTCAGGAGCTTCTGGAAATACTCGATCTCCTCCATATGCTTGGCTTTTGAGTTTCCGATGGTCTTTTCAAGAGCTTCTATTTCTTTCTGGTGCTCTTCCTTTGCCAAGTCCAACTGTGCTTGAATTGTTGCCAGCTTCTGTACTGTATCCTAGGTCAATAAAAATAATTGTGAGGTACAATTGATATCTATTGCTTTTTATTGCATTGCATAGTAATATACTGTGCTATATGTTTACTGCATTGTATAGGCTGTCTCTGTACTGTATTGTGCAGTATTGTAGGCTGACCTTGGTCTGTTGCTTTGCCTTCTCGTTGTCTTTGCGCATCATTACCAGACTTTGCTGAGTCTCAGCCTTCTCCAGCAGAACTGCATCCATTCTCTCAGTCAGTTCCTAGTACGCACAAACCGAACCATTCAGTTACCAATACAGTCAACCCAAGAGCATATATTATTGAGCATAAGACAGCTAACCCACCTGTATTATAGAATTGTCAGGAAAGCAATTATTAGTTGTAGATTCCGGGGGTTTCGATTTGATTGTCTCAACCTCCTTCTCCAGATCTAGAAGACAGTGATGAAAATCGATGGCGATGAACTTTACTTTTTAATTATGGGAGTAGTGAAGTAGTGACTTAATTATAGTATTGTCCTTGTTGCTACCTGCACATTTCGATTTGAGCTTCTGCATGGCAGCCATCTGCTTCTTGGCGAACTTAATGAGGTCATCTTTGGAAAGTGTGTCCAACTAATGGAGAGGAGTGGTCAAACAGATATTTTATTGGTTCACACACAAATTATTTCATGTTAACGACTAGGAGTTATTTAGGTTCACGGGTATAGTAGCCAGAAGAATTACGTTCTGGATGGATGGATGGTGTAGTAGTGGACAGACACATTGAGTAAACAATCGGTGGTGGTTTTGTACCTTTGATTTTGCTCCACCTGCGGGGGGCGAAACCATAGAGTCTGCTCCAGTGTCTTGCTGCTGCCCACATAAAGAACATGAATAAACCACAACCAGGAAATGACAGCATGTTTGTTATGTGGCTTGCTTGTACAAGCTAGCTAGCTGACACATACTTAGCGACAATGCATGCAATTAGTAAACCATTGGGAACGATTCATGTATTCATTATGAATAAATGAATAAATGTAAATGTCATTATGATATCAAACAGTATAAATAGTCCGCAGGAAGCCTAACGGCTGTCACAATAAATACGACACGATAGCTACGTGATGAACAGTAGCTTGCTAGCTAGACTGGTACAGCAGGTTGTTTAACCAGCTTGAGCATCAATTCTTACAAGCAAGCGTTTCTTTTTGCTAAATTACCTCCATCTTAAAAGGAACAGTGTAACTGCCCAGTTGTTGTTGTTTATGCTGCAAAGTCGCTAGTCTCCAAATATCATTCCAGGGGTTAGTAGGCTATAGTATTACAGTATACGGTTTGCAAACCAAATGTTCAGTGTTTTGGCTGCCTCGATCGGAGTCGTTTCCGCATTCGTCGGAACGTCAACACGCGTCACGCATAAGTGCTTCACAGATCCAAGGCCTTCAAAATAAAGGTCACGGTATGTTCACTAGCGTCCGCGGGCCAGTTTTACAGTAAAATTGGTTATTTTTCAAATTCTCGCTTGGTATGTTACCTCGATCATATATTATCAGAGAACCAGGTTTACGCAATGTAAAATAACGTTTATTTTCGCAATGACTTGGTGTTTGTAAATAAAAACAGTTATTGACCCAGTAGGCTATAACAACATTCAATGCACTTTGACGTTTTACTCTTCTATTCTTTTGTGGTAGTGACATGTATACGTAGTTTTATTATAGGGCTACTGAGAAAAACAACAGTTTAAGTTTGAGTGATACTTTTTTATTTAAAATACCGAAGATGTTTATGAAGGCTAGTTGGTTTTTACACTAGATACGATGATTGCATTTTATTTCGCGAGAATGGACATTATTTTTCCATAACTTTTTTGTCTTTGTGACCTTTAGAACGCATGGATAGCTTTACAGTCAACTGTAGTCTACTCTTAATAATATCATGGCCGTTCTGTGTTAGAGTGCACCATCGATCAAATGTCGGGGCGACAAGTTTTTCCAGTTCATCACGTGGGTAATAAATCCTTTCACTGTAGAAAGGTCAGTTTTCCTTGGAACAACAGAATGTCAAGAGGCTCATATGTTTGTTGAAGACTAAGTGTATTAGTAAAGCGCATTACATTCATCTGTTGCCTGTGAGAAAGGTAAATGAAAATAATACAGATAAGCTTGGAAAAGGGCTGCAGTTGGAATCAGTACAATGCCATGGGTCAACATGATTATTTTGTACTCTAACAGCTAACAACTTGCATGAAAGGAAGACACAGTTGTGTGTGTCCACTATTTGGCTCAGAATGAAGGAAATGTCAAAAATTACTTTATGTGTCCTTCCAGGAAGAGGGAAGGCACATAAAGAAGATTAACATTGATCATAAACGGGCAGAGAGGAAGGTGTGCCAGGAGGTAGATTCATGTCACACTCATTTTAATCTTCCCAGGCACACACTGCTCCATCTTGGGCTAGGCTCCACACTTCTGTGTATTGTATTTGCTAGATTGGGGACTGCAATTGACTACTGTGGCAGCAACAGGAGTACGGACTAGACTAACCCAATACATATGGCAAGGGCTTGGGAGAAGGGGCGAGGACTGGACTGGAACCAACTGTAAGCCATGGACAGGCAAGTTAGAGAGAGACTGATGGGCTGGTGCTTTGGAGAAGGGCGGGGTAGAGTATTTGTTTTTTGACAGGCTGTCTTCTCCGGGGTTCTCCGCAGCTGACAGGGCACTGAGCCTGTCTCCAGCCTGGTTGAAGGCTTTGTTTGTGTATTCCCGTCACGTGGCGCCTCTTTTCATCTGTTGAATATGTACAGTGTCTGTTTTGACACAAGCCAGAGGAGGAGCTGACAGAGCCTCCTTAGTGAACTGCTCTCTGTCTGACACAGCTGGGCCATGGTTGTCTCGCTCCACAGCCCCACGACAGGGCAGGTCATGGGATGGAGTAGGGTGAGGGTGGGGGGTTTTAGGATGGGCTGGGCTGTGGAGTTGGATCAAGACTCCCACGGCAAGGCTCAGAGTTTAAACATCCATAACATGTCTCATACACACATACACACATATGTTTTACCCCATGGCATACCTCTCCGCCATCTCCCCACTCCTCTTCTGAGGCCGTTTGTCTCCCCTCCTCCCTGCTTGCCGGAGGAGACAGCTGACACGCTGATGCTTCTGAGTGTAATGAATAGGCTGACTGGGTCTATCCGCTGCAGCGCTTTACGTGTCTCTCTCTTTCTCTCACTCACTGGAACTTTGGTTTCTCCCTCAACTCATTTCAGCCAAGATGGAGATGACAAGCTGCAGGCTGACATGGGAGTGTGAGAGCAGTGTGTTTTACACTGTAGGCTGGGGTAGAATACAAGTGATGTATGTCCTCTCCACTGGATCTGTTGTTATTCCTGCCAACTTTATTTGACAACATTCACTCCGATAACTCGTACTTCCACCCAATCTTTCACTTTCAACCTAATCTTGCTCCTCCCCTTCTCTTGTCCTCCCCCTCTAATCACCCTCCCACTGCCTGGTCTCACTGGGGGGGTGACTGGGAAGGTCCCCCTACTGTTTGATTGGAGCAGCTCCTTCAGGCATGGGGTACGCGAGTGTTGACACCTTGCAGCAGACCCCCGACTGCCCCCCACACCCCCTATGATTGCAGAGGACTCCGCTGATTGTAGCGGGCGTTCCAAATAAGCCTTTTGACATTGCTAGAAGAGTGGCCAGAACAACATTTGATTAATAGCCTTTGAGACAAGTATGTTAATTGACATTTACATGAGAGTATTTGGACTGGATACTCTCTAACAGGTCTTATTCATGTTAAACCTTTCTCTTTAAGAAATTAATTGTACATCAAAAGTCCTCAAATTGGCTGCATTAATCATTGTTTACCTCACACAGTATACCATCATTTTGCATTTCTCAACAGAAATGTATTTCTCTCATTTTATTCCTTTTCATAACCTCCTCTAGTCGTTTCCTCCATGACATTTGTCTCCCTCTGTCTGACAGTGCCATTAACCGGCAATAAGACCTGACATTTCTGTGTACTTCTGGGGGAATTGGAACCACTCTGTTCAATACTCCAGTCTGTTGCAAAACAAAAGCTACAGACTGTGAGAAAATTCTATTGGAATGAATGAACACAATAAGACCAGTCTATGACGACAGATTATCTTTATTATACAGACAGGAAGCATTTCATCATTGTAGGTCCGATATAAGATTTCAGTTAAAAATATAAAAAAGAGGGACGATTTAAGATATGCATCGCGGAATACAGATCAAAGAGAGGAAAGGTTAAACCGAGGTGAATAACAAAGAGGAGACCTCTGACCACTTGTTTAGCCATCGTTGTCCTCTTCCGCTCCATCCCCCTAGCCTGCTTCCATTATTGATGCCCCCAGACTCTCATCCTCTCTGCTGGGTCTCCTGCACGCCAGCAGAGGGATAAGGAGAGATGCAGATCTGACCTTAGATCTCAGCGCTGGGTCAATCGTTCAGTGTGTACTCTGTTCTCTACCTGCTGAACCTGCCCAGTGGCTCCCCGAGTACCCAGGCCCCGGGTCTGAGTAGGACTGAACATCCACCCTGCTGCATTAGTGCTTTAGAGATGGAGAGAGCGCTTGTTTTTCGAGAGGAAGAGAGGATGCCTTGGTGGAGGGAGAGAGGGAAGCGGCTACTCTTCATTTCATATTCCTCCTGCTTCTCCTCCGTGTACTCATTTTTCCTCCTCATTCTCCTCCTTGTCTTTCTTCTTCTTTTCCTCCTAACATTATTCCTTTCTTGCCCCTCCTGTCACCTCATCCTCCTGGTTTTCCCCCATCTACGGCTGTAAAAAAGAAGGAAAAATAAGATTTTCGAATGCATACATTTTTACCACTTACTGGTTTGGTATCCTCTGTGTCCGCCATTGTGAGGGAGCGATTGTTTTGCCACCCAGGGAACAGCCGTGTGCTTCCCTTTCTGCCATGACCCTATGCTGAACATCACTCTCATGTTCAGTCACCAGTGATGCTAATATAAACATGTCACAGCAAGTGATGCAGCCCTGAAACGGCAGCCTTCTCTCATCCAGCTCGTCTTGGCTGCTCCTGCTGTGATGTATGATCCTCTCCCACATTCACACACACACACACGCTCGCACAGGTCACACACTGGTCCAAGGCTGATTTCATTTGCAGAGATGGAGATACAAGAGTACAGCAGCGCTCCATATTGACATGATCGGACTTGGTCTATGCTAAATGTTTGAAATATGGGCTTTTCTCGGACTGCAAGCCCTTCTCCCTCCCCCACCTCATTTTCTCCTCTTCCCTTCTCCCCATCTCACACTACCTCAGACTGTCTCTCTCCGTGTCTCCCTCTTCTTCATTCCCTTCCTCTCTTTCCCCTTTATGAATCCGGTGGAGGGATGGCCTATGACCATCGCACAATAACTCTGTCTGTGCGTAAGAGCGTGCGTCTGATAGACTGTAAGAAGAAGTGTGCGTGTCGGAGGCACCGAGAGAGAGAGACTCTTCACCTTCGCTCGGAGTTTTATCTCCCGTGCTGCATCGCCTTCAATCAGAGCTAATGGAACTGCTGGCACACACATACACACATCCAAACGCAAGCCCAGTCCCTATTTCTCAGCCACCATCCGCAAACCACCAAATCTTCTCCCCTCCATCGACAGCCCTCAACTGACTACCACGGCCAGACAGAATGATTTACTCGAGAGACGGACAATGTCCGACAAAGACTATCAATGTTTGTGGGTGTGTTGTTGATGGAAGATATATTTTATGGGAGTGTATTACTCTACCTGTGCTGTCCTTTTGTTTATCAACCGGTTACTGTTTAAAGAGCTATTTGAAATCTTTGATTTAAAATGTAATTTAGTTGGCCAGGTGCCTTAACAAACTGCCTTAACACTTTGTTGAAAGACACACTAGTGATAGTAGGGTTAAACATGAAGACATTGAAAGTCACCTAGCAGGAAATGATGTGTTATACTTCCAGGTCAGCACAACGAACACACTCTATCATTTCATTCTTACATTTAGCCATAGCAAAGGAACTCTTCAATATGTCTTCAAACAATTAAGGAGCATCGCTCACCCTAGCAGGAAACAGCCATGAATATCAACAGTTCCATTAGTGGAATTACTCTGGTCAGAATCCCAAAGGGGGGGTCAGGGAGAGGAGAGGGAGAAGGGGAGAAACGATTATGGGAGTAAGCAAAATGTCGGGAAAATGCAGTGTAAGGAAGCTTTGAGAAAGTGGAAAAGGTAACTGTTAGATGGGATCAAAAATAAGAGGTGAGAGAGTGAGAGAGAGAGAGAGAGAGAGAGAGGGAGAGAGAGAGAGAGAGAGAGAGAGAGAGAGAGAGAGAGCGAGAGAGAGAAGGAAATCCACAGCAATAATACATGTCTTCAAACATGCTCTGGAATACACCGCAATTGGTGTCAGATTCAAATCCCATACAAGAGCTCCATAGGGACTGGTTCCTCTCTCGAAGGGACTGTATATGAAGAGATGTTCTGCTGGGCTAATTGACTGCCCTTATAAAAGAGAGTGGATGGAAATGAATACACTGCTGTGGTAAAGCTACAGTGATTCTGCCTGAGGTATTAGTCTATGCTATGGGACAGTCTATTATTATGACATATTATCTGTTATGTGTCTCCGGGAGAGCTTCTGAGCCAGCCGTTGAGACTGCTGATTCTGGATGGAGACAATGTGCGTCTCAGTGGCGGATCGAACTACCCTTATCATCTCAATCAAACCATTAATCCACCAATTAGCTAATGACCACATATTATTCAGCCTCTGAGCGTGTGTATGGTCCATGTGGATGGTCGGCTCACCTCCCTTTGACAGGATTGTTTCTATGACTACGACTGGAGATGAACAGACCATTAGGCCCAGATGGTGATATACCTAATGGTGATGCATGGCCTGTAAGAGAGCTGAGATCTGGATAGTGTGTGTGTGTGTGTGTGTGTGTGTGGTGTGTGTGTGTGGGAAGGAGCAAAGTGGATGATGTTAAAGGTTAAGAGTGGTTATCTCTTTCGCCTTGGTTCACACATGATACTGTCAGCAACTCCTCTAAAATGCACAAGCATCCATTTTTACGCCACGACGCGTTGAGCGTGGAGCAATGTTAGAACAGACCGAACTCTGAAACTGAACACTGGCCTTAATCAGTCACGTGCGTGTGACTGTAGCCTGGCTGGTAGCATAGGTCACCCTGGCAGGTTCTCCTGAAAGACAGATCGTAGCTGTCCACTAGTGAGGTAGCTAACCCGTGTGTGAGTCATTGGCTGTGTGTTGTGGAACTGTGGATTCCCACATGCTACATTCCTACTGTCTAACCCCGACCACCCGCCCCTCCCCACGTTCCGTGTTCCAGAGAAACTGCGTTGCCCAGCCCAAATGTAATCCAACAAGACCCGACATCAATAATATATTAGTGGCCAGTTAGCGGCCTAAATATATCAGTATTGATTTGTTATTCCTGCTCTGCCTTTTTAGACTGAGAGACAAATCGTCTCTCCACCCCTCTCAGGCAACCCATTTAATTTCAGGGAGAGAGAGCGAGAGAAAGCCATGCATGGTAGTACAGTGGTTCTTGGCAGGGTGTTAATGACGTAAAGAAGACCTTGTTGCCATGGTACACTACATTGGAGAATGACGCAAGAACTAAGTCTAACAGTTCAAGATGTCATTCGGGTCTGTATGCCATACAATGAACAGTTGTACTCTCAGAACTGCTAAAGCACATCCAATGTTCCTATTCTTTATGGCGTCATTAACCAATCGCACCCTTCTGTTAGGACCACACAGGAAGTAGTCAGAGTAATGAAGTATGGTTGACAGGGTAGATAAATGTACTCTATGAATGAGTGTCTGTCTGGTTTCCTGGCGCCGTCTCAGTTCTTTTCCAAAGCACGGGCCCAGGTCTGAGGGAGGCTAGTCCCCCTTTTCGGACTCTTTTTCTAATTCTATTCTGGACGGGATCGATGTCCCTCTCATTTGTCCCTATGCTCTCTCATTTTATGGTAATGAAATGTGGTTACTGCTGGGAGTTACTGCCATTGCTAAATCCCCTCTGCCTTGAAAGCCATTAAGATGATCCTTACCACCTCCTCTCTATGTCTCTCTCTCTCTCTCTCTCCCTCTCTCTCTCTCTCTCACTTGCTCTTCTCTCTCTCTCTCTCTCTCTTCTCTCTCTCTCTCTCTCTCTCTCTCTCTCTCTCTCTCTCTCTCACTTAATCAAAGTCCATCTTTTGTTTTATTTTAGATTCATTCTGTCAAATGAATCGATGCTCGCTGGGCATATTTATGCATTGGTTAGGAGAGTGAATCTAAGATAACTGACAGGCCCAGTGAATACTAATGTGGCATTTATTGCACATCCAATTTGTTAATGCATCAACCATCTGCTTTGTACCGAGACCCCTTTTCCTCGGTGCTTTAAGTTGGTCTTTTATAGGATAACAGACTGTAAGACAGTTAACGCTGGACTCACAGAGCTCCATGTTTCATTCAAAGTTTCCGGTATTTATTCGTTTCCTCTCAACACATGGCTTACTACAGTAACAGCAGCCCGACTGCCTGTGTAACCCTGTCATGTGATATGTGAAAGGTTTCAGGGCGAAATATGTCAGTAGCATTCTCAAAAGATCAGAACAGCCCATACCTGCTATTTTAACAATGTGGGTCAGCCCCTGATGTTGCCAAGTCTGACTGTTAGACCTGCAGTTCTGAGGCCAACATTTCTCATCATGAGAGTTACAACCTACCTTAAGTGCTCTTGAAGCAGCTATACAACATTCTTTTTACTTAAATTGATTTTCTGTTAAACAAGGTCACCTGTGATGTGTTTATGTCATGTCTATTCCTTGCATTGTCTTTATCTGACTTCAACTTTTATAGCCATACCCATGCATTTAAATGTTTCCCTGTTTTGTACCAGTCACAGAGGGAGTAACTGGATTAGTTCATGTTAGATCCAATTATCTTCCCTTGTATGGAATCAACAATCTGGTTAGCATATGGCTGCTTCCTGTATGAAAGACATAGAGGATAGAGGGGTGAATATGGAACATGTTGCGGTAGTTCCATCACATCAAGATTTCCCTAAACGAATTAGTACAAATGTCCTCTTTAGGCATGTTTAATCTGACAGATCTTTCTCTTTCTCTCTCTCTCTCTCTCTCTCTCTCTCTCTCTCTCTCCCTCTCTCTCTCTCTCTAACTCTATGTCTCTCTCAGATCCGAGAGAGGTTTGATATGCAGCAATTGCATTATGGGAGACGTCACTTAAGAATCACATAAATATTCTCTGTGTCTGAAAAAAGATGGCACTGAATCAATAGCCTTCGAGAGAGCCCAACAGAGGTCTGGCCAAGTAAAATAGATTGTCTCTGCACCATTTTAGATCCAGCCGGTGTTGTAACACTGAAGAAATGTACGCAAATAATCAAAAACAATCCCCAAAACAATGGACCACTATTGGGCACATAAGTGTACGTGAAGTTTACTGTATGGAAATGTGGGTCATCTGAGCGTAACCCATCCACTGTATCGGGGGTTGTCCCCCTGGCAGTGAGAGTAACAAGATGAGTGGCTCAGCACAGGCTGGCTCTAATGCACTGGCACTTCAAATGTCCTCCTTACTCTCTACCCTCGAGCTTATATAAGGAAACTAGCACAGGCTTTTATTCAATTGTATTATAGTCGGGTCAAGGATTTTGGTCAAATGTGTCAGCTTTATCTGTCTGTCTGTCTGTCTATGTATCTATGTACGTATCTATGTATCTGTCTGTCTTATTTGTATCAGTAATCACCTTGGGGAGTGGAGCCTCCCCTCTGGCTGAAGTTTATAATTAGAGCTGGTTGTGCTGCTGGACCCTGTTTCCTCTCATTAATTAATCAATAATTCTGTGCATCGAATCAATTAGACATCAGCTGAGGGAGACAGGTGCCCAACTGGGGCCAACCCACTGGCCCCTCAAATATCCATCTGACACAAACACACACGTTTACACCCAGAGGCACCACAAGATCATGTTGTACCACAGGTTCCATGAGAGAAAGTACCGACTGTGGTAGACTGAATTAAGGGGAGATGGACGATACTTGAACCTGAGTTCTGAACGACATAATACTGAAAAAAGAAAAGAAAAACCCTTTGGTCCATCAGAGAGAGAGAGAGAGAGATAGGAGAGGAGAGAGAGGAGAGAGAGAGAGAGAGAGAGAGAGAGAGAGAGCGACAGCAAGCCAGTCAGAACTGGCACGGTCCATTCCAAACAAGTCAGGCGTCTGTGGTCGCTGTTTCGTCGTGACACTATGACAAATGAAAAACACTTTACTCGGCTGCGCTACTGGTATCCGCCAGGCCCCTCTGCTGTCTCTTAAAGGGTTATTTATGGTCGGGGATGCAGATGAGAGGTGGAGGAGCAGCTGTCCTCTCTCTCACTCCCTGAGTACAGTCAAGATGTCCTCTCTGGGCACAGCCATGCTGGAGAACCTGCTTGTCCGTAGCCCTGCTTGTCTGTCTCTGTGTGAGCCCCTTTGAACCATTGAAAGGTGAGCACCGTTACTGACAGGCTGGAGGTCTCTTCAGACAGAGGAAGCTCAACACACACTTGTTAGTTTACGTACATATGCAGTAAACGTACACATATGTAGGCTACCACACACACACACACATATATACACACAGAGACACATTTATATCTCTGACAAGGAGGAGGCCCCTGATAGCCACTCCCCTTGATTCATGGAGGACGTAAAGCCAACAAAAATAATCAAATAAATAACCAACGTTGGTCAGCAGCTACAGCACACACACACACACACACACACACACGCACATGCACACACACGCGCGCGCACGCACAGTCTGCCCATCCGTCTCTGCCTTGCTTTGCCTCCTCAGCAGATGTGTGTGTAGAGGGGGATATTGGCCGGCTAAATCCCAGTCTATCATGTGTCATCTTTAAATGACAGCGTCGTAAAGCATTAGGAGGGAGCAGCGAGGGCTCTGCTGCCAGGGGTTTGTTAGCAGGATGGATGAGCCTGTCTGAGGCGTGTTTCCCCTGGAAAAGAGCAGCCAGGAAGCTGATAGCAGTTAGAGAGAGCAGCAGGTACACCTCAGACACAGCAGCATTAGCAACAGGTGCTCTCGGCTGGACCCCGGAGAAGAAGAAGAAGAAGAAAGCGAGAGGAAACAGGAAAGAGGGAGGAAAGGGCTGAGGGGGACGGGAAGGAGGGAGGGCAAAAAAGGAAGGGAGAGATGGTGGGAGGGAGGGTGGTTGGAGGAACGCCTGTGAAATACAAACAATCGTCCGCCAAAGGAAACATGTCCTGTAAAGATCCCAACGCCGACATGGTTATACCACCTGATTTACTTCAACCGAGGGGTTTTCTGTCTAAAGAAAAAACATGTTTTAACCTTTTACATACTGGTTGGGAGGGTTTTATGAAGCAGTTAGAGAGAGGTTGAGAACCACAGAAGAAGAACCAGACTCTGATTTACTGGGCTTCTCCAACACACACAGTGTTACTGTTAGGCCTACACCCCTCCATCCCTTCCATTCCAAGCCATCCCCCCCACCCCCATCCCACCTCTTACCCCACACCCTCCCATTTCAGCTCCCTTCCTCAACTGAATCATTCTAAAAGACACCCTCCTCCTTCCTCCTCCTTCCTCCTCCATCACGGCTTCTCCAGTGTAATGTAATTTGTGCATTGAAGGTCAGCTGGGTTCAGCGCCACAGCCAGTTATTACGTTACCGCTGCTTTGACGAGATTCGGCGCCTGTCAGCTCACCAACGAGGAAGAGAAGCAGGAAACCCACTGTGGAGGCTCTAGTTTCCAGACTTCAGCTTAACGAGGGGAGGCAGGCAGAGTGATTGTGTATGACGAGGACTGTGTACATTCAATTGCCTGCATAGGTGCATTAACTATGCAAGTGAAATACAATAAATAACATAGACACAATAATGTGTTTATTGGCAAGAACACAAATATTAGCAGACCAATAGATTGATACATTTGAACAAAGTCTTCACCATCTGAGTCTTTAAGTGAACATAATGACCCAGCATAATCAACGTTTAGACTCAAGGGAGAGGCGGAGAGCTGAATTAATCCATAACTGACAGCTTAAAATAAAGCTAAACTGAAAGTTGCCTCTCCTCCCCTCTCCTCTCCTCTCCTCTCCTCTCCTTTATCCTCTCCTCTCCACTCCTCTCCTCTCCTCTCCTCTCCTCTCCTCTCCTCTCCTCCTCAAGCTTATTAGGGCTTTATTGAAGCCAGGGTACTTACCGCTGATGAGATCAATGTTAGGATCACTGCTGGACACACACCATTTTCATTAGTAACCGCAGCTCGATATTCAAGCAGGTTCTGGAACAATCAATGAATATGGAGGTAATAAAAAAGGATACAGATTTCATCTGATGGAACCACTGGAAAATAACAGGGTTCCAGGGTCAAATACCATTGATTGTGCTTCGACAAGGTAAAGGCATATATTTCAATAGTCATATTGAATTGAAAAAGTGTCATGCCTAAATTAAATACATTTGGTCCTCAGATCATATTGATAGTATTGTAACTCTACAAGCAGGCTAGCATGAGAGAGAGAGAGTGTAGGCACAGACACACACTCAAACATATTAAATGTTGAATCGACTTTGTGAAGTAAAGAGTGTTTATGACAAGTAACGACTGACCCTACACCTGAGTTAATCCCCCCAAAATTGAGTGTTTTAAAGTCACACATGCAAACAGTACGCACAAAAACCTAAAATATGCACAGGCAATCACACACACACAAACACACACTCCCTGTGTCCACACTGACTGGGGTGTGAAAGCCTTCCTCTAAGGGTGCAAAACCACTTCAGGGTAAGGCCACCCAGTGATAGGAAATCAATAAAGGCTTCATATTAGGCAATTGGGCAAGAGGGCAACTGTCAATCATAATGTCACAGAAGGAAATTCTACCCAGTGGAACATTCTGGAAGAACATCACAAGAGGAAGCCAACTGACACTCCATCAGGTTATGAAAGGAGATAGGAAATAAAACTGGTGCAATCATGTTTTTATCAAATTAGAAAAGGAAACTATGTTATTGACAAGGCGTGTGTCTTTGTGTCTTTTTGTGTGTCTCTGTATGTGTGTTGTGTGTGTGTGCGTGACAGGTAGGCTTTAGGGCTGATGCAGAGCAGGAGAGAGCTGGCCAGACCAGAGTAGAAGCAAAGACAGCAGTCGATACGTCACTCTCTCTCTCTCTCTCTCTCTCTCACACACACACACACACACACACACACACACACACACACACACACACACCACACACGCGCACACGCGCACACACACACACACACACACACACACACACACACACACACACACACACACACACACACACTCTCCAGTGGAAATAGAGCTGACTCTATACCTGAGGCTCCAGTCTGACAGCAGGAAATAGAGACCTGGAGAACTGATTGTATAAATGGCACCAACTATAACTATTTCATATGTCGTGTTTTGAACAGGCTCCATCTCAGCCTAACCTCATCGAGTGCAAAGGAGATGACATTATCAAATCCATGTCTTACTATTTCAAAAACCTTCCAGGACTTAAGAAGCAACGACAGTATTCTCCCTAGCTTTCCTTCCCCCTCAAAGCTAACCGTTTACTAAGGGTTCAGCCGTAGTTAGCTGTCATTAGCAATATACTAACCTGAATAAGAGGGTACAGATTTGTTGTATCCTGTCACTGTATCCTTGTGGCCCCACCCTACCAGGGAGGGTTGCGAAGGGAGGAATCTGATTAGCATGGTTAGTACTGCTTGCTAATGAGAGGTGAAAGCCTGGAGAGGCTCAAGACTGAACACTGGGGATGAAGCAAGACCAACATGCATGGCTAGAAATGGAAGCCTGTATGTTCCAGAAAACGGGTAGCTCAAATCGAGCAATGTGGTTGTTTCATGACGTCCGTGACGCCTAAATCCTCTCACGAGAGAGCGTGAGAAAAGGTTGAAATGCGTGAGTCTCACGATGACTGCGTGAGACTTAAGAGCACTGTACTGTAATCAATTTAATCCTATAGCCTGTCATAAAAAAAGAAATATGATAGCTGCTAATGTGAATGCTGCATAGAAACAGCCCTGCACTATATGCGCAGGCAGCCAAGAGGGCCTATTTTATTTCGAAAGATTGTGTTCAATACTGTAATAAAAATGGGAAGTGTGTGTCTATTACTTTCATATTGACATAATTGATTAATGTTTTATAATAGACCTAAGTGCCTAAAAAAATATGTCAGGAATAAAACACGACAGTGTGCTGTCGTTGCGTGTGGGCTAATTACCCCATGAGGAGGAGCAGTGGTTTATTCCCAATGCAAAGCTTATAACAGGGTACACTGTTGTGGGCGTGTAGTATACTCCTGGCCAGGATTGAGTGTTGAGCAGCCTGTATACCTGCAGTAACTCTTGCTGTAATAACTCTCCCAGCAATTTATGTTCCTGTCTGTGATCGTGGACGTTAATAAACTGTTGCCCTGCAGCTTGGGGGAAGGCAGTGTGTGTGTGTAGGTGTGTGTGTGAGTGTTTGTGAGAGTGTGTGTGTGTGACTGTTAGCTTTTTACCAAATTGACGTCTCCGTTTTCTTTTAAGGACTGGACTGGAAGACAGGCTTCATTCAAAGAAACAAAAGCACAGAGCAAACCATGATTGGACAAAATGGTCAGTCCTCATTGGCTTAGGAGCCTGTAGTTCTACATGTGTAATGGACTCAGCTCCTGAGCAGCAAGGACAAGGAGAAGGGCATGGCTTAGTGGGCGGAGTCTTTGTGTCCGTCCAGTACATCTCTCTTGTGAGCTAATGGAGGCACAGTAAATGTCCCACCATCCCTCCGCCCCCTCCTACCATGCTCCCACTCTGGTACCCACTCCCTCCATCTCCTCCCCCTTTCTCTCCATCCTGAGGAGGAGAGGAGCACTTAGTCTAATGTAAATAATGTTGGCTATTTCTAGACCCTGCTGCCCTGATTGGAAAATCACTTAATGGGCAAACCTGCATTGCTGTAAATTACATCATTCTCATTTTTAATTCTGTTCTTTCACCTATCGTTCTCCCTCTCCGTCCCTAACCATCCTTGTCTTTTTATTTTCGGTCACAGATCCTATTCTTTTATCCGCCCCTTTTCTCTCTATCCCTCCCTTACATTTTTAATTGTGCATGTTTTATCTCAACTGTTTCTTCCTCCTTTTCTGGCCCTGTCTCCCTGTTATTTCAATCTCTCTCTCTGTCTCTGTCTCTGTCTCCGTGTCTCTCTCTCTCTCTCTCTCTCTCACTCTCTCTCTCACTCTCTGCTCTCTGTCTCTCTCTCGTCTCTCTCTCTCTCTCTCTCGCTCTCTCTCTCTCTCTCTCTCTCTCTCTCTCTCTCTCTCTCTCTCTCTCTCTGTCTCTGTCTCTGTCTCTCTCTCTGTGTCTCCCAGGTCACGCTGGCTGGAGCAGACAGATGAGGATGTGGCACCCAGTGCTTCTTATAGCTCCACCGAGACTCATATCCTTGCCTGCATGACCAGAATACACTAGGCTCAGGAGATCTCCCACTCTGCAGTCGGTTAATGATGAAGCTGTCCGAGGACCACCCCTCGACATGCACACAGGAAAATACTGTCTCGAAACTTAAGTGACTTTTAACTCTTTACCTTGGACGTGGGCAAAAGGGAATGCCTTACTGTCTGTACGGTACATGGTACATGAAAAAACATTTGGCATAGTAAAACAATTGTTTTAAAATAGGGAAGACCGCGTACAGTCAAAGTATCAATGTTTTAAAGAAGACCCTTCTAGTTGTATTGAATCAGATTTGTTTAAATCTACTGGTATATTTTCTGGAAGCCAATTATTTCAATTTAATAGTGCAATACATGAACTGCATCCAGTGAGGTTGATGTAAAATGCTTTTGAACTCTTCTCCTCACGCTCTCCTTAACTTGTCACCAAGGATCCCTCTCATGGCCTGCTCTCTCCATGGTGATTTGATTAGATTGATAAGATTCCAGAAGAAGAGTTTTAGGGATTGAAGGACATCCAAGAGTGTAATTAGGTTTCTTTCACCACTGCTTCCTACGTGTCTTTACAAACACTACTTTGTTTAGAGAGAATAAGTCATGAGCTGTGCTCTGGGGCTGTGTTCATCTATGTGTGTGTGGTGTGTGTGTGTGAACGAGCTGCGTGTGTGTAAGGGACACAGTATGGATGGACATCTAGGGAATTCCGTGTTGTTTCAAACACGGAAAGAATTGCAACGTCTCGTGGGAACGAGCTGCGGGTGTGAAGCCCTGCAGCCCTGGCCTCGGGTGACAACATGGAGGAAACAGTTATATGCCTGAACACACGCTGACCCGTACACACACACACCCAGTAACACTGACACACACCCATTTTAGACAGTAATCTGGGTCTTCTGATGACTAATAAACACATGAGTCATTGGCTATCTAATGATCCAAAATATAGAATCATGAAAGGGTATACAGGGGATAAGACTGCATACGTTTAAGACATGATGAGTCCTAATTGTATCCTTTGCTTCTGAGGCAGCAACCAGAACATCGTTGGGTTGTGGCTTCTATCGCTCATAACAGCCACACCTGGCTACTGTGAACAGTTTGGAGTATGACACTTTGAGATGATACATGGAGGCGTCTCTTCGCCTGTCCCCTGAAAGCTTCTCAACTTCCACTACAAAGCACGTCTGACACTTACACTAATAACTCGAGATAGGGTTTTGGAAATTGGTTTGGGCAATTAAAATGAGGTGGTACCATCGAGCTGTAGTCCGAAGGCATTGGTTTCACAAGAGAATAGCGATCACCGACCAAGATTATGTTCAGTCCAACATCTTTGTCACTTGATAATGGCGTCCCTCCGATGGAGACAACATTGCAGTATGAATTAACGACATGTCCCAGTTCTTTCAAGCTTTGGCCCCATTGGTCCTACTGAAACAAAGTCCATCATCAGTCAGGACCAACCCACTGCTTCTTTCTCTCTCCAGACGGCGAGAAGGCATTCTGGGCCTCCTTCACTGTCTCTGCCAAGGGTACAACTGAGGTGAAAGGAATCTCCAAATGATGCTAATCGAAGGAGAAGAGGCAACATCTCCCCTCCCTCATGTTCAATATGATGTGTCTTCATGATCAAAATCCACGAGCTCTGCATTCAGCTTTCAGTTGGGTGAAGTGACTCGAGGGGCGGAAGGGTGGAGGGTGAGAGACCCAGGAAACACCCCGTTTATTAGGATGCTTTGGGAGATGGTTGGGTGTGGTGCAGAGTGAGTGGTCTGTCAGAGGATGAGCTGATGGACCCACTGGCATGTGTAATCTAGGGGTCTGCACCTGTGCAGGCCTGTCAGTCAGAGGGCTGACTCGGATGTCATAAATGTCTCAGCTGTCCACCCTGCCAATCACACACACGCACACACACACACGCAGACGCACACACACACACTTACACTCACACACTCACGAAACATTACACCCAAGCCCTGCATATCAACTACGGGATCATGCATCCTTTGTCTGCTTCTCACTATAAGAGTTGATTTGATGTCACGGATTTGACAATACGGATCAGAGAAAGTTTCTCACAAATAGTAAGATGACTGCTAGGCAACGATTTGTTTGGCTCATTACATTACAAATTGATTTTTGGTAGACCTATAGTCGTGGGTTTATCAGCTTTTGCAAAACAACGATTCAGAACAACGTCTCAGAAGAATCATTAAATGCTGATTCAAAAATGCATAGAAGAAAGTATCATGTAAATAAAATGCACACTCAAACAAACAATACACTAAAAGACTGAATGACAAGTAATTAATGTGCTAAATCATATAATTTATTTAATTCATCTCACATAGTCATCACCATATTCTTATAGACACTGCATAAATAAATAAATAAAATCTTATACAGCTGTAATTTCACCTCATCAAACAGTTAAATCATTTCTAAAGGCGCATTGAAAAGTCTATTTACTTTGTTCATATGTTGAGTTGCTATACACATATTACACAAAAATATTGCCATTTATAACATTGAACCACAAATATACACCAGCTGATCAACTGACATGGAGGTGTCTTTTTTAAATATTTCTATTACTTTAAACAGTATTTTTTTTTGATAGAACATTGCACAGACACTGCCCAGCCGTCTGGGACCAGGTCTATCTGATAGTGAGTTTACATTTACATTCATGTCTAATGAGATTACAGAACACAACTGACACCTTGCATAGCATCAGACCAGCTCTCCAACACGAGAAAATTAAGGCAATTCAAACAGAATAAAACAGATCACGTACTGTACGGACGGACACGATCAAACTTTATCCACGATACTTTGAAAGGAGGGACACAGAATAGTGCAACCAGAGAACAGAAACACTTCACAATGTCCAACGAGTTAAAATCATCACCAACTGTAAGTATAAATCATTGCCTGCCATAGATCTGCCCTGAACTGCTGTGTGTCAACTCCACACTAAACTCTAAAGTATTCAGACTCATGATGTAATCCCTAAAGAGCGATCTGTTCTTATGCCTTCCACCAGCTAGCTATGGCATCTAACTTAAGATAATAAGCAGTGTTTGTACTTTTATGGATAAGTACCTTACTCTGCAGGACCAGTTCTATTTCCCACCACCGACACAGTACTCACATCAACACCTGCTGCACTGCTCCTGCCTAAGATCCTAACCGCCACTGGGCTAGCGTTACTGGCTATCTACATAGATATGATAGCTGCAGGCAACTTAGCTACATAGCCACCTTTCATCAGCTCTGCTCTCAATAAAGGTTCAGGGGAGAGTGGAGGCAAATTGTCATTGACAAGAATTGGACCACAGCTATGATGAACAATTCCACCAGAAATGAATATGACGCCAATCACTTTGTCTGGCAGGTTGCACTGGATTCTAACCTAATTTCTACAGGTAACCTAAAGCTGTTTTGTTTGTGTGTGTGGAACCATACTACAAGGTTTACCTCTAAGATGATTGTTTGGTTGTCTAGGTCTCTGAAAGGGGTTTTGGCACATGGTCAGAGAGGACTAACTTAAGATTTGGCTTCTCAACCCTGTTTGGATCAAGTTTGTATTCAGCACTGTGAGTAATGTGTATGTACTGACTTGTGTCTAGTGTCTGTGTGTAAGTGGATGAAGAGTTACGCAACTAAAACATCAACCTGAAGATCTGTTGATCTTCCAATGAAATTCAATCACAAAAAGAACATTAGAATAATTCTACATATCTATGTACAACACACACGCTAAAAACATTATTGCTCTATTATAAATTGGTTCTAAGCAAACGAGGTTCAAATGGAAGCAGGTTTCATACATACCCACCAGATGTAACTTGATCACACACAGCCAAACACACAGACATGGGTGTGTGAAGTGTACCGCGTAACTCCCATGGTTAGATATTGCACTATTCTCTTCTCAATCGCGGCAGTTTCTTTGAGAGCGCTGCACGGTGAAAACCAGATGGGAGGACAACTCTGTCCTATTACTGTACGTATCTTTATTCTCTGTAGCAGCACCGGAAGAAAAACTAAGATGCGGACGGGGGGAGGGGCGTTTAGGTTTCAAATTGAGACAGAGTGAGAGTTTGTGACATGATGATAACAACACGTACAGAGAAGGATTCGCTGGATCAAGACCCAGTATGAATCTTCTGGGGTCTGGCTCCTAAAATCAGGTTCAGGGTCCAGATCTGGGTCCGGTTCTGGGTCTGGTTCTACTCGTGCTCGCTTGTTGTTGGGCTGTCGTCGCTCAACACCTCTGTGTTGGTGAAGGACGCAGCCAGCGCCGTGCTGACGGGTTTGACGGGCGCCATCTCTGACAAGTTGATGTTGTCGTCGCCCACCAGCGTCGTCTTGTCCATGTTCTCCTTGCTGTGCTTAGACATCACCGCGTCCAGGAAGTCGTACTTGTGCGACAGCCTCCCACTCTCAAACAGGTACTTGGCCAGGTAGGAGACGCCCACATTCCCCAGGAAGGAGGCCAGCATAGAGATCGTCTTGAAGGGGAACCTCTGCTGGATGAAGTGCTCCACCTCCCCTGTCGTGTGGTGGATCTTCGATTGCCTCACCCAGCCGGGGTAGTAGATGAAGGGGGGCAGCTTCAGGTAGGGTTCTCCCCCTCCGATGCGGAGCAGTAGGCCGAACACGTAGGCCGCGACGGAGCCGTAGGTGTTGGTGCCCTTGATGAAGAGCACGCTGAGCAGCTGGGGGAAGATGATGACGTAGACCAGGTCGGAGCTGAGGTACCACAGGCCGTACACCGTCCCTGTCAGCAGGGCCATGGCTGTGGCCAGAGCACCAAACACAAAGATGGTGATGCGCATCACCCACACGATCTCACGGTCGGTGGCCTGAAGGGGGGGGGGAGAATACCACAGGAAAGAAAGGGGAAGGAAATAGGTAGAGGGACGTGGGGGAGGTGACGTGAGGGGAGGGACATGGGCCAGATTAGACATTGAGCTCTGAAGTATTTAGGATTAGGGTTAGTAGTTATTTATGAAAAGATTTGAAGTGTGTATTTTATCGTTTTGAGTGTGTGTGTATTGATGTACAGTATACGTCTTTGTGTGTGCGCGCATACGGACTGACCGACTGTCTGAAGGCGAGTTGATAGATGTTGCGTGCAAACATGGAACTGGCCGAGAGAATGGATGAGTCAGCTGATGACATCACAGCAGCTGAAACAGCGCCAAGACCAAAAAAGGAGATGTAGGATGGGCACAGGTGTTGAAGCACTATAGGAAGGATCATGTCTGATTGGTCCTTGTCTTTAGGCGGAATGGGCCCATACGATGTCTGGTTCCAGTCTGGAGAAACAGAGGGACAGATGATGTTGATCAAATAGACTTTCAAACAAAAAATCTTTAAACTTTTTGTATTTATGAGTCGTTTTTTAAATTAAAACTGCCCATGCAACTGAAACTAAACTGGTTATGGTTTTACATGTGTCTTGTACTTGTAATGCAAGTCTAAGTAGATATCTGATAGTATCCAGAACCTTTTCAAGTTTATACAGAATATTCATCTCCTGAGTATCTCCAAAGAATAAACTGCAATTGAGCCAGATTTTCTTTTATTGTTGTCCCAAGACAGCAGATGGCATAGAACATGTCTATCAGCAGTCCTTCACCAGAGGAGCAGATCCTCCCTTCCCACGTCATCCTACCAATCCCATCATTCCCCTCTCTGTCTCTCTCTCTCTCTCTCTCTCTCTCTCTCTCTCTCTCTCTCTCTCCACAGTCGTTCTCCAGAGCCGTGCAGTCTGTCTATCTCCCTCTCGTGGACCTTAGCGAGCAGATGTTGATTAATAATAACCGTAACTTTGATGAAAAAGCCTCAGATCAGGCACATTAATTAATCTTTCCTCAGATGTAGAATTCAGAGGCTTCCTCTCGTCAGACGAGACTCAGCCTGACAGGAGCCGTATGGCGTGTTTGTTGTTTACACCCAAGACTCCTGTCTGCTTTAAACATCTGAAGTGAGGTAAACATGTAAATAAGCTAATGGTGAATGACATATCTTTTGATAAAACACCCCACTGCTAATTGTTTGGAATACATTTGTGGAAATGTCTTCTGAACGTCTCGTAATGTTTCATTACTGGAATGACTTTGTGTGTGTATGTGTGTGTCTGTTCCTCTCTCTTCATTAGTCTGTGTGCTGTTCTGCCACACCAATGAATTGTGTGCATGCGTGTGCAGGTTTTGTGCGTGTATACATTCTCACCTGTGGAAGCCCCTATGGCTCCTATGAGGACAGAGGGCACAGCCATGACCAGGCAGCCGAAAGCAGCCAGAAAGGAGAGCACCTGGGCATAGGTAGCTGAAGAGGCAGAAAGAACCCGTTGAAAATACACCTGCCAGGGAATCCCCCCTAACATCTAGGAACAGAAACACCATAGTAAATACAGACACCAAACCAATAACCAGAACAGTACAGTTAGCATCGATACCCACGGTACACTGGCTGGCCTAATAAAAGTGCAGTTGGGATGTCTATCAATCAATGATGTTAGTGAATATATGATTAAAGAGCATCCCCTGAGAATAATAATCTTACATTTTTTAAACAATCGTGTTGTTATACTGTGTCGTTGACGGTTGGGTGTTGAAGGCTTCAGCTGTGAAGACTTACCAGAAGACAGAAGTTGTCGATCCACAGCCAGGTGTCACCTGGCTCTATCTTGCCCAACCAGGGGGACTGGTAGATCATCTCTTTGGCTGTGACACCTATGTCCGACACAGCAGGGTTGGACAGGGCAAAAGGCACACTGATCCACTAAAAGAGGGGAGGACACAGTGTTGTGGTATTGTGCTGAACCCACACAATCGACTGAACAGGTTGTTAAAAAAAAGCAACACCAAACAACGCAATGCAAAGGTGTACAAAAAATAAGGGTACTATAAGAGCAGGACTCAAGTGCCTAAAACCTTCTTCATAACTCACCAGACCCAGGAAGATACAGAAGAGTTGCACCACGTCAGTGTAAGCCACAGAATACAGCCCTCCGACCAGGGTGTAGAAGATGGCAATCAGAGCTGAGATCACCACTGACATGTTGATGTCAATGTCCACGATCACACTTAGAGTTGCCCCTATTCAGGCAAAAGGACATGAACAGATTCTTAGCAAGTATTGGGAGTTCCAAAGTGGTTAATATGTTTGGGCATAGGCCTACTACATAGACTTATAGGTTACGAATGATAGATACAGTTCATTAAAAGTGTACACAACTATCGCTTACCCAATGCGGATAAAATGGCAGCGGACCAGAAGATCTCTCCCATTAGAGCGGGAATGAAGAGCAGGCCGCCCATGCGCTTTCCATAAATCTGCTGGAACGGGTCGAGCATGGTGACGTATCCTCGCGAGCGCATAGGTTTGGCGAAGAACAGGCCACCTACAGAACAGCATACAGAATAATTACAGAGATGATCAGCAATCCTGGTAACAACGTGATTGATCGTGCCTTTATTTCAGCCAAATCAAGGCCATTTGAGTACCATTGAAAAATCGCAGTATCCACGATCAATCACTAAATGAAGGTTGCGCTTGACATTTTATCTAATGAAATTTTACAGTCCAGTGGACACATGTTTTGATCAATGAAGAAGTTACAAAACAAACAAATGAACGCGGAGTAGATTGTGGTTAATTAATAAAACACGAAATGACAAATAATGTCAATTAAATTATAATTAAAGTGAGCGTTGATATGGTCTTACCTACAACCAAACTCAGGGCGTATCCAAAGGGTGCTTGAGCCCAGGCCAATCCAAAATCAGGCAGGTATACATACTCCGCCGTCCCGTTGATGTAACCCCCTCCGACCCAAGTGGCTGATGAACGGGGAAGATGGAAAGATTACAATATGGGGATTGAAATATTTAGCAAATGTTAAAAGTAGACTAGCCTACTGTTTTAGACAAACAATTTGTTATGTTACGATATCGCTTATAGCCTAAATGTAGATCACTATATATTTTCCCAAGATTGTGTTCTAATTGTGCAATGCTAAAAGTGATGCATAACAAATATTGCATAGAAATAGTTCTCATTGTCACGAGCATTTATGTTAGTTGCAGGAAATAAATAATTGATTATCCCCCCCTTCTTTAGACTGCACCTTCGGGGTCTTAAATTAAAATAACATCAAAGGCATTGGTTCGGAAATGCAGTGGGAGTGTTTAATTAATTCTACCGTTAACCGTTGATCTTGCATTTCTGTAACATGCTACTAATAACATTGGTTATGTATGTTTTGAATGTCCATGTGGTTTGTATTTACAAAAGGGTCCGTGCGCAACGGTCAGTGGGGAATCTCAAGTAAGCATAAACATTTTCCAGATGTTCAATTGAATGTTTTAGTTTTTTTGTCAGTCAGCGAAAGCATGATGAATGGTAAATAGGACGGAAATAGTTAGAGAAAGTGCCACAATGACTCTCAAGTCAGGCGCTGGACAAACCTTACCGGTCATTGTAAAGCCGCCAACAAATAAACCGATGTCCCTTCCGCCAACCATGATGGTCTCGCTCCGGTCTGTGCCTTCCGAGACCCCGGCATTTTTGTTTTTCCACGCGGCCCATATTCCCACGACGAGGATTAACAAGTAGAAGATAACAATCGCCACTATCCCCTCCGCGTGGATGGTCATCTTCCACTGCCGAGATCAGGTTCTGCGCGAGGACAGGAATTTCATTGAGAGCTGCGCGAGGGAGAGGTTTAGAACACAGCTATCAGAGTGAAGTGAAGACATGAAATGGCTCAAACATTATCATTAGCAAAGTAAACTACAATTGTATTTCTCCATTTAGGAATAACTCTTAGAACATTTTATTTTTGTTTTTATTTTTGGGGTGTGAAGTAAAGTGGCAGCCTAGATCCATTTTGCGCGTAGGCCTAACTCTTGTTTGACGCACTTTTACTACCTTGATTGACATACAAACGTACAGAAAACACTTGAGTAATCATTTAAAAGCGTAAAATAGTTTACATTCTTATTATTGTTTTTGTTTTACCACCTTTATGGCTGTGCGTAAAATGCACTTTACATTGGTCGGAGAGTGCGTATACAGTCAGTAGGAGGGAAATGGAAGTCCCGTAGCCAAATGTAAACCCGATGGGTCCCCTTGTGCAGCGTCACCAAAACCAAAGCTGCATTTACCAGCTCTAATTCATGCTGACATTTGGTTTTTAGGATAGGTTGAGCTGCAGTTATATTGACTTCCCTTCAAGACTCCCTTCACCACTCACACCCACATTTATTTAGACGTATTTCACTTTGTCATTATTAAACAACAGTTTAAACACACACAGTTACACAAAACATATCCGTTCAATCAACTGTAGAACAAGTAGACCAGCGGGGACAGAACATCATGTACAGTAAACTATAACCAGTCAAGTCCTCCTACCTTTGAGATGGGTCAAAACAGGCAGTCTGGCGAAGATTCCAAAACTCAGAGCAACAGACACTTTCTATAAAAAAAGGCTGGGAACGCAACGTAATCCTCGCCACCCATGCGTAATTCTGTTGCCCGTGTTCGTCAGACGGCTGCGAACGAAGAGGTTAGCGTCAGAAGGCTGGGATGGAGGGGGTCTTTACAGGATATGAATGGAGTGGTGGGCTTGGTTTATGAATAGGGGTGTCAGTTTTTGCAGATTAGGATTGTCTCGGAAGGTCTTTCAGGAGAGGACAGAAATAGCATGTAATTGAGAATGGCATGACGCACACCCCTGGCAGAGCTCTGGAATAAAACATCCGGTATGGAACAGTTAAATTGCCAGGATACATAAAGGTGATTAATTCTCATACAGCGCCTGTTGGGTGGGAATCAGGACATTTATTCTGCAAACACCAGTGAAAAGCTAGCCATGACTGTACCGCAAAGGTTTTTAATATTACTACCTCAAGTAGAGATGCACCCTAGACTTCACCAGTAAAGCCAACGGGATCACATGGTTACGCTCGCAGTGTCTTGTCGCAGTGTCTACTTAAAAGTGGGGAGGTCAAATGTCTTCGTTTTCTAGGGTTATTTCATGCCTAAATACATAAAAATATTAGGCCTAAATGATGTACCCTTTGTGACTTGATAAATGTCCCGGTGAACCCTGGATGTATAACTTGGAGAATGCACTGGGCTGCCAGGAACACAGTGAAGTCGCTGTCCATAGTGCTGAATTCTGAGGAACTCAACCAAAACTCAACGTTCATGGTGTGATTACGTTTTGTCTACCGATTTTCAGGCCATCGAGTTTTTTCGAATTTTTATTTTTTATTTTCTCATTAGATTTCTTCCGTTTTCCATAGAAATATTCAGCCTGAAGTGTTATTTACCAATTTAATTCACACAGCCGACTTGGCGACGTCAGCCACTACAAGCTACCAGTGTCTCTAATGTAGAACTTACATTGCTGACAGGCTGTCAGAGATAGGATCGGACTAATTGGATGGCTTCAGGCTAAATAATACATAAACATGTCCACTCGCCTGGCGGCGCTATTAGGCATTTGCAGGTAGGCCTAGACAACAGAATATGAGTAAGGAAGAATAGAGCTATAGAAAATAATTGGAAAGTAGAAAGGAATGTGGAACAATATGCTCATTTGGATAGCAGCACAAAGTGCTGCCAAATATTAATAAAATATACCCCCCCAAAACAAGTAAGTCTAGTGTAGATTACTTACTATGGAGGCATCTTTGCATGCCTGGTTCAGGAGACTCCAGAACTTCATGTGTAGCTGTCGCCACCATGTGGTCAATTTAGATATTTCCTTTTGTAGACCCAAACCAAGGCTACTAATCAACGTGTACAGTACAGTTTGTGACATTCCAAGTCTATCAATCAGTTACAGACTGACACTTAAAAAAACAGAGTCAAACGAGGACTAGTTTTCAAGAACTCTGGCCACGAGTGACAGTATAGCATGTAAGTTTATCATAAATTAATATCCAGTCAAATCTGGCATTTTATGATTATGCATTGATTGTTGTTGGGTCATGCTGAACCTTACTGAACCACATTAACCAACAGATGTATTTGTTAACAAGGGGTACTTTAGTAAACAGAATATTCTGTACATTTAGAGTTAACACACACCTCAATAACATTTTACTTTTAATTAATTAGCAATTAGAGTCAATTTGAGAAGATATAGTCTTGATAGCCAATGACACCCACACTTATTTCCACAGTGACGACACTTCACAGTTTGGTAAGTCAGGGAATTCCAACAGTATGTACTATACTGTTTACATACAAAAGAAGTAATTGAAGCTGGAGTCATGGCAGTCTTAAGTCCTCAGACAGTGCCCTTCCCCCTCAGACAAGGTCATTATGAAGGTCTGCACACTTGGTCATCAGACATAGTCACTGAGTCTATAGCCACTGCTGGAGGTGGAGGTGCGAGAGGCGGTGTGGTTGCCTTTTAGCGCTGCGGGGGGCTTGTAAGGGGGCGCGGGGGTCTTTATGTTACTCAGTGCAGGGGGGGGCCGGGGGGGGGCGGCGGTGGCGATGTCGTCGCCGAGGGAGGGGGTTCCTCGGTCTGCCGCCCCCCGAGTTCCAGCAAAGCACCGACCCCCCCGTCAGACTCATGCAGGAGGACGCGTAACCCAGGTACACGGCCAGGCCGATCTCGTACTTCATCCCGCTGGGCACCGAAGGGTTGTAGAACTCCACGATCACGTCGTTGGTCGTCCAGCAGACGGTGATGAGGCTGAGCAGGCCGGCGCACACGAAGCAGACCCCTCCGCAGAGTGCCAGGACGTGCTTGGTGGGCGAACCCCGGGCACAGCGAGTACACTTCATGCCCACGGAGGCCACCACGGCTGCCAGGGCGGAGGTGAAGCAGGACAGGACCATCAGGGCCCGCGCCGCCTGGGGAAACAGGATTGGAACATCACGGTCGCAGTGTAGCTAAAGGGAGTGTCAGAGCAAACCAGTAGATCACCACAGCTAGCGCTAAGTTAGAAGGTTGAGTCGCAAAAAGAACCCCCAAAAAACATGCAGTGTACTACTTTGACCAACCATTTTAATGAACGACCTCAACCTGATGTTTCTTATCTTCAGCAATGTACTCTACTCCCCGTTCCCTCTGCCCCTCCTCCCATCCAGTCCTACCTGTAGGTCAGGTTGCAGCGCCAGCAGTGATCGGTGGACCTCACATTGGTAGAGGCCCGTGCTGTGCCACATGCACTCCATCCACAGGCCCTTCATATAGAAGGTGGCAGTGATGATGTTGGAGCCCACATAGGCTGTTCGCCGCCAGTGTGGCAGCACCGTGGCAACTACAGTACCCACAAACCCCAGCAGACCCAGAAAAAAGCCCAGGAGCTGAACAGCCATACTAGCCATCTCTGGCACATTTGGCGGGACAGTCACTACTCACTTTGTAGCACAGTCAAGCACACATATGCAGTCCAAGTGTGCATACAGTTACAATATGCACACCAGCACACAGGCTGCCATGCTGCACTACAAAGGGAACACACAAAACTCACAACTCAACAGTCAAATCACTGTTCAACCCCAGACACTGTGGAGTCTTTAACGTCCAAATCCCAGCTGCAAAGTGTAAACTCCACTGATTTTCCGAGCCAGTCACGGTGTTGAAGGCATTCTTCAGTTGCTGTCTCGGGGGCCGTGTGGCAGTGTGCTCTGGCTGCAGTCTGTTGTCTCTGGAGGGGGCCTCGACAATGGCTGACTGGATGTGTGACTAATAGGAGCTCCGTTCAGCTTCACCTAGTAAACGTTCTCCTCTGGGGTAAGCACGCTCTCAGTTAAACTGCCCCGCCGCCGTTCCTGGTGAGGAGAGGAAATTAAACATTCACAGAAACACCCAGCTTGAGTTTACCGTTACAAACCACTAACTTCATTCTGTTTTTTTTCCACAACCCCTGAGGCTTGTTTTGTCACATAACATGGAAATGTGAAACAGCCAGGTGGCCCATTTTAGTGTAAAAAGTATTAATAGACACTTTGATTCTTTGAGTATTGTCTAATTGTACCTTTTTGTTAATATCTTGTTGACCCTACCAATCTCAAAGTGGTACGCGTTTCCTAGAGAAGGTCTGTCTGATTTACACTTTATTATCTACCAGTGTCCCAGTACAGTATACCTGCTAGACATCAAGCCCTAAAGCACCCATGACTCTTAATGGATCATGAGATAACTTATCTCTATGATTTAGGTACAGGAACACTGCACTGTATCTTTGATTTAGTGGATTTGTATTGTAAGAGGTGCCCCTGGCACCTGCTTGATGTTTCCTGGCTGTGGCAAGTGGTTTACCCCTCCTTGTGTTTGAAAGCCAAGGGTAGTTGAGCATTGACTTTCATTCTCTTCGTTTCTTCATTTTCAATGGGGACCACCTCAGGTAATTTGTGTCACCCCTCACACACACACACAAACAGAACAGTGACAGACAGAAGGCCTGCAGGCTCCAGGCACACTGATTAAAATAGAAGCCCTCACTCAAAATACTTTGTCTTGAACAACCACCACTATGACTATGGCATATCTATAATTCTGTAACTCGTTAACACGAATGCAACAATGACTAATGTAATGTCACAGCCACAACAGCTGTTTCCCTCCCCAGCATGACAAACGCATGACACGACTTTCCCTGACAACAGAGGAGGCAATTGTGACAGTTGTTACACAATGTGAAAGCACAGAGGATGTGTTTCGCAGTGTTTGTCTGGTGAGAACAGAGACCATCCGGATATGCAGAGGGATCTGGTGGCACTGGGGCCTGACCGTCCAGCCCCGAGAACAGAAACCCTGTTGTGCCATTTGATTGATCACCAGCCAAACAACAGAGAAATGGCTCCCTTTTGAGGCTGATAAATCATCTTGTACTGAATACAAGAAACAATGAGCCCACAACTCATCAACAACATTTCCAAAATCTTCATTTTAAAATGACAAAAATAGATCCAGTCGTCATGCATGGTTCTGGTATGAACCATTAGCACTCGGTTTTGAAATGACAATACAACCAACAGTACAAACAACAACAACAACAACAAAGCTATACCGCTTGAATGAAACAGGCCCCGTCAGACAAGTCAGCCCCCAATACTACACCCAACGTACCTGCTGTTCCTGCAGCTGCCCCCTTGAAGGAAGCAGCAACAAGCTGAGTGCTGACCTGTTCTCTTTCTTCTACACAGCCTCTCCCCAAGTCTGGGACCACCAAAAATACCTCGACACTTCTTATACTCTCCAGAAAAACTGACAGCATCAGCTGCTTTCACAAAGAGCAGTTCCATCTATCTCTTTTTTTTTACTCCTGTCCCATTGTCCGAGGGAGGGATGTGACTGAGCGTGTGCGTGTGTGTGTCTGTCCTGTCAGGGAAGTGACGGCCCAGCCATGGTTCTCTTTCTTAACAGCACGCGTATCTGTCTGGCCTCTTCTTTGACTGCCAGTCTAATGAGATGCGGGTTGCTGTGGAGGTAGCCAAGCTCCAGCAGGGCAGATGTAAAGATAGATCCTGCCCAGGGGCAGGGGGCTCTGACTGTGGAGAGACAGGCTGCCTCAGTGCTGGTGCCTCTTTTTAACACTCTCCACAGGAATCTGTAAACAAACAAGCACGTGGTAAATAATATACAGCAACAAGTGAAAAAGGGGTGCCATTTTGTAGACCATACCTCCAGTCCTGTAGCAGAAACAAGAGAACCCATGAGAGAGTTGAAGTAATCCAATGTAGTCTGGCAAGAAGTGCAAGACTGTGTCATTCTAACCTTTGCCACTGAGGATCTGTGATGTCTCAGGCAAGCCTACGTACACAAACCACTGTCCCAATGTCTCAAATACTTCTCTATTTGCAGTGAAGTCTCCAGGACATCCTGCAGCTTCATGCCTTGGGTAAATGACTGATGGGATTACCCTGTGGACGGCCTACGAGAGCCGCCATTTTAGTGCTGAAGAGGTAATAGCTTTAGTGCAAAGCATTTAATCCCACGATTAGTAGACCTGGGTCGTCCTCTGTTTCCAGGGACCATAATTGGACAGGCTAAAAATGATAAATGTTTATCTGTTAAACACGTTGTGTAACAAGTGTTTTTTTAATGAACAATAAAGTAATTTAGAAAAAAAAAGATTCCTGTTCACATTGTTGCTGATGCAGCTCCATCTCCACATTTGTAGAGTTACCTGGTTAAAAACATATATATTTGGTTTAGCTCTCTCTTCAAATATCTGTGTAATAGGATTGGTCAACACACTACTTTCTGACAAAATGAATCATGAAAAACCACAATGCTCTGGATTCTTGTATAAGTAGTAAATAACGGGATACGTTAGGTCTTCAACCCTGGGACCCCCTGTCCTGCACGTTTTAGATGTTTCCCTGCTCCAACACACCTGATTCAAATGAATGGGTCATTATCTAGTTCTGCAGAAGCCGGTTAACGACCATTCATTTGAATCAGGGTGTGTTGGAGCAGAGAAACATATAAAATGTGCAGGATAGGGGATCCCTGAGGACCAGGGTTGAAGACCTCTTCTTATCGTGAAAAATAGGGTTAGGGTTAGAAATATTTAACGCAACACTAGATTTAGCGACTTTCATAAACTCTCATCTAGCGACTAGCGACAAATCTGGCGACTTCCTGCTAAAGCTTCGTTTTCAGAAGAAAAGTTTATAGACTACGTCATCATCACCTAATCTAGCGAGTTTCAGAGACTGAAAGTGTGGCGCGAGATAGGCTACAATTTTTCGCGGCAGCGTTCAATTCCATCCTCAGCTCTCTCATGAGTTAGTACAACAACTTTCCCTTCATAAATGTATGCAGTTATCACATCTGTATGTAGCTAAACTTGTAGGTTTAGTAAATCTGTTGCCACATTTAAGTAAATTTAATAGCGAAAGGGTTTGCCCCTTTAATAATAATCTAGTGTAGGCTATGCTTGATAGGAACCTTTCTATTGTAGCTACAGTACTAGTTAGCTGACTTAATTTAAGTTAGCCTAGCAAACCAGCTATTAATTGGCTATCCTCCTCAACAAGCACATCTGCTGGGCCAGCTAGCCAAATAATCAATTGGATATAATCTTCTTGGTTTACATAGTTCTGGGTCATGTAATGCACTAAACTTGTTTATTTAAGATTGTGGCTGACAAGGCCTACCACCTACTACTATAGCCACATTGCTAACCCCTGACATTTTTTGGCCAGCATTCAGTTTACACAGGCCTTCAAAGTCTATGATGTCGACAGTGCCCAGGAAATTTACGGTAACCAACAAGTACCAACGCAGACGGAGGCGACAGCCCTACCCGGTCAGAAGCATCACCACCCGGAGCCAGTGCAAGTCCAGCGGCAGCTTCTTCGAAAGGCTGCCTGGTGAAGTGTTTGACATGATCCTAGACAGACTTTCTGGTGGGTTAATATATATTACAAAATATTGCTGCTAAATGGAATCAGACATCCACTGTAATGCTTGCGAACACACAGTATCCTAGTCTTGAGTTCTCACACCATTGCAGATTTGGGTTATATTTATTGCAGATTTATCACATTGGTGTTGTGGAATTGCATTGTTGGACATCTAAGCCTAAAACTATTTAAAATGACACAACTGCAATAGTAGCTAGAAAGCTACCAAGGACCGTTGGCTAACTTGCATGTGATCCTGGTCCAGTGTTGGAGATCAGTGTTTTCAGCATGGTGTCCAAAACAATCAGCAGCGACATCGCGGACCACATCTCCACTATCTCCTGGATAGACAGGATGATCAACCAGAGCTTCCACCACTGCACCTCCACGGAAGAAAGTCGAGTCAGCCACTATAAAGCTTTGGGTAAGAGACTGTTCACTCAATTACTTTTTATTGAAGTATACTCACACTCACTCTCCATCAGTCATTGTGATTGACATTATATTTGTTTTTAATCATTGTCTCAGGCTTGTTGTTCAAGAGATGTACTCTGTTGCTACCAACCAAGGACAGGTTAAAGTTTATATATAGCAAGTTCTCCCAGGTAAGACAGGGAGGTGTGAGGGAGGACAAGCAAGGCACACACTGAACACATTCTAAAGTCAAAATTCCCTATATCGATGAGATTTAAGGAACAAAAGGGAATATAATGATGCCGATTCAGTTTACATTGAGCATGTACATTTGTCCTCATTCTCATGTCTGTCTTTCCCTTTCTCTTAGGTCCCCTGCTTCATGATGAAGCAGTGCACCACCTCAGCTCACTGCCTGGGCTTCTCCAGCTATGGAGTGTTTCTGCAGGTCAGAATTACAACCGATTTTTCTTCTAGACAGAGACAATACATAATTTTTTTCCAGTGCATTTGGTAAAAATGAAGGAAAGCCCTTCGTTTACTTCAAGTTATCTTGTTGGCAGACACTGATAGCGGGCTGGGACGAGCTGGAGTGCCATCGAGTTTTCAACTTCCTGTGTGACTTCACAAACCTCCCAAGGAAGATCCAGTCAGTGGTGACAGGGAAGCCAGGTACATTGTGTGTGTGTGTGTGTGTGAGAGCGATATAATGAAAGAAAGCGGTTTAAGACTTGGTGAGAATGTCAGAAGAGGACAGATCCTGAGAAACGGATGAAGACATGCAGAGAGATCAAAGAACGAGGCGAGACAAAACCAAGAGAGCATCGCTCCCCCTCTTCCTCAGGCGCGTGCCAGTTCCTGGAGCTGCAGATCCGCCTGTTCTGTCGTCAGGTTCTGTTGGACCCATGGCAGCAGCGCCGAGACACCTTGTTCTGGCTGACCCGCATCCTCAAACCCTGGCCCATGGTTAGCCAGGCCAGACTGCTCTTCATCCTCTACGGACCCCTGCTATCAGACAGTAAGTAAGTCTGTAGTAGACACACTTTACAGAGCTCCCTCTGGATGGCTCTGTCCTGATTCTTCTGCCTCTCTCTGCCCATAGGCTCTCTGGGCTGGCAGGAGATGCAGGGGCCTGATGTGGCCCATGGTGCTCTTTGGGACCTTGCTAAGGCTGTCGTCCTGCTTCACAGTGACCGAATTTCCAAAGACTGGACCACTGACACTATACTGGCTGTCCTGGAAGAACTCACAGGTAAATTATTTGCATTTCTTTTTTGAATACAATATGATAATAATGCGGCTTCATCAGCACAATATCTATAAACTGATCACATATTTTAGATGCTTGACAGTTGATAACCCTGGTACAAGTTTTTCTAATACGTCAGATATAAGTCACTCCTGCAGTTCATTCTAGCATATAGCGACCTTCAGCTCTTGATCCCCCTGTACGTAATGCAGCAGTAGATCCAAAAGGACTCGTCTTCCCCTTGTGACACTGCGCCTGTCTGTCCCCCCGACCTCCCCCAGTCCTCCCCCAGGCGTGGCATGCAGAGAGTGTATCCCGCCTGTTGGTCCTGTGTGGAAACAGCCTGTGCTACAGCGTGTTGGCCAGCAAGGCCCTCAACGGAAGACTCTTTGAGATCTCACGACTTATCGTTTACGTCACACTGGTTAGTGACGAACGCCAGGAAAACAATCTAACCCAACAGAAGCATTTATTACCAACATAACCTTTTGAAGTTGGATTTATACTGTGTTACGTTCAATTTAATAATGCATTTAAATATGATATACCAATATTATATATATATATATTGGTAGCCGTCAACTTGTCACAGGCTTGCTGATCCCTTGGATGGCAGTGCCGTTTTAATATATTACCTGTACCTCACTGTTTGATGGTGTTGAGCTTCAGGAGTTTATTTTTTTATTTTTTTCAGAAGTGTAATGAAATGTGCTCCGGTCTGCAGGTGTGTGAGAAGGATGGCTACTGCATGAACTGGTCAGTGAAGATGGTTCAGCAGCTGTGCCACGTGTTCCCCACCTCGGCAGAGAAGTGGTCCTTCATCCAGAGCCTGGAGAACATGTTCTCCGAGGTCACCATGGAGCTCTACGAGGTGGTCCTGGCAGGTTAGCTTTGCATTTATGCAGATTTTATATTTTTGATAATTTGGTACTTCTGATTGTTATGACTATAATATATGAAATAACATTCTGGAATTGTCCAGGTAACCGTCTTGAGGACATTGACACGTTCCAGACCCTCTGCAGCCTCCTCAATGCCAGTGCCCACTTCCACACTGAGATCCTCTACATGTTCCTCAGAAAGGAATGAAGAGGCCAGGCCAGGAGTGAGACAGGACATGACAAAACAGGAAGTGGAGATGAACGAAAGGGAGGAAGACAGACACGACTTGACCTTGAGGAACGAAGCGAGGTCTCTCTTCTCCTATAGTGAAACAAGGTTTTATAGGATCATAACGTTTGTTGTGGGCAACAAAATGTATTTTGTTATCAACAGTGTATTTGGCAGCGTTGTTAGCATATTTATAACATTTGCCTTCATTCAAAATGTCCAAAAAACCTTACAATGTATTTATATATGTATTGCATTCTATTTATATATTTATAAAAGTGTACTGTATTTATTGCTGAATGTTGTTGCACAGCGGTGTTCAACTTGTATTATGCTTATTAAACAGATTGATTGACACTTGGGTGTCGAACCTTTTAAGTGCCATTTGCAGCACTGACTACATTTACAAATCATCCAAATTATTTTGGCAGGGTCAACTTGACCAATCAGGGTTTATTAAGAGCCTGCAAAGCAAGGGGGCTGAGCAAATACCAAGCTTTTATTAAGTAAGACAAGTGAGATGTCAGACAGGAGTGGCTGATCTAAAGTGTGAGAAGATCAGCATGTTTCATGACATACAAAAACAAGCAGCATCAAATAACAGAAGGTAAAAATAAGTAGAACCGCTCAATGCAACACAGTTAATACCACACTGGCTAGCCCTCAGACAGCACCAACACATGAAAAACACGTGAATTCCATTTAGGTCTTTTGGTCCCAGTCAAGACTGTTTGGTAGTTTTACACTGCTTCCTGTATCCATGGCAGCAAACGTCTGCCCCTCTACGACTTCATGTCTTCATTATTTTGATATGATCTGAAAGGATGAGGGTAAACACTCATTAAATGAATAGGTACTTAGAAGCTGAATCTGGTTCAGAACCTTACAACAGGCAATTACTTCTACTACCTCTAAGAAACCTTCGTTCTCACCCAATACACAACACACCCCTCTGGGTCTAGAACACAACACACTTCAACACGTTCACTTTCACTGTATGTACACATACTTACTGTTCAATTTGTTCTATGGGTATGGTGAAAGAAAATACAATTCATCGTAAGTGGAAATGGCGCCAAAATGCTTTCTCACACAGACACACACATACGCCAAGCAAAAACCTCCCCCTCCAAAAAACATGCCGCATGCACACGCACACATACACCACACGTATGAGCAGACACATACCGTGTAGCCAATCCACTCCCTCCTGAATACCCTCTCCTTTAACAGCATCGCTTGCACTGAGGACAGATACATTAACAAAGTTACAAAAAGTCATGGTTTAGACGAGCGTGTGTGTGTGTGTGTGTGTGTATATGCATGCACCTACCAGATGTGCCAGGGCTTGTCTTTGATGTTCTCCAGACATAGCAGCTGGGAGACCTTGACAGAGGAGAGAGCGTCTCTCAGGTCCATCTTGTTGGCGAAGAACAACACGGGCATCCTTCGATTGCGGATATCTGGACAGGGTAAGACACAACAGAGGACAACCAACAATGCCACATCCAGTCAAGTGTGCGCGCTCTACTTGTTTGTTCTGCTTTGTATGCTAGACTTTTTAGAAATTCATTTATTTTGACTCCTTGGGTACTTACCTTGGTGACTTAGAAGATTGTCTAGTTCTTCTTTGGCAACAACCATTCTCAGTTTATCTCCACTATCGATGACGAATATGACGGCATGACTTTCCCTGCGAACAAGAGACAGTAGCTTGTGAACTGGAATATGTGCTAAACCACATCCATCACACACGGTTTGTTTTCTCTGAGAAAGCCTTACTTGTAGTAATGCTCCCATAGGTTCCTGTATCTGCTCTGACCAGACATGTCGAAGACTGTGAAGGAAAGGCTATGTGGAGACAGATATGTTTTAAAGCCAGCATTCTGAGGTTGACATTGGTTGTAGTCATAAAATAGATTTGGGACTAGGCCTACATAATTGTCAAGAATTGTGAATACCTTGAACTCTTGAACTTTTCAATGTTGAAGCCAATTGTCGGGACTATGTCTTGGGTCTGGGTCTGTGACACACACACACATGCACGCGTCCACACACACAGGCACAAACAAATGACAGACAAACAAGTAATGGCAAAAGTATGTCAACATCATTGAACATAAAATGTTTAGTCTGTGTAGTAGTTTACCTGACTAACATGTTTCCAGTCTTCTGACAATGGGCCAAAAGGGCCCGTTGGCTGAAAACAAGCAATCAGTGAATGATTGCAGTGCAGTGAATAGTAATTTCAGCGCAATGTAGACTACTTTTTACCTTACATAACACATTGTAGGTCTAGTACAATCTCACACTTTCTAACTCAGTAGGCTATTCACTGGAACTAGCATCTATACCAGGGGCGTAACCTGAATAATCTTTTTGGGTAGGCCTAGAAAAAGATGGATATACCTACATATGGATATATATATATATAGGTATATCCATCTTTAAATATATATATATACAGGGCACTTTTCTGTTTTTTTACTTATTAACTTTGCGATGTGCATACTTTTTCGGAGATATTTTCGTTTTTGGGTAGAGCTAGGCCTTAGAACAAATTGGGTAGGCTACCAGTGGCTACGTACGCCTCTGATCTAGCACACACTCTAAACCTGACACATACACGGTGTACAACACAAATAAGGTACCTAGTCTATGGGTGAGCCATTCATGAAGCTACTTAAATTCATGATTATATTAGAAGTAGTCTCAGGCAATTACTTACATTTGTCGGTTTAAGGTGGTTGATAATGGTTGTTTTGCCGCTGTTGTCAAGGCCCAAGCACAACACGTTGACTTCTTTCTTCCTCAAGCCCAGCCACCCTGACAATTTATCCAACAGACCCATTTTTGCCTGTTAACACATCCGATACTAACACAAAATGTCCGATTACATGTCGTCGAAAAAAGTTCAAAGCATATCCTCGAAATTAAACCTGTAGAAATCGTCGTGGACAACACGGAGCTGCTATCTGGCTTTCCTGTTTGGTTTAATCCTATTAACCGAATTAAATTATTTGAACCTCTCTGTGACCTGGTGTAGAGCTTTAGCGGGAAACTTGATTTAGTTAGCACACCGAGACAGACCCAGGCCAATGATTTCTTAAGGCTTAAGTGTAACTACTAGACTTTAATTGGCCCTTGGACTCTTGGAATTGCTCCTTATATTAGAAGCTTATACTAAACTACCGACTAGTTATCACAGTTATGACTATAAAGTGGATACGTGGAATCACACTGTCTTTTAATTACAAATTCTAATTCCAACCTTGTGTCGTAGACTAGCCTACTGCATCCAGATAAGGCTGTCACCAATGAATCCATGGGTCCACAGAAAGTGCAAGATCCAACAGCGCCAGCTGCTGGGAGTGTCAAGTCCTGCAAGTTGCCTTCAAGAAAGGTAATAATCACGAAAATGTTTGTTATCCAGGCCCGATTTGCGAAAATCAATCCAGATGAGATTCTACCCCCCTGCTAATAATAGTATCATGACGATACAGCTGTGTCCCGTCCCGTGTGAAAATGATTTACCAAATAATAAAACAGTCAACCACCAGAACTGTTCACTTTTATTTGCAAATAAATATTCGCTTTAAACTGCTTCTTACAGTGTGCAAGATCTACCACATCTCTTTGGAAATTATAGAAAAATAAAATACAAGAATTATATGTACTTGTACTTTGTACAAAAGAGCGTTCTACCATTGCTCAGCGGTAAGACATGCTAAACAGCATCTCATATGCCTTTCCAGGAGGGTGTGTCTTATGTGTATGCTTGTGTGTGTATCCTTGCTTCCCAACAACTGAAAATATCTCCAGTGGGTAAAAGTTCACCTCAGGCACAAACCTAGAGCCAACCATTACCCTTCCTTTTCCGTGTCCTATGGACAGTTAAGCATGGGCCAGCGTCAGCCGTCTATCTGGTGGGAGAGAGGAGTCCTCTTGCATGTAGGCTCTTAAGGTCCTGTGCATCCTGGGTGCTTCTGGGTCTTAGACTGTGTGGTTAATGATGCTAATGCTCTCACTGGTTAGGTTCTGCATACTGGACTGATGATGCAACTGATTCTATGTGTGTGTCTCTTTATCAGTGTCTCGGTCTTCCTCCTGTCTGACTCTGAATCACATCGCTCTCTTGCTCTCGTCTGCTCTGGGAGACCATGATGCTATTGCACTTACAGCTAACCTAGAACTTATCTATGCCATTCCTCTACCCAAGTCTCTACCTTCACTGCATTTAAGTGCCTCTCACCTGAGTGACACGTCGGGTATGAGGATTTCTCGGGTTAGGCAGGGCCTTCAAACAAACATCATGACACCAACTATTTATATCCAACAACCTATGGTTCTGGCCACCACTACTACTATATACACAATGTTTTGACAGTTGCCATGAGTCCATAGGGTTTGCCTGCCTGTCATGTACAGAGTTAGGATGCGTGACATAGTGTCAACTGAGGTGGCATCGGTTTCTTCTCAGAGTCTATAGGTCCATAAGAGAGTGCCACCTAGTGGTGGGACTTACTGAGATGACTGCATATATTGCTGATTGAGATAACGTTATTTATAAACAAAGAGATAAAGATCCAGATTCACTAGGGCGTTCACATACAGGACTGCACATAGATAAATATCAGGTTATGATTATAATTGATAAAACTGTCTAAACACTTAAAACATTCAGCAAATCTGCACTTCAAAATCGTCGCCTCATTTTCTTCAAGTATTTGAACACCAGATTCACTGGAGCAAGGTTATTGAAAGAACATAACAAGAATACCATTATGACTTTACTTAGGCTATTAAAACTCAAAAATAACTTCATATCATATTTAAGGACAATCCTTTTGATTGCACATCTGATAGCAGCTACATGGTCACAAAACATGGAGAGAAATTGTAGATGGAAATCTACAGCTCTACACACTGATAACACTGCTGCTCCACGTATGTAGAAAGATTGCTGCTGCGACAAGGCATACATTCTCCTGGGGTGGGCTGGCAAAGTAGGCGGAGGCGAGGGGAGGGGGGGAGGGTGCAGTCTCTGAGAGTCTCTCTCTCTCTCTCTCTCTCTCTCTTCAGTCTGATCTAAAGCAGGTCCAGGGTGTAGAAAACAGGTCTGTGTGGTTTGCCGGGAATCTAATGAGGCAACCGGCTAAGTCTAATGAGTGACTCTGACAATGGTGGTTTGCCACCTGACTGAGACTGTCCGTCTGTCTGTCTGTCTGCGGGGTGAAGATTGAGGCACAGGCTAGAGCTGTCTGTCTCTCCTCCTATATTCTTTTATTTCCTCATCTGTCACTTCCTCCTTCGGTCCATCTGTCCTTTTCCTCCTTCCGTCCGTCCGTCCAACCACGCGGTGGTTCTACGGTCTCAAACATGGAAGCCCTTCTCCTGTTGGTGCAGTAACTGCATGCGGAGCGTCTGTATACTGCTCACTATCCGCCTCTGGTGCCCAATCAACGCAACGCCGATCCGCCGGACATCTCTAGGGAGAGAGAGAAACACACACACGCACACAAACACCCACACGCACACAGACAGACAAACACAGACACACATACAGGCACTCCAAAATACACAAACACACACAGAAACGTTTAGCAAATAGGAAATGCTCTCAACACCTCTGGGCTTTGGTCATACCGTTAACAGAGAGAGAAATCACAGTCACGTTATGATCACATGACGTTATGTTAATGAAAAAACATTATTATTGAGCACTCACTCAATGCTCATCCTGGCCACAGAGTCCAGAGTGTTGAATCCTGCGGCCACAAAATTGCTTTTGTATTGGCTCATCTTGATGGTGTCCAGCCAATCCCCGATGGAGATGAACATGGGGTAGTCTATTACCTCGCCTGGGGATTCTTGGAGGCTGACAACCAAGCACAGAAAAATGAATTCCCTGGAGGAAGAGCTAGGCTCTGTACAGTTCTGTACATACATGTGGTTCATATACAGTACGTAATTACCAAAGGTAGAAAACAGAAATAGAGACCACTCTTTTTCAATTATTCCATCCATGTTGCGTGACTGCATTTACTACAGTGTACGTACATCAACCTTTATGTATACTTCGCTGTACAGCATATGCCTGTGTGTACATATCTGTGAGTCTATCCGGTAGCAGCCTGTCTCTGGCATCAATAGGCCTCCTACCTCTGGATGTCCTCCACCAGGGTTAGCAGGCTGCTGGGGTTACGGATCAGCTTGTCCAGGAAGGAAACGATGTCAGTGAACTTGGGCCGGTGGCTCCTCTCCTTCTGCCAGCAGTGCAGCATCAGCTGGTGTAGTGCCACGGGGCATCCCATGGGCGCGGGCAGCCGGTACCCCTCCTCTATCGACAGGATCACCTAAGAAGGAGGCGACACGCGCACACACGCAACGGGACGTCCCCCGGTTATAGCTGCGAGTGGCTTACATAGTGCCCCGTTCAATTTAAGTGTAAACGGAGTGTCTCCGGGGCGTGTTGGAGGTCTGAGTATCAATGAGTAGGGATAACAGCCTAAATCAGATGGGGGTGTTGAAGCTGAGCCCTCAGGGTTAGACTGGGGCCTGGAGGAGGCCAGGGGATGTGAGGCTGGGTGAGGCGACAGCAGTCTGGGGCTTGGCTGGGGCTTTGGCCTTGGAAAAGCACTTTTGAGGCAATTCCTCCACCAGCACAAATCCCTTGATGTCGGGGACCTTTTGTGTGTGTGTGTGTGTGTGTATGTGTGCGAGTGCCTTTGTGTGTCTGTGTGTATTTCGGTGTGTTTGTGTGCAAGGGGCTCAGGGGATTACTGAGGAGCTTTCACACTTCACAGAGAGAGGGTGAGTGCGCCCCCCCCGCCCAATCTTAGTCAATCGGAGCCAATCTGAGCCAGTCCTGGCCTTGCCAGACCTGTAGTGACCTGGTCACTGAGCCATCATCCATAACTTCTAAACCCCTCCCCTGGCCAGAGACTCACCATCCCTTTATCTCCCCCTTCCTTATCTCCCTCCTGTGGTTTTCTATCTGTGTCCGTCTTCCACACACTTTTTTTTCTCTTTTTCAGGGTACTCACATCCTGATTGGACATCTCCCAGTACGGTCGTTCCCCATATGACATCACTTCCCACATGACGATACCGTAGCTCCAGGCGTCGCTGGCTGACGAGAACTTCCTGTATGAGATGGCCTCTGGTGCTGTCCATCGGATGGGGATTTTACCACCCTGTGAAAGCACACACACACACACACGGAGACAGTGTGAGCTGATCAGGAACGAGTGCCTCCATTTACTTTTTTGTGAGCGCAACACACGGTAGACATCTGTTTTGTGACAGGTGGGATATCTGTCACACTTCAATGACGGCGTGTGCTTGAGAAGATACGTCTCCTTGACAAACACTTTGCCACAATGATGTGTTATTCACGCAGAGATGCCAACACTCTCACAACGGATGTATTTAAAAGTCTCGGAGCTTCAAAGATCCCAGCCGCGTTGTCATGTTTCTCGATGTTCTCTCCCTAGTTATTTCTGTTTCCAATTCCATCCGCTTTTCTCAGCTTCTCATCTTCCACATGAGGGCAGTGTAAACCCACTGGCCTTTCTTGTCCAATTCTCTAAGATACTTGGGCCCCTCCCCAGCCCTGTGGAGCAGAAAATGACTGATGGACCTGAAAAGGCAACACTTCCCCGCACCCTGACCCAGCATGACTCGTGGAATAGAGGCCATTGGGGGGCAGACAGATTTTGAGAAGTGAATCTAACTTTTCTCACAACCCCGACATTGTTGGTTTACTGTTGAACAACTACAGGCTACAGGGCGAGGGGAGGAAAAGAACAGAGAATGAAGTGTGAGAGAGAAATGAAATCAAGCTGTAAGGAATACAAATCCATTCTCAAGGTCAAGGTGTCAGGCTGTTAATGGATTGCACCTTTGTTTTCATTGACTGAGCAATTCTCGACACTAATGTTCTTCACTACTTCAAAAACCGTTTAAACTCCTAATGAAACATACTGTCAAGTACAGAAGCCCTGAAGGAGCTCTAAACGTCTTAGTAAATAGTCAAAACGAGATACTTTCATATACAGGCTTATTTAATTTGTTGAAAATAACCCAATTAAATGTAACTATGCAAGCTAGCTTTCTAATTGCACAGATCTAATGCAAAAGTGTTTAGACAGGCAAAATCCAAATCTGTGTTTTAAAATAGGTTGAGTCTACATCAACTACGAATAATTATTGGGATCCAACAGGTCCCATAAATAATCTGGAAGATATAATCTTGGTTGATGTACATGCTGTTTTTTTTCTGCTTCCCCTTCAGGACTTTGGTATTAAACTGTGTAATTAAATTAAAAAACAAAGACGTCAAAATCTAGTGACGATAAAATCTACAACTCTTATTATAATCAACAGGAGATGGTAGAAAATAAGTATGGACAATTTGACCAAAGCCTAGTCTGATTATGAGACAGAACAGTAAGGTCAGGGGTCAGAGTTACCGTAGTGGTGTATGCAGCCTCCGGGTCGTCCTCCAGGACTCTGGACAGGCCGAAGTCAGACACCTTACACACCAGGTTGCTGTTGACCAGGATGTTGCGTGCTGCCAGGTCTCGGTGAACGTAGCCCATGTCTGACAGGTACTTCATGCCCGAGGCGATGCCACGCAGCATGCCCACCAGCTGGATCACGGTAAAGTGCCCGTCGTGTTTCTGACAGGGAGAAGTCAAGAAAGACGTCTGTTTTCACTACAGATGACCAGAGGAGACATCGCTTTCTGACATGAAATACCATTTCCGTTATCCTCACCCTCAGGAAAGAGTCCAGAGATCCATTCTCCATGTACTCCACAACAATCATCACAGGCCGGCCTGCAAACACACATACACACACACACACACATACACACAATATGTTGGATACAGCTTTTACAACTCTTTTCAGACTACTTGTATCATCACATGAACTCAGTAGAATTGTTTCTGCGGCATATCTGGCTAACCGTATGACCATGTCAAAGTGTAACCAGGTGGAATACATAAACAACAGCTCAGGTTTCCTGATGTTTCCGTAATCCCTGTTTGCTGACAGACTCAGAGGGTGATCCACACAGGAGCTAATAGGAGATTAGCATGGTTAGAGTTAGCGTGCTGTTATTCCCTGCTTTGGCTGGCTGGGCCTGTGGAGAGTGGACAATAAACCTGCAGAGGATTAATTAACACTGTGTTTGATTAAAACCCCGATGTAATTAATGACGGTTAGCGCCCTTCAGACACACTGAGGGGAGGGGGGGGTGGGGGGTCTAAGGACAGACAAGAGGTGGGTGAAGCCATGTTGCGAGAAGGACGGAAGGGAGAGCAGATCTCGAGAACAGGAAAGGGATTGGGGGGAAAAGGGGTGCGAAGTGGAGGTGAGCGTTGTCCTGGAGTGACCGCCCCCCTCCAAAGTCTAATCCTTCATGGTCGTGCTGCTGACTGCATTCATTCCAGGATTACACACACTGGCCAGCCCAGCTCTAGGACATCCCTGGGCAGGAGGCAGAGATAGCAGGGGCCAGAAACACTACTGTGTGTCAGAAAGAAGGATACACTACTACAGACTAACCTGACGACAGATACACAACAGCCAGGGCTTCAGGCACCAATACATAAACGTATTACTTAAGACAGGTGATTGTAAACTTCCAGACAGACAGACAGACAGACAGACAGACAGACAGACAGACAGACATACAGACTTAGTCAGACAGACCGTTAGTGCTGCTCAGATAAGAAGGCCACAGAGAAGAGGAGCCAGGCTGAGTGAATGTAGTGGAGGTGGGAGGGGGGCAGAGGAGCTGTCCAGGGTGCTGACTGGATGAATCCATCACCTCAGCTAGCGTCTGATTGAGTGGAGCAGCAAATTAAAAACTAAGGCTCACATTTCCAACGACAGTCGTCCCAAGACCAAGATCTACAACGTTTTGACTGCAGATACAAACTCACACAGTCACATGTCGTAGACAGTCAGCACGCTACCTGATGTTCCTTTTTAGGTAAGCTTCACACCCCAACACTTCTCTCTCAAAATAAGTCTCTCTCTCTCGAGGCTGGGTTGGGAAAACAACAGATGCGTGTGTGTGTGTGCCGTCTTGTATGTCAGTCTGTGAGACATGGCATAGCCAGCCACGGGAAATGGTTTATTCTGATGACTCACTCTCCATGTAAGAGACAGCTGTCCAACAGAAAACACACACACACACACACGCTCCTACTGTATATGTCATTTGCAGCAGGCTCGTTGTGTGAGTTGAGGATCCTTGATGGGGGGGGGGCGGTACAAAGGCAGGCTACTCTTAGCTGAGCGTTTGCACATTCCGCCCATTCGGATCGCTCCAGACACAAGGAGCTCCCTTCTACACACTCTTTAAAGCCTCGTGTGTTTGACTGTGCTCTATACGTTACAACGAAGCACATTGGGACACGCAGAAGCATGTGCACACACACACGGGCACACACGGGCACACAAAGCGCCTACTTGAAGACTTGAGCACTCGCAGCTGCTGACACAGAGCTCCGTAAATGGGGCCGGTTCCTGCGAGTGCAGCTGTAGTTAGCCTAGACAGCCTAACAAAGCCTCACTTGCAGGAACCCTAACATGCTTCAGTAGTTCCTCAACTCAGCAGGATCCCAGCTATAACCACAGTCTCTGCTTTGGCAACACAGAGGTCAAGAAGAGACCCATAAGGATGATACGTGATCGTTGAGCACGACCTCAAACTGAACGTGAAACACCAGACTCCCACGTTGCCCTAACTGGTGTCCCCCATTTCCCGTCATCCCTCTTACTTTTGGTGACCACGCCCTCCAGCCTGATGATGTTGGGGTGGTCGAACTGTCCCATGATGCTGGCCTCACGGAGGAAGTCTCTCCTCTGGCGCTCGACGTATCCGCCCTTCAGCGTTTTGATCGCCACGCCGATCTCTTTCTTCCCCGGGGTCCGCAGACGTCCACTGCAGACCTCACCAAACTCACCTGAAACACACACAAACACGCATGTATGTGTGTATATATATATGTGTGTATAGAGATACATAGTGTCAACAAGAATTACAACTGGCTCAAAGCGAATGGTCATCCAGGCATCTTTGTAGTTGACATTCTAAACCACTGGAGGGCAGTGTTGGAGTGTGAAGGCAACTCCCTCTTGTCAGCACCTCATTCCTCTCCTTTGAATTATTAAACCTCTAAAATGTCTCTTCGCACCTTGTGAAGAATCACCCCCGAATCTATTCTTGGAGTCTTTTGTTCTCTAAACCTGGGCAATAATATCCCCTCTCTGGTGAACGGAGCGGGAAGAAACCCAGAGGAACGAAGAGAGAGGGAAAACTATTCTCTGCTCCACCGGTGAACCCATGATTCACACCAATCCTAGCAAATCCTTCACATGTTTGTTATGAAACAGCGCACTACATGGATGAAGAACCGTATCAAGATAACAGTAGGCCTCAGACCCTACGCAGGTAGGATGCCGGGCAGGCCGGTCGGCGTACCTGCTCCGATCACCCTCTCGATACGGATGCGGGAGGGGTCGATCTCCTTGGCGAACTCGTGGACGGCCTGAGCCGGGTCCTCGTAGGTGTCCGGGTCTACGTAGGTCTTTATGCCTGGGAAGGGGACTGGAGAAAGAGAGGTGTCTTAGAGAGAGAGACGCCTTTACATCCTGTGTGTTGTGTCAGTATCGGTCCCATCGCCCAGCACTCACAGACTGGTCCCAGGAGTCCTGAAAAATGGGTAGACAGGACAAGCAAGAAATGTCCCTCCCTCTTCCTCTCTCAAAACACTCTCTCAAACACACACGCTCACCTCTACTCATATCTCCGTCCCTTTTCTCCTTTCCCCCCCAAACATAATCCACCCTTCCTCATGCATAGCAAAGACAGAGCAGTAACCTGAAGACACAGACACCCTCTGAAGCGTCTGGGAGAAACTACGCTTTGAAGGTTACAGCATCGACAATACATTACAGGAGAGAGAGAAGGAGGAGGAGAGAGAGAACCTACTATGATCTCTAGACCAACTACACTGCGCCCACGTAGGTATTATGTGTATTATCTACTCTCTCTCTCTCTCTCTTTTTATATACATATATACACTGTGTATATACACACACAGTGGGGGGATAAGAGAACAGCATAAAATAATGGTTGATAACCGTTGTCCGCATACATACACACTCTCACACACACAATCACACTCTCAAGAAGAGATAAAATGAGTAGAGAGAGGGAAAGGGAGATTAAAGAATGGCTGTAACTGGATTAAGCCATAAGGTAGGCCACACAGAGAACTTCAAATGAAGCCGGGAGCGGGAAAGTGGGAGGGGAGAGAAGGAGAAGGAAAGGGTGGGGGGGGGGTTAGCTAAAGGTGTTTCACAGCGTTTTGTTCTGTTGGTTTGTTTAAAGGCAGCAATTTATCACTCCTGCTGACAACTCTCTTTCACGTCCTCTCTCTCTCTCTGTCTGTATGTCTCTCTCTTTCTTTCTCTCTCTCTCTCTCTGTCTGTCTGTCTCTCTCTCTCCCTCTCTCGCTCTCTCGCTCTCTCTCTCTATTTCCCCCCCCCCTCTCTCTCTTTCTCTCTCTCTCTGTAGAAGGAAATCTGGGCCGCTGGAGAGAAAAGGAGGTGTTACCAATCCTTCAAAGTTGGCTACGGGCAGAGGTGAGGGACACACTTCATACGCATTCACTTCAAACAAATTCAAGGCTTGGGACTGGTAGCTTTGGTTCGAATTGATTGCATGCACATTCTTCACATGGCCTCCCTACCCAAGGGTCGTTGGGTTTCACCATGGAAATGGATCAAATGCTCAATAAAGTAAAGTGTTTGTGTGGAAAATGTCTCTTTAAACTCAGTTTTCAACAATTGAACCCCTATTCTTTGAAGATATGCACATGAAACTCACACAACAGATCCAAAATCTAATTCAATTTGTTAGCACACTTGAAATTGGAGAATTTGATTATCAAGCGAGGGAGGCGGGAAGACAGAAATAGAGAGTGACAGAAAAAGTAGCGAGAGAGAGAGAGAAACAGGGAGGGAAAGAAAGAGAGCCTAATGAAAACTCTTACCATGTCCATTCTGATAGTTGGTTCTCCGTTTGTCCTCAGAACTCATCTTGGACTTGATGTACCACTGGCACCTGGAGAACAGACAGGAGATGGAACCTCAGAGAGAGAACCCTATACTTCAAAGATTCCGTTAGGACAGAGATCCAACACTGCTATTATCTTTCTGTAAAAACAGATTACAGCCTTTTACACATCAAGGCATGTTAATTAAACAATGACAATTGAAACCTTTTTGTGCCAAAGACCTAAAAGGGATTTGTTTCTGTGAAAGAAAAAAAAGAAAAATAGTGGAAGAAACTAGACGCCACAAAGGAATTTAGTCAGGATTAATACTTTTTAATAATCACTCTGGAGACACCTGCATGACTGTGTTTGTGTTTGTATAATTGTACAATGTTCGCACTCACACTCTTCAACACTCTGGTAAATACATAAGTATATTCATAGTTCCCCTCTCTGCACACACACTAACACTGTACAGTAGCAGTTACTGAGCATGTGTGCATGCTTGTTTGAGTACAGTATCTAAATGTCTGTTTGTGTATCGGTATATATAGACGAGTGTGTGAAAGCTCACTGGCAAATCCACACTCAGGGTCCTACCAACTGAGAACGATCTCTCCACCGTGTACACAAACTGTATTATGCATTCTGAGCAGCAGCTAGAATCAACTGCACATACAATGCATGGATGTAATACTTAGATCAAAATGGCTAAAAACACCAAACACAAGCATCACACATTACATTTAGCAGACGCTCTCATCAAGATCGACTTACAGTTAAGAACAGGGACATTCCCCCCCAAGGCAAGTAGGGTGAAGTGCCTTGCCCAAGGGCACGTCATTTTGCACAGCCAGGAATTGAACCGGCAACCTTCTGATGAAAATGCCCGATTCCATAACCGCTCAGCCATCTGACCCCTTCAAATTAGGACGTGAGAGTCTTGAGGCCCATGAAAAGACTGTGACAGCTGGGGAAATATCACTCCATCTCAGTTGTCACAGACAGCCTGGCAGTGTGGAGAAGACAACGCTATCTGTACCCATAAGTGTCTGTCACATTTGCCAAATCTCGGAGAAACCTTGAATTTCCCTGCAAGTACAGCATCTAAAATGTGTGCAGCATAGGCTCACATGCTTACAGTTCATACTCATGAAGTTATCAGACCTCCTGCAATCACAGCCAATTAAGATTCAGAATCCTACTTGGGGGGATGTGGGGAGGTGGGCACGGGGTGAGTAAGAGAGACGAAGCGGAGGAGAAAAAGAGAGAGAGAGAGAGAGAGAGAGAGAGAGAGTAGAAGGTGGATCTCTATCTGAGCTCGGGGTAATTAGTCTATTAACAGCGACGCAGGGAGGATGAGACGCAGGGAGGATGAGACGCAGGGAGGATGAGACTGTAGTCTGCGACGGTTATGCCCCCTGGCAAGATGGCAGAAAGGGAGAGGATGAAGAGATGGAGAGATTGAGAGAGGCCAATAGAGATGAGGGAAGCACAATTCCATGCCGGCACCAGTCAGAGAGATAGATTAATTTCTGTTCCATCCACTCAAACACAACAAAAATGGATGTGACAAAAGGAGAAAACTTGAGGAGAGTATAAGAAAATGCCAGAATGCCTGAAATTCGACAGTCAAAAAGTGTAGTGTAAGGGACAAGACAAACCAGAGGTTTAAAGATGATCGTGACAAAACTGAAAGGCCTTACTACCCTAAATGTTGCCCTGAGAGCTGGACACCAGCTGAATATAATTAGCAAGAGGTCAGAGCAATCAGAAGGCTAATTACTGACCGATGAGAGGCCAGCCGGCGGGCACACCACTGACAGTCAGAAACCTAAACAGAAGGGCCGGCGCATGTGTTCTTAGAAATGTGTGTGCACCTCCCACTTGGAAGCCTAACATGATCTGGGTTGCCAGATTAGAGAGTCTGTAGGCTGTGGGTTGCCAGGTTAGAGTCCTGCTGTGTGTTTGATGTGAGCCTAGACACTGATAGACGGAGCAGATAGCATGTCTGTACGTGGAGGACAGGAGACAGGGATTTGGAGAGCAACTGTCGATCTTCGCTAATGGGGTCGTCGTGTTCATTAAGGCGGCAGTGGCATGGACCTTTTTCAGGTCGGCTCAGCTACTCTTGGCTTCAGTGCATTTTATAAAGTGGAACAATGGGAAAAGGCCTCACACAACCACACGCACATTAACGCATTCACAAGATCACGCAGATATAATCACAGCGCGTAAATAAACCCTAAATAACCCTAGCCCTAACAGCAGCATTCACTCAAACTTTTTTTAGCAGCGCTAACTGCTTTTAGAAGCACTCTCACAAATAGGGCAACAAAGTGTTCATGCACACACAATCACAACTGGGCATCTAGACCCCTTTTGTCAAAACTCTTTAAACCTTGTTGTCGCTTTGTTAAACTTACTGCTACCAGAAAGAGAGAGAAGGGGAGAGCAAGAGAGAGAGAGATAGAGAGAGAGAGAGAGAGAGAGAGAGAGCAGAAGAGGTAGGAAGAGATTAAAGAAAAAGAGGAGTAATAATGGAATGACATTATCCTGAATGTCACTGTGATGTCAGAGATGTAGCACCAAGCCCTCCTTGTTATAATCACGACCTCGCTAAAAGGTACAACTGATCCGAGATCACTTCTTATCTGAGACCCGCAGTAGCCTCGCCCCGTTGAGAATATCCCGCGGAACACTAAGTTGCGTGGACTGGAGATGTGGTCAGGGCTCAAACTCCCAGTCCCGGTTCTCTCCTCATGTTATCTCTCTCCCACATAATCCTGTCCCCTGACCCATGGCCCGAAAGCCTCCAGCAGCCCTCCAGTAGCTCTCCAGTCTCCCCATCCTCCCTCTCCAGGCTTAGGAGCTCCTCCGCTCAGTGTCTGCCCAGCTGCACATCCCAAGCCCTTCCTAAGGTCTCCTTCCCCAGGAAAAAGCAGCAACCTAAAGCCAAGCATCTTTCCGACCGTACATCCCCCAAAACCGAAGAATCTCTCCCTAGACTCTTTCCCCCACAGTACCCACAATCCACAGCCTCTCTCCCTATAACCCACAGCCTAAAGTGCCCACATCAGCTCTTTTCTCCTTATCTTCGCTAGCTGGAGTTTTTTTTGAGAAGAGGGAGAGGCAGAACTCCTACTCAGGTCTAACGCAGGTCACGCGTGTACCCGTGTTCGCCAGGAAATGTGGACGAAAAGCGGTTCTGTGTTCCAACAGCTCGTGTTTGAAGCTAGTCCTTCAAGGTCCCTGCTTATATCCTAATGTGGCTGCTTTAACCCTCTAGTATGGCACTTGTGTAGAAGCGGGCGATGATTCACACCCACGCGGCATAAAACACTCGCGCTCTATATACATGTGGGTGAGGGAGTCAGGTCACAAGCCTGTGTTTTAAGCGGCTTCGATGAGTTCAGAGCTATTCTGTATTGAAGTTGGGGAGTATGAACACAGCCACCCACAGCAGAAGGAGCTGTCTCAAACTTGGTACTGGATTCAGCAGTCGCTCTGTCCAACTCTAACATCCAACCACAGCTCTGTATCCTCGATCAGGATGGAAACCCTTTATCCACTCTACATGACAGCGGCTGTGGTCCAGCTAATGGTTTGAGTGTGGCTTGTGGCTGTTGTCCATTGGTGGTGAAAGTCTATGGTCAGGATCTTACCGTCCAGTGATGAGGAAGAACAGGGTGAGGATGATGAGGAGGGTGAAGCCGCCCACCGCTGCCGTGACGATAACCAACACCTGGCCCTGGTCCGGTGCTATGTCGGAGGCTGGGGAGAGGGAAGAGCAGGGGGTTGGGGGAGGAGAGGGGGGTTAGAATACTGAAGAAGGATGGGTGAGAGGAAGACATTTCCCCAAAGGCACATGGGTTGGCATTAGACTATCAAAACATCTAGTCCTCATATAGTAGTCCTCCCCATTCAGAACCCTCCAGAGCATGTGTTTACAATTCATGTGTCAGTGGTCTTCATCTTCCACTATTATGTGATATTAAAAAAACAATTATTTCAAATGATTATGTGTCTATACACTGTGTCTATAAACATAGAAGTTGTTTATTTGTTTTCAATGATACCAAGATAATTGGGAGAGACGTTTGAACTATCGGTCTGAAAAGTATTAGTGGCTTCTAAAGGGAATGGTTCATATGCTTGATACCATTTAATTAATGTTATTCATTCATGAAATTGTGATTTAGGCAATGATCATTTGGCTAAATTGGCCCCATTTGATATTCATGATTTTCCTTTTCTCTGTCATTTCAAAAGGCTAACGAATACTAGATAATTGAAAGATGATTGCTATTACCAAACTTATTTCTACAATATTTCACACTTAATGAATATGAATTGGAGATCAGAATGCGTGGCCCCTTGCACAGATGTGAGAGAGAGGCCTTTGAAACGTGTGTGCATGAGCGTACGTATAGAGTATTCGTGTGTGCACGTGTGTGTGTGTGTGGTTCTGGGGGTTTCAGACTGCAGAGAGGTAATTACCAGTCTCTCTCAGAGATGATCTGAGGAACAGATGAGATTGAGAGGAGCTTACGCCTGACCAGGACTTCACACGCTCTTCCAAAGCCCCTCAGTAACCAGATGTGTCTGATTGATGGTCCGTTAATAAGGAATGTGGGCGCGTGTGCGTGCGTGTGAATTTGCGTGTGGACGCCTGTCGGCACAGAAATCAAATGGAACGGGAGGGGCGGGGGAAGGCGAGGTGAAGCAAAGGGAGAAAGAATGGAAAGAGAGAAAGACGGAGAGGAGAGAAGGGGGGTTTGGGAGAGAGAGAGCGAGAGGGGGTGGACAGAGAGATGTGTGGAGAGGGTGGGGGGTTAGATGATGGTGGGTTGGTGGAAAGAGAGCATGCTCTTTTTCTCCCAGATAAAAGCCCCAAACAAAGGCCCGTGTGATCCTGTAGATAAAGGCAGCTCTTCAGCCAGACGGGAGGCGAGGCCACGGCGAGGCCAACTCACCTGTCACAGCGCCGGGCCGAACACAAAGACCCCGCTCTCCCCTCGACCCCTTAACGCTCCACACCGCAACAGCGGAAATGAAAGCTTCCCAAAAACATCAATGGAAAACGCACCCGACATCATGGCCACATCGCCAAGTTCACGTATTGATCTCCACTCATTGATCGAAAACCCTGGCGCTGATTTACACACAGGAGAGGCGGAAGGGTTTGGGGGAGCTAGGGATTTGCGGTCAGCGCAGGGGTGGGTGGTGGTTGCCGGGGCAGGTGGAGTGGTGTGGGGTACTCACAGTCTCCCGTGGTCTCGTGCTCGTATTTGGGGCTGAAGGAGCTGTGTCCGGCCGGGCTTCGGGTTCGAAGGCTGAACACGTACCAGGTGGAGGGCTTCAGACCCGTGATGATGACGTTGGGGACTTTGGTACGGGTAGACGAATAGCTGAGCTGCTCGTGCTCCTGAGGGGGAGGAGAGGAGGAGGGAGAAGAGAGGGGGACAGGAGGAGGGAGAAGAGCGGGGGAGAAGAGGAGGAGGAGGAGGGAGAAGAGAGGGGGAGAGGAGGAGGAGGAGGAGGAGGGAGAAGAGAGGGGGAGAGGAGGAGGGGGGAGAGAAGAGGAAGAAGAAGAGGAGGACAGAAAAGGAGGAAGGAGAGACAGAATGAGGCGCATTGGAGTTCAAACACGCCGACCGACTGATCAAACAGATCCCTCTCCCTGCAGCCCGCTAAGTCCAGGTGTACCTTCTCATAGTATTTGACCTCATAGTCCAGGACTGGCAGGGGAGTCTGTTCCGGCGCCTGCCATGAGAGGGCGATACTGTTGGGAGAGGCCCAGTCCTTCTTCAGCTGGCCCACCAGAGATGGACCTGAAGGAGAGAGTGGGGCAGAGATTGAGACGGGAGAACAGAGAGAGAAAGAGAGTCAGGAAAATAGAGAGCGGCAAAAGGTGTCATCTTGGCATGAGAACAGAGAGGAAAGGAGAGACAGAGAGACAGAGACAGAGACAGAGACAAAGAGAGAGAAAGAGAGAGAGAGAGAGAGAGAGAGAGAGGGAGAGAGAGATGAGAGAGAGAGAGAGAGAGAGAGAGAGAGAGAGAGAGAGAGAGAGAGAGAGAGAGAGAGAGAGAGAAGAGAGAAGTTGAGAGAAGAAGCCAGACATAGGGGTAGGGTTAGGAGCAGCTAGAAGATGACGGCCCCAAAGACGATCGACACGAGCGCCTGCAAAGTCTGTTTAATACACCAAGGTCCGTGACAGTCTTTCACACTAAGTAGACGTTATTGCCAATGCAATTGAATGTGAAGACATGAGGTGTCACCACAAGAAACACTGATAGATTTGTGTCCCCCGTGGATATCTCACATATCAAATGCCGGCCAGAGGAAAATCAATGCTGTAAGGCTGGGCCACTGTGTTTCATTAGGGGGAGTTATTTGGAGCACAGGAGCCATGCTTGCAAGCGATTTGTCTCCAAAGATTGAAGCCTGTGGCTCTTCAATGAGTCCGGGAGAGTGACATTTCACTAGAACTGCTTTCTGTCAAGAAATACGCACACCGAGCAATCGCTCGCAATCATCTTTTGGATCATATACAACCATTTTTGTCAAATTGTAATCATATAATTCAAAGCAGCATGGTCATGTACGCTTGCTCTCTGACGTGGCCAGTGTGCTAGAAAGTCCACAGGTATTAAGTCAGTCTGACTGAGTTTCAAGAATCTACATTTTCCCCCCATGGCTTACCCGATGCTGTGAACTCCCCAGATGATATCAGCCTCTGAGTTCTACATTTCTGATTAGAGGTGGACGTTTGTGCAGGCAGAGGTTACACACTGTCAGGGCCTGGACCATGGGGCAGGAGCAGGGTTAGGGCTTGGGCCGGGTGGTAACACTGCGTATGGCTTTGTCTAGGGCTTGGGATAGGATCCTGGAGGATGTGGGGCGGGGCCTGGGGCTTGCTCTGTGCAGGGATAAGGCCTGGGGCCTGGGGCCTGGAGTCTGGAGCCCAGGGCTGGTGTGGAGGTGAGATGAAGGTTGTGGTGTCTGGGTCTGGGCCCTGCAGCGCTGAGAGGCCCACTGCCACTGGCCCGATAAGGGTAACTACCTGCTCCCCTCCCTCCCTCCGTCATCCCTCCCTCCTTCCCTCCATCCCTCTCTCCTTCCCTCCATCCATCCCTCCCTCCCTCCATCCCCTGCCTGTAAGAGTATTGAGTGGGCATGTGAGGGGTTTGTATGCCTGTGCTCTGAGGATTTGAGGGTGTAATGGTCTGGATGTCCAAGTGGGATAATAATACATTTCAAATGCATCTTGTTTAAGAGTCTGAGGTGAATGGCAGTATAAGTGTATGGAGGACTGGAACACAGTGTAGTACTTCTGTTCTCTAACCTGACATGGCTACAGGTTAGCATGGAGCTGTGCTACAGTCAGCACTCCCTTGAATACATGGCAATGCTTGAATTCCTCTCAATAATGAGCAACGTAATAGCCTTTTAAAAGGGAGTAAAGCTTTCTAAAATGTTAGCTAAAATGGAACAGCACAATGTCATGGGTGATTGAAAGCAGCTTGTTTTAATAGCATAGCGAGCCCGCTGAAAGGGCAGCGAGATTCGTTTAGTCTTAAACAGAGAACACATGATGGAGCCGAGTCATACTTGAGCTGTGAAGCGTCAGTGGGCCCACAGTAATAACCACATAGCTGACATACTCATAGATATGATTCAAACACAACTCACACGGTCAACATGTATTTGCTCTGAGTCCTTGTGTGTCTTGTGTGTACATTTGTGACTGCGTGTGTGTGTACGTGTCGTGCATGCGTACGTGTCGAAGGACCCTTTCTAGAAATGGAATCATCCATCTCACGTAGGTTTTTATCCACTAACCAATCTTTGGCTAGATATAATCGAACAGCTGACTCCTCGAGTTAATAACGAGCCTGTCGACTGGTGTTAGCAGTGGCGGGTGCCGTTCCGTGCCAGCGTGTGCGAGGGTGTGCGAGCTGAGCCGAGGTAGCGGCAGGGTGGCATGGTTCAGTCACTGCCAGGAAGATAGCGTCTGCTCGGAAAAGCAGTACGAACAGCTCAAATGAATTTTCCCCTCGACGCCCTGCTTAGGAATCAGCCTCCTACCTCCTACAGCGCGGCAAAACACACACGCATAAACACACAGCATCACACAGAGCTGTAAACAGACACGTGCGGGGACGCGGGGAAGCGAGCGGCAGAGATGCGTTGAAATGCGGAGGACTATCATCACAAGTGAAGGGAGACGGTTGTTCCAGAGATGTGCGTTTCAGGAGAGCAAAACCTACTCGGCATGTATAAAGGCTCCCCTCTAACCCTCAGCCTTTCAAACTGAAGCGGAATCGGAATCCCATTAGAATCACTGGTCAATTACAATGCCCGATGGATAGATTTTGCAGTCAGCTGTGGTTAATCTCAATGTAAACTAATGGAGAGTCTTTAAATGAGCCTGACCTGCATATGATTTTAATTAGCTCTGGGGCCCTAAAGGCTTCCATTAACTGTTTAAAAAAATCGATGGCGTCCGTATTGATGCCGTGCAACGCTTAAACGATGTCCTAACACTGTGAATCACTGCAGAAGAAGAGAGGGGGTGGCAGGGGAGGACGGATAGAGAGAAGGAGAGAGACAGAAAGAGAGACAAGGCTTGACAAGGGAGTATCAATATTCCGGGGTTGTGTGTTTCAGCTCTTGTATTTGTTACCACCTTTGTAATCATGTTTAAACCATCACCAAGGAATACTGAGAAATACTATGACACACACACATACACACACACACACACACACACACACACACATACAAACACACACACACATGCCAATGAAATCCCAGATGCCTACTCTGTGCGTCAGTATGCTTAGGAGGCATTTTGAGTTGCTCTGGGGAGATGGAAGAATGAATTAACTGGATTGATGAAGGATTCCACCACTGGGACATAAGGTAATCATTATGGCCAATGTGACATTCAGATAGTGAAGTGGCTAGTGTTTGGTGTGTGTGTTTGTGTACGTGCATGCTAGGGAACTCAGTGTGTGTGTGTTTGTGTATGCATGCATGTATGTGTGCGTGTGTATGTGTAACCTATGTGAGTGCGTGTCTCAGTGTGTGTTTGTGTGTATATGTATCCATGTGAGTGCGTGTATCAGTGTGTGTTTGTGTGTATGTGTATCTAGGTGAGTGCGTGTCTCAGTGTGTGTTTGTGTGTGTATGTGTATCCATGTGAGTGCGTGTATCAGTGTGTGTTTGTGTGTATGTGTATCTAGGTGAGTGTGTGTATCAGTGTGTGTGTGTGTGTGTGTGTGTGTGTTGGTAAGTGATCTGGCCATGTGTGTCCGTACGTCCCCACGGCAAGGTCAGCGCTCACCACAGACTTCTCTTGCTGAGCCGCAGCAGACAGCAACAGGGATCTCTGGGGGCCACAACTCTTCATTAATGGTGGAGGTCAGAACAGGCTCACTGCTTAGTGGGATGTCAGTTAGGTGTGCCTGGGCCTGTGGAGCTAGCGCACCGCCTCTGGTGATCACAGAGAGGTCAAACCCTGCTGGACTGAAACTATGCTAATTATAGGGCTTTATGATTAGCTCAACTCAATCAGCGAAGGCCGTGATTGGGTAAACTCAATCAGTTAGGGTTAATGTGATATTGTTATCTTCCAATGAGATTCGACCTCTGGCTTAACTCCCTAGAAACAGGGTGAGGACAGGCCCCTGTGTCGGTATGTGGGGGGGGGGATTGTGTGTGTGATCATGAATCTGTGTGTGTACGCCAGGTCAGACAACCTAGAGAGCCTACAGACAATCCTATTTAGCTCCCCTGTAGCATAGGGTATGTGTGTGTGTGTGTGTGTGTGTGTGTGTAAATGCACTCTACATGCTGGTGGAGAACCGGAGCTCAAAGCACAGGAGAGTTCCGTGTGCAAGAACGACTAACGTTGCCTGTCCATCTACCTTCACGTTCTCTCCCTCTTCTGTGATCCAGATCTAATAATCTGTTTGTAAATTTCTCGCCTACGGAGAAATAGTCATTGGTTCTATCAATCTTATAAGAATCCATCGATTCAGGAAAGACCAGTTCATGGCTGGCAAATGTAATGATGGTCGGACGTCAATATTTCATAGACGGACGACGTGGCGATCGATAAACAGTACGACCGTCCAACTTTTTGAACAGTCCAAGCGATCTTACAGTCTTTTAACAGTCGTCCACAGCCTGTAAAGTAGGGCCGAGGCCCGGGTCTTTGGGGCGCACCTGCGCTCCCGGCAGCCTGCTTTGAGAAGCCTCTCTGGGCTGTGGCCTCGGCAGATGGCGTCTCTCCTCCACTCAGGAGGCATCTATCACGTGTATCTGCCGTGCGTCTGGAGTTAACGGGCAATTAAAACCATCGGTCACCCGCACAGAGGGAAAGACAAGTGTGGGAGGAGGAGGAGGAGGGGGAGGAGGGGAGGAGGGGAGGGGGAGGAGGGGAGGAGGCAGGACGGATCATCCGTCTGGAGACACTTTCTTGACTGTTTTCCGATCTCACGCCGGGTGTGAATGTACAGTGTGAGGGAGGGCGAGAGAAACCGAGAGAGAGAGAGGAACGAAGAATCCGCCGCATGAATGTGTGAGGGAGGAAGAAAGAGTGAGAGAAGGAGCGAGAACGAGGGAAAAATTGGTGCGCGTGTGCGCACGCCTGCAGTGTGTGTCTGTGAGAGACACTCGGAGCGCTGACCCCTCTCCCTGCCTCGTCTCAGTCCCCCTCTGCCATGCCAGACTGCCTCTGCCCTGACTGACTCCAGGATCCTCACTCTGTAATTGGGTCCCAGCCGCACACTGATCCCCCTTGTTCTCACTTAATGCTGATCTGGAGAGGCAATGATGTGTTGGAAGGCCAGTTAAACCAGACCCTGACCAGCCCACCACAATCAATACTCATTTTCCACCTCCTCCCCTCCTCACGAGTAATTAATGAGAAGAATGGGACGAACTCTCTGCTGGCAGTTTATGTCCTCAGTCGCCCCCCCTTGTCCCCCCGTCCCCCCCAATCCCCCGTCCCACGCTGGTACTTAAAAGCTTTATTAGGAGTGGGAAGGAGACACAGGCACACACATACTCATGCACACACACACAAAGACACACGGTGACCTGGTCAGGTCAGCGCTACGGAGGCGATCTGGGGGGAGGAGATGGGCCGGACGGAAGACAAGAGTAAAGAAGGAGTGGAGAAGCGAGGGAATGAGGGAAAGGAGAGGAGAGAGTGAGGACTTTTACTCCCTGTGAAAGGATTCTAAAGCTCGGTTTTATTCTGCCAAGCACTGCTACACGTGGAACGGAGATAAATCCGCCTCATTAGTGATGTCCCTCCTTTCAGAACAGAAGGATTAATCGTGAGAGAAGAGAGAAACCCCAGTGCTCTCACGCTCTCTGCAACTCTTAATTACCGACAATCGAGTATAACGTTATATAAAGTTTCAAAAAACGGTAGCCACCTCTGCCCTCTTCTCTCCTTTCTCTTCTGTCCTTGCTCCCCTCTCCTTGCTCCTCTCATTCCTTCTTCCCCTAAAATGAGATTGTGCTCCATACAGAACAACTATAGGTCACTTATAGTCACCTGACTGATGTCCCATTTTATGGATTTTATGGAGGCGAATGGCACCGAACAGAATATTGATGATTGTCAAAGTCAACCGATCCATAGTGCCAGGACAGATGATCAATGACATCCTTTAAAAGGAGAAAAGAAAGTAACTTTCGTAGAGTGTAAGGCATCCATCAGTAACCCCTGAACAATGAATCTAATCACATTGGATTAATGAGCCGATGCTTAAAATAGTCCCGCAGATAGGTGAGGGGAAATGATCTTTCGGAAGGAGAAGCCAGCTGATAAAAAAACCCGGGTCATAAATCATGCTGTACTGTAGAAACAGCTAATAGCTTTCCCACCTGCTCAGTACGGAGCATGCTCAGAAAGGAATATCTATTCTTACCTTCTGAGTAGACCCCCTGTACACCACCTTAGCTCTTCTCAGCTACACAGCCGGTTAGATCGATGGCCACCTCAGAGAGAGGCCAGGCAGGGTCACTGTTAAAAGCCTAGCGGTGCGGCATAAGAGCAGCTAAGCTGTTTTAGCCAGTCTTCAAGCATTGTTCACACTACGCGTACAGGACTTTGCTGCCGATTAATCGAAACCAAATGACGAGCGAGTTATGATAATATTACGGGCTTTTTTGTCTCGCTCTCTAGTTCTTTTCACCTTCGCACACTATTTATGTCCGCCTCTTTCCCCTCTGCCTTTCCTCTCTCTTTCTACCTCTCGACCGCTCACTCTCTTTTGTTCTCTGTGCCTCCGTAAAGTTTGTTCTGGCTGCATGGCCTTCAACGTCCGGCCTCTAGCCTCCATTCCCCCCAGCCCTACTTCCCTGCTGCCCATATTAATCAGCGGGTACGGCAGGTAAATAGATCTCCTCTACTCTGCATGCAGATAAACACACGGGGCCACCGGTGCACATCTCTCCACCCTGCCCAGCTGTGCCACACTGGCCCCCTCTCCCACCCCTGTCACCCCTCTCACCCCTGTTCCAGCTCGTCTCGCTCCCTCTCCCTCACCTCTCTCACCTCCATCCCCGGCTCATCTCCCCCTTCTCGACCCTCTTTGTCTCCCCTCTCCGCCGTGCCTCTGCCCCCTCCGTCCCTCACCTCTCTACCCCGAGCTGGATGCGGGTCTGCTCGAGCCTCGCGCTGTTGTTTTGCGCTTCCGTCCTCCACAGAAAGATGACCCCCTGACATGTCTGTTCGAGATGGTGGTCCTGGAGTCAAAACTGTCCCAACTTCCAATGAGAAGAAGAGGGCAGAGAGGGGCAGAGACTGACGGGAAGGGCCAGGGACGGGCACAGAAGGGCAGAAACTAGCAGAGAGGCGCCTGGGTAACATGTGCTTATGGTAACAATGCCAAGATGGGCTGCCAAACATCTCTCCCCTTACAGAGAGAACCACAGCTCAAAGTAGTTCCAACACAGACGCATACATCTACACCTATTTGCTTGATACTGTAGTTATGGTTCAGTGTGACATACTAGATGTAGAGTTCTATACTGGTGTGCAGGTACATTTATATATGTATAGAGTATAAAGCTATATAATAATGTATAGAATCACTTTGTTTAGGTAACATCCCTGACTGCATTACACTTTTCGTCCCACAGACTGCATTCATATCAACACCCACAAAGTAATCAACAGGTCAGATCTTTACATGAAACACCGCAATATAACGATAGTATAATCAGTTCACTGCTGATGTCAGAGGAACAGACCACCCCCCCCAGAGGAGTTTAGTCAACACAAAAAGAACCGTTTGTCGTGTCTGGTACAATAACGCTGACAGGACAATGCGATATCACTTCAGAGCAGACACACACACAGAGGGGAGATGAGATTCAGCCGGGAGCAGATCGGGAACCCAGCGACCGGCGGCGGGGCTGAGATTGGAACCGAAAACACAGAGTCCATGATGAGCAGACATTCTATCAGGAGCTGCAGCCTTGTTCCTGGGAGTCTGTGGGTGTATCTGTATCTGGAGCTAAATAAGCTTCTGTCACACCGAGACAGAGTGGACACCTCCTTCTCCTGTTTCTCTCTGCTCTCCCGGCGCCTCCCCCGCCCGGCGCCCGCCCTCCCTGATCCAATCAGCAGCTCGCTGCAGCAATCACTCGTCTCTGATTGGTTTTGTAATCCTCACTCAGGATCTCTGATGGAGAATCAGCCCGCCGAGCAGGCCGGCTGAAAGGCCTGTCATAGTACAACACACACACGCGCGCGTGGACGCTAAAACACACACACACACCTATTTTTCGTACACTCAGAGAGAGCGACAGAGAGAGACAGCAAGGCAGACCGGCAGACAAAAAGAAAGACATTTGAAAGGGACAAGAAGAGAACAGGAGAGAAAACGAGAAACAGAAAGAGAACGAGAGAGCGGGAACGAGCGAGAGAAACAGACAGAGAAAGAGAGAGAGAGACAGAGAGAGAGAGAGAGAGAGAGACAGAGAGAGAGAGAGAGAGAGAGAGAGAGAGAGAGAGAGATCCCGGCTGCCTCGGTATCTGTCCTGGGTGTTGATAGCGGGATAATGACCTCTGCTGGGTTATCAAAGCACAGGAAGTGTGGCAGAGGGACGCAAACCACCCGGAGCTTTCAGGACCACAGGCTGAGCTGATAAGATATAGGAGCAGTCCAGGAGGGTGGAGCAGAGAAAGATCCTACTGATGGAGGTCACCAGGGCAGGGAGAAGGAGCTCCTTCTGTTCCCCGGCCGCTACAGTATAGAAATGACATGATGAAGGAGTAGAGACAGAGCAATAGAGCTCCAATCAGGGTCTCTTCATAGTCGCATTGATAATAGTTGCTTAGAGATGGAGCTGTACTGTATGAACAATGAAGGGTGTGTGTGTGTGTGTGTGTGTGTGTGTGGGCTCGTGCGCGTGTGCAATGTGACGTAAGACAGGGGGTTACAGCAGTAACTCCAATCCAACCACAGAGCACAAACACCAGAGGGACTTGTTTACCAGAGACTCTGCAATGCAGAATTATGATATTTCACACCTCTAAACACACACCAGCCCAAACTCCCTCTTCAATAAACTTTGATTTGGCGCTCTCATTTTAACATTCTGCAAAAGCAATTTCCAGCCTAGAATATCACAGTCCAAGTCCCACTGCGTTGAGTCACATGCAAAAGCGACCATTTTGATTATGTTTTCACACATTCACGTTAACAGATTCCCCGAGAGGCGTCATCACACGAGACGCAGCAAATACAACGTAACAACACCTTCCTCCCCCCACCCCCGCATTTATACACACAACTTCAGTACACCCACCCCCACACACACACATTTAGAAGACGAAAAAACAAATCTCTACTTTGTGAATTCGGACTAAAATTATCCAGGAGTTAAGCTCAAAGTGGTTAAATACTGTGGTAAAATACGGTCAGACTAGAAAAAAAGAATACTGAATGTGTATGTTGCTTTAGATATTAAAAAAACACTCGCTAAATGAGTAAATGTAAATAAATACTGCGTCTTTTGTGACAACTGCAAAAACAACGAGGGAGGAGAGTTGAGGGAGGGATGAAAGAGACAAAGTGTTTACGCGAGGAGAAGACGAGGAGAGGAGGGCTTCCCTTGGGCACACCTTACCGCTCCGTTTAGCTAGCTAGACCTGCAGGAGAGCAGAGCTGCGAGGGTTTTCGACGTGCAGCGCGCGTGCTGCCGACACAGGTTCGTCTCGGGAGGCCTCTTGCTCTCTGTGTGCTTGAGCTCAAAGAAACAGAGTAATGAACGCTCTCTCCCTCTAATCACAGCAACGCGCTGCCTCAGTTTCCCCCTCGCACCCTCCCTCTCTCCCTCTTCCCCCCCCACCCCCCCTCCCTCTATCCTTCTTCTCCTATCTCTGGGTACTTCTCTCAAGGCTGTGAGTAAGGTTGCTGCAGTACTTTATCCTGCCAGCAGAACAACCGGGGGGAAATCAAAGAGTGGCATTATTTCCTTACAGGAGATTACCCTTCTTTAGAAAAGCTGGGAGAAATTGATTGAAGCAATGTAATGTTGTTGCAAGCCTCAAAATAGCCAATTTTCTCAGACACGTATTTCTCCATTGTGTTTGGGAGCCTTTTCCGTCAGCAGCTGTTGCCTTCCATCCCCAACCCCTAACACCCCCCCCGCCCCACACACACACACACCCACACACCCCCCCCCACACACACACACCCACACACAAACACCCACACACAGCAATGCATACAATCCACCATGGCATCTCCCTCGCTTTCCATCGCGTGACTATGAGAGATAGGGTGGACAGGGAGGATGGAGGGATTTGCCGCTCTCTGCTGACACCGTTCTTTGTCTTTCCGTAAATCCCAGGATGGGCCTTTGTACAAAAGCCCAAATCCTCATTGTATCCCCCCTCTCTCTCTAATTCCCTCACCTGTGTGTATCTCTGTCTTTCTCTCCCTCTTTTTCTCTCTCTCTCTCTCTTCCTGTCCGACTCTCTCTCGCTCTAGCTCTCGCTATCCCTCTTGAACATGCTGTAAAAACCTATTACGTTTACTCTTGCAGGCATGCAACTGGTCCCGTGCCTTATCAGATGAGTTCAGAGTCATGCAGGACTTATACATGGAGGCAGAGGCCTGTAACCAAATCCAAAGTTAACCAGATTATTCGACACACGATGGAAGGTCACACACGCACGCACACACACACACACATTTTCTGTCCCAGAGGTCAGAAGGATAAGTCTGACTGAAAAGGCATGTTCCCTTCACTTCCTGTCAATGACTACATGGGCTGCTGGCTGCAACGCACTGCTGCACCCCAATCACTCTCTCCCTCCATCCCTGGTATCTTAGTCTTTCTCTTTCTCCCTCTCTCTTTTGGACTCTCTCTCTCTATATCTATCTCTGTCTCTCGCTCTCTTTCTCGCCCCATCCCCATCTGTCACCCGACAGACAGCGAGTCCCTCTCACTGACCCCTTATTCCACTCCCTCTCTGTCAGTGTCACCCCAATCACTCAGACCTCAGTCCCTCTAAGGATGCCTCCCTGTATGCCTATATGTCTGCCTGCCTGCCTGCCTCCCTGCCCGCCTCCCTGCCTGTCTGTCTACCTGTCTGTCTGTGTGAGGGAGGGACCAAAGTGGTGAACAAAATGGTGACATCAAAATAAGATTATGAATAATATAACGCATTTAGATATTGTGCGCAACTGTGTGTGTGTCTAATGGTGTGTGTGTGAGGTCTACAAGACAAAATGACATCATGCCAACAACATGCCAGCGAAGTGAGACCACAAGTGCGAGCGGGAACGTGTGACTGTGTGTCGTCACACACATGTAAGACAAAGTGTCGACAGAATGACGCATATAGTGTGAGTAGCGTTGTGACTTGATATGCTTTGTGTCTGCATATACACCATATGACCATCACACCTATATGAGCTTCATGTATATCCCATTCCAAAACTTAGGGCAATAATATGGAGTAGCCTCCCCATGTAGCTATTACAGCAGCCTCTCTTCTAGAAAAGGCTGTCAAAGCCACAAGAGCATTGGGGAGTTTGGGCACTGCGGTTGGGTGATTAGACCTGGCTTGCAGATGGCGTTAGAATGTGTTCCAACTGTGTTTGACAGTGTTTAGGTCAGGGATCTGTGCAGACCAATCGAGCTATTCCCACACCAAACTCAACAGAACACTTCTGTACGGACCTCGCTTTGTTCATTGGGTTACAATGAAGCCAACTTAATAATGGAGGTTGTTTTTTGTGGTTTGGGGCTAGAGCTTTAGTTCTACTGATGGATTTATTCATGCGGCATGATACAATGTCACTCTAGACTATTCTGTTGCTTCAAACTTGGTGGGAACAATTTTTTTTGGGGGGGGGAGTCCCTCTTCTGATCCAGCCTGACTGTGCCCTAGTGCACAAAGCAAGAGCCATAAAGGCACGGTCGGATGAGTTAGGTGTGGAAGAACTTGACTGTCCTGCACAGAGCTCTGACATCAACCCTGCTGGACACCTTTGGGATGAACTAGAACGGCGTTTGCGAGCCAGGCTCTCTCGTCCAACACCAGTGTCTGTGACCTCACACAATGCTCTTCTGGACAAAAGGGCAGCCATTGTCACAGACATGTCTGTGTTCTGTAGAAAGCCTTCCCAGAAGAATGGAAGCTGTTATACCTGCACAGGGGAAATCAACTCCATATGAATGCCTATGGATTTAGAATGCGAGGTCATAGAAGCTCCTGTAGGTGTGTTGTGTCGGTGTCCCTATACTTTTGTCTATATATTGTATTATGGGTGTGTTTGTTTCATTGAAAGCCTACACACTGTTGCACACACACACACACACACACACATTCTGTCCACCCCAACACAGACAGACAGACTGATGGTGTATAAAGGGTCAGGGTCTCGGACAGGCTGATAGATGGTCTTTCTACGTGAGAGGCTAGGCGATTCACACATGTGAGCAAGCACGCACGGACACACACACACACACACACACACACACACACACACAGACACACACAGACACACACACAGACAAACACACAGACACACATACAGACACAGACTGATAGATGTGCTTTCTCCGTGTGCAACTGTACAATTCATTCAGACAGCAGGCAGTCAATAGGGGCAGTAATGATAGTCCTCTGTTTAAATCTGCCATCTATATAGCTGGGGAGTGTGTACGCTTGTAAGTTTATATGTGTAGGGTGCATGTGTGTGTCTGTTGTGTATGTCTGCGTGAGTGAGTTTGTGTGTGTTTGTGTTGGTCAGCCTCTTGAAGGATATATGGGAGCTCTAATGTGTTAATAGTGTGAGTATTAATAATGCATAAGCCTCAACGCTAACTTGAAAACAGGCACAGAAACAAACAGTCACACACACACACACACACACACATATAAACACACACAGATACGCTCGCAAGCACACACACACACACACACACACACAGAATCTCAAGAATCTTGTTTGCTCTAATAATCTTTTCACAACACATCTATTCTCTTCTCTGGTTTTCACGTCTCCTCTCCCTCCCGTCTCTCCTTGCTCCTCACATCTTTCCTCTGTCCATCCTACAGTCTATCAGCTCCCCAATCGAGTCCCTCAGCGGACCCATGTGGACATTTCACTTTACAAGTTTACCACAAAAAGCCTTGATAGGTAGGCCTTGAGTGTGATCATTTCCTTTCAGCCAGCCTCTCTCAGTCTCCTGCTGGCTCAGCCAAGGCTGATTCAGAACACCGTTGGGTTTCATTCCACAACACCACCGATCTCCATCCACGCCGGCAGAGGCCTCCACTAGCAATACGCTGACTGATATAAATCACCCAATGAATATTCTTTCATTCTTTCGATATGACTTCACACAGGCAGTGTGTTGCCATGTGATGTGAGAATCAAGCTAACAAGCTAAAGCTGTTGCCAGCTGATGTCAATGTCAGAAGCACAGAACGTAGCAAGGCTGTCTTTGCAGCCTATCGCCCAGTCTGTCTGCCTGGTCAGCCTGTGCTATGTGTAGCACAGGCAGGTACATAAAACACAGTCTGTTGTAATGATCAATGGTGCCGCAACCCAAACCCATTTAGGTCACTGCTGCAGACTGGCTGATAAAGCCGTGGTCATTATATAGTGCTGAGTATGTGTGTGTGTGTGTGTGCGTGCGCATTGGTCGACCACTACACTGTGTGTCTCTCTCTCTTACTCAGCAGAGGTAACACATTACAGGTGCATTGGTTGGTGTGTGTACCATACTTTGCATTCACGCTCAGTATGTGTGTGTGTGTGTGTGTGTGTGTGAGAGTGTGTGTGTAGGCAGATGTGCAAGCAAAGCATTTCATAGTGTTCTCCTTTCAGTCCAGGGAACAGTTACATTGACACATCCACTCAGTCATGGTAATGTATGTACAAACATAACATTATCCTAATGGATGGTCTGTATTACTGTGGGTGAGATAAACTCCTGCAGCTGTTGAAAAGGTGGAGAAGTTATCAGGTTGCTTATTCCGTATCTGGGTTTCAAGACAATGTGTGACATTGGGGGTGAGAGAGAGAGAGAGAGAGAGAGAGAGAGAGAGAGAGAGAGAGAGAGAGAGAGAGAGAGAGAGAGAGATAGAGAGATAGCGAGAGCGAGAGAGATAGAGTAGTAAGTAAGAGTAAGAGTAAGAGTAGTGTGATTAAGTTAACATTATTACTTAATGTACGAAGTGATATTATGGCTTATTATATTACTTTTACGATTACTTTTAATAGTAGCGAGTTGTGGAAACGGGTCGCCATCTCTCAAAGTTTAAAGTGGATTTTTTGCTAGCTTCCAGCTTCCTTTTTCTGGACACTTTCAAGGTCTTTTTTTAAATTTGAAGTGATGTTTTTGGCAGTAGATAGTATTTTGTACGGGCACAGTTTGCAGTTCACTTGAATGTTTTTTCCGATCTCTTCAATGAAAGCAAAATAGTATGAATATTTCCACTCGAAAACGTTAGCTTACACGTTCTGCTGCCTGTTTGTCTGCAGCCTGTTTGTCTGCAGCATGAATCAAAGGCAAACACTGCGCCCAGGAATTGTCGTTTAGGCAACAATCTGTATTTCCAAGGCAATGTTTGCCTTTGTTGAATTCATGCAGTAACAATTAACGCAAGTTGCTTAAATAAGTAACTGTAATATTACTCAATGTCAAAAACGAACGCGTTATATTACTTTGTAACTCACTTCAGTCATAAGTGCTGCTTGAGAGTAGTGTGGTGTGATTCATTAACATGTAGGTATGTGTTGATGAGGTTAACTGATGAGGTGAGGGAGACGCTCTCCTCAGGCTGCTTGTCTGACACTGAGGTACATCTCAGGGAGTCTCTCCAATCACCTTCATCTATGCACCACTCTCTCTCTCTCTCTCTCTCTCTCTCTCTCTCTCTCTCTCTCTCTCGCTCTCTCTCTCTCTCTCTCTCTCTCTCGCTCTCTCTCTCTCTCTCTCTCTATCGTACGGTTGCCAACAACATTATGCACAGGCTGAAACAGCTCCCTGTCATTCTTGCACAATTAAACACCCGTTCTCTCCAGGCACTTGAAGTACACACGCATAAAAACATGCAGGTACATAAACACACACACATACACACACACAAACACACAGACATACACACACACAAACACACGGTCGACTGTTTGAATGGGAGGGTTGAAAGAAATGGGTTGGCTGAAAGTAGAAAGACACCTGCAGTCAAAAAGCTTTCTTTTCAGCGCGAAAACGGAATATATTAAATTCTGCTACTAGTCAAAGATGACAGATGAAGAGATGAAGAGATTTGAAGAAAGAAGATCAAATAAATGGTTTCATTTATTTCTAGTTTCAGACTATAAATTTAGTTCAGAGTCTATATAAAAAGGCGGACTGAGACCAAAAGCAAAAGCAAATGTTTGACTTTACCCAAAATAGAATAAAAAGCCCTGGTTATGGTTGGAGTGGTCCCTATTTTGTTGTTCCATTGGCTCCTCCTTCCATTATTCCTCTCTTCTCTTCTTTTTTCTTCTTCTACTCTCCTCCCTTCCGGTCCACTCTTCCTCTCTCCTGCCCTATTCTCCCCTTTCCTCCTCTTCTCCTTCAGTGTACTTCAAAGCCAGCACTAGTAATTACACAGAGGAGGAACAGAGAGAGAGAGAGAGACCCAATCACAGAACCTCCCACAAAGCACTGCGGTCGGACAGCTTCAAAGCTGCCCCGCTCTTTCCTAGATACAGGGGGTCACACACACCGTGACCCCTGACCCCTTCCATACTATAGACAACAGCAGCTCGACTGACGCCCCCCCCTCTCTCCACACACACACACACACACTCACCGAAACAACACTTAAACACACACACACGCGTTACACACCGACTTGAAGACATGAAGCGGGGGTCCATGACCTCACACAGGTAAACCTGCTATTCCTTTGATGATGGCTGACAAAACACACCTCCCTCTGCTTTCCTCTCTTCTAGAGTCTTCCTTCACATGTGATCAGAAGTCAGCAGCGACAAGGTGACATAAAGGATGTTGTGTCTGTGTGTGTGTGTGTGTGTGTGTGTGTGTGTGTGTGTGTGTGTGCGTGTGTGCGTGCGTGTGTGTGAGAGAGGAGGAGGGAGGGTGCGATTGGGTATATCTGAGGAGGAAGAGGCGTGTGAGAGCAGAAATGTACTGGCTGCCTGGTTTGTAACAGGAGGATCACTGTTAGGATTATTGTGTGGATCTCTGAGTCAGATAACACTGTTATGACTCTGTTATCTGGTACTCTGGTACCAATAATAACCTTAATGTGTAGCACTTAATTGAGGCATGTAAGTTTTGTCAACATTTTTGAAGTGTTAAGTGTTTTAAGTGTTTAAGTGTTATAGTTGTCATTATTACGTGGAACTTCACATGATCTTCATGCTGTGAGACTGTGCTTTTCCCTCAGTAAGTGCGTGTGTGTGCGTGTGTGTGTGTGTGTGTAGTGGGAGCCATTCAAATGAGAGTTTCTCATTTTAACAGTCGTCTCCTTGTGGAGCTCTCAGGAACACTAACTAGCGTTAGTTATAGTACAACGGGGAGACAGTATGAGTATGTGTGATGTGTGCGCTCGTAGTGTCAGAGTGTCTTCTCAGTGCATCTCCTTCCACCCCCCCTTTCTCTGTCACCTTCCCATCCTCCGATCCCGTGTTCCTCTCCTTTCCTCCTATCACCCCACTCCCTTCGCTCCTGTCTCCAGCTGGTGTTGTTGGTGGTGTTGCCGCTCGTGAGAGGGTGAGAGTGAATGAAAGAGAGGGAGCGTGAGTGAGCGAGAGACGCAGTAGAGAGACGAGAGCTAGTAGAGAGATTGCTCTCTCTCTCTCGCTCTCCTTTCTCTGCTCGCTCTCTCTCGCTCTCGCTCTCGCTCTCTCTCTCGCTCTCTCTCTCTCTCTCTCTTTCTCTCTTCTCTCTTCTCTTCTCTCTCCTCTCTTTCTCTCTCGCTCTCTCTCTCTCTTTCTCTCTCTCGCTTCTCTCCTCGCTTTCTCTGTGCGCTAGTCAGCTCTTTCTCGCTCCCATTGCGTTGCTCTAGCTACCCCATTCGTTGTTCTGCGTCGATCGATGTCTAGTGTATGGTAGGTACGTTTCTCCTTCACCGCTAATCGCATCTTGTGTGGTTGCAGGTCTGTGGGGTGATAATTACCCCTGCTGCCCTGGAGGCTGGGTGAAGACAGTGAGCGGAGGAGGAAAAGAGAGGAAGGAGAAAGAAAGGAGGCTGAAAGGAGAGAACTAACCGTTATATAGTCCCGTCTGTCGGACAGAACACTACAAACTGCCCTTGAACACGACACACTCGTTTTAATTAGTCTAATTCGACTCCTCTGATAACAGAGACAACTGGGAAGTGAGCCGGTGCCAATAAGATGATAGAGATTAGAACAGGGTCCAGTAAGTGTTCCTTAGCCTTTGTGATATTTCTGGGGCTACTGTAAATTGAGTGTTTATGAGTGGGTTCTGCATGACATCAGCTTACTATAGGACTCATAAATCACTGTGTTCCCATAACACATGACTTTATGCCAATGGCTCCCCTGGTGCAAATTGTTTTAGACATTTAGGACCTCATATGTCCCCATTTCCACCAACTTAAAAAACTGACTGTTGGTAAAATGCTCATGTCATAAACACAAAAGGTTGAACATGATAAAAATGCCCCTTGAAGAATGTCAAATGTCATGCACTTGGTTGTTTGAGTAAATACTTATTAACCTTACAAGGCAGGAACTATGCTGTTCACGCCCTACTATGACAAACACACAGCACTAGAACACATGCGTGACTAGAACATGCCCGAAAGAGAGAGAGATAGAGAGAGAAGGGAGAGAGAAAGAGGGAGAGAAAACGAGAGAGAGAGAGGGATTACAGGGATAAATACCCAGATAAATCACCAAGGGGGACAGAGCTGTCGAATACATTCATCCCATTCTATTGTTCCTTGTGTATCTCCCTCCACAGGGGCCATAAAGATGCATGTGTGTGTGTGAGTGTGTGTTTGTGAGTGAGTGTGGGGGTAATGATGGAGATGACCCTGGTCCTGAAGGGTTGCACTGACACACACACACACACACACACACACACACACACACACATGCATACACCCCACCCACCCACCCTCACACATACACACACACACATGCATACACCCCACACACACACACACACACACACACACACACACACACATACACACTTGTAATAGAGGTCCTTATAGGATGATCTTTGGGCGGTGGTGCCAAGGGCATGCGTTCCTGAAAGCAGGGCAAATAAATCACACCTTAATAACACAGCTAGCTACAGTACTATTTACAACCTCGGCTCTGTCCCAAGGCCAGGATCCTGCCCTGTCCCTCTACCTGATCACAGAGACACACACACACACACTCACATACCCGAAACACATCCACACAAACTGTACGAAGACAGGCTGGATAGTGACAGAGAAAGTCCTAAGCACGCCCTGAAACCCAAGCTACTGTGATAATTGCAAATCCAGTTGCCAACCATGTCCCATCAGTCTAAACAACTCAATGACACAGACCAGGAATACACACTGGAGACACTAATCCCTCTACAAAACAGACACTCGAGCAGGGCAGAGTAGAGTGAAGTAAAGAAGAACAAGAACAATCCTTTATTGATATCACAGAGTGGTAAACACACCCACCCCCTCCCCCACACACACACACACACACACACAAGTAAGGAGCATTGGAGCACAAACATGCAAGGGACGTCCACCAGAGGAATGTCTTCTCGGACGTTATTCCACCCCGCAGGGAGCCGTGTGAAGCCACCTCAGCGGTGCCCAGGGGCCCAGCTCACCCCTGCCCAGGGACACGGTGGCAGGGGAGCGAGGCCGTTCTGCATGTTTTCACGTTGGAGGAAACCCATGGGAGCCTGGGGGGAGGAACACGGTCAACTTCACCCAGAAAGGAGAGATGAACCACACCAGCACCGACAGGCTCCGAGCGGGGATCGAACCGGGGACCTTCGAGGCGGCAGTGCAAGGCAGCCGTAGAGCAGGGAAACGGGAGAACGGAGCGCTCGCTTCACCCACAGAGCGTGTGCTCCCACCAAAGTCACCTTTAAGTTGCCCGGCAGCCGAGCCACACCATATCACACAGCTAATTAGTCGTGCATTGTTATTGTAATTGTTGCGTCTGCTCGGGCTAGCCCCATGCAGGTCTCAGGGCTGCGACCAGAGGGCTTTAACACGGCTCGCCCATAAACACCCGGCTGATCATCCCTGGCGGGTCGTTAGGGGAGGGGCCTCATCTGTCACCGATAAAGCATGGCACAGAGCTGGGAGAGGGTCAGGCCGGGCAAGGAGTTACACACACGTCGACTCAGCTGCTTTGCTGCTTTCCTGTGTGTGCTTGTGTACGTGCGTGCGTGTTTATATGCCGTGCTCCCAATATCCTCTGTAACAACATGATTTTATAACACTCAATAAATCAGTTTGCCGGTTGCTCGACAAATCTGTTTGTAGTTTTGCCCTGTGAAACCGTTAATAAACCCCTAAATGCCTCTCGTAAATGTTACAGTGGAAATAAAGTTTCTCCGAATTCATATTCGATCTATCCTTAAAAACCATAACACTGCCGTTATCTGTCATGCCCATCACGTTAGCCTAGCATTTCTTTCGTTTTCCCAGTCGTTCCCAGTTGGTTTCCCCAGCGCTCGATGAATCACACGAGCTCATCGAGATCTGTTCATATTCAGTTCACATGTCCCTCAAAGGATAAATCCTTCATATGTTTGTGTCTGACATTCACCCCCCCTGATCAGACACAAACACAAAGTTGTGACTGTGGTAAACCCTGGTAGACCTTCTCCATGCTTCTCGCAGAGCTCTGCTAAGCCATGATTCATCACGTTTGGGTTCCTCTGCAGCTGTGCTCAGTGTCTTAATGGACTCGAGAGTGGATTAAGCTGTGAGCAGGCAGTATAATATTTCATGAGCACAGAAAATCGCACACACACACACATGCGTACACACACCAACAGACAGACACACACACACATTAACAGAGCCACAGACAGACGAACACGTACAGTACGAACACACACACACAGCGTTGGTGATGCTCTGATTCAGAACGTTGTTCCTCATCACTCATTTGCATTTTATTGTAATAACTACTCTTGCTGCGTAATTGTATCCAGCCTATGCTCTTGCACCTCTATGTCCCCAACCGTTTCTGGGGGAGGGGATCCCTCACCAAATTGCTCCTCCAAAGGTTTCTTCAATATTTTCTCGAAGAGGTTTCCTGGGAGTTTTTCCTTGTGTTCTTTGAGGGTTTAGGTTGGTTTAGGTGCAGTTCTACAGGTGAATGTGAAGCCTTCTGTGACATTGCTGGTAAAAAAGGACTGTACACATTTTTTTTCTTTCAATGTGATCACACACACACACACACACACACACACACACACACATTATGGCATGAAGACAGAAACATGAAACTGATAAGGACACTGGCAGTCAGTGGTCTGCCCTCTAGATAAATGCTACAGTACCACACTATTTCAGGCACATCCAGGAGGTCCCGTGTTGTCTTTCAGCTCTCTCTCTCCTGCTCTATGAAAATAATCTGGCGATGGCAGCCTGCTACTAATGTGTCCCCTGGTTCCGAGCAGCCTTTCTGTCCCTGATTGCTCTGGTGACACATACAATGACATCGCTGCTTCCCCTGATGAAAACAACTTTCGGCTTCCAAAAGCCCCTTCTCTCCTCTGCCTTCATCCACCTGTCTCCCCCTCTCTGAAGCCTCTCTCTCTCTCTCTCTCTCTCTCTCTCTCTCTCTCTCTCTCTCTCTCTCCTCGTGTTGGCCCTCCTTCACGTTCACTCTCTTCCATTTCGGCGCTCGCCCTTTCTCCCACCCTTACCTTCTCTCTCCTTCCCTCCTCTGCTTCCCGCGTCTGACATTTTTATCATCCCTCCATTTCCCTCTCTCTCCACGCCATCATCCCTCTCTCTTGAGCTTTGTCTTTCACTTCACTTCCAACATTCAATTAACTTTACGCTCCCTCTCCGCTCCCCCAACACGTCAATCACTCTCTGCTGCCGTGGTGACTGCCAGCCGGCCACACCCCTTCCTCCCACTGTCTTGCGAGGCGTCCCACCTCTCGGAGGCATGGAGGGAGCATGCACGAACACAGTGATGCACTTGGCAACGGCAGCCTCGTGAACAGAGCTCAGTAGGCATCGGAGGACGTGACATCACGCTGTTCTTTGCTAATTCCTGCTCGAAATCATGACGGTCGTCCAATGACAAGAGGGGATCCATGCCGAGGAGCCAGTGTGATATAAGAGGCCCCCTTCCTGCGGGGATGAAGTGTGGCGGGGCCAGGGTCACCATGCTGTTCTGCCGGTGCCCTGGCTGGAGGGCTGCACTGGGTGAGATCCATCACCTAAAGCCTATCACAGGTTATTTTTGTCCTCTTATCGAATGATCTAGAACTCCATCATATCTCACCGCCCAGCCTCTACTTCTCCCCTCCCCTCCCCGACACACACACACACTCCCTCCTCTCCCTGACACACACTCTTTTTCCTCTCCCCCGACACACACACACTCTCTCCTCTCCCCGACACACACACACCTCCCTCTCCCTGACACACACTCTTTCTCCTCTCCCCGACACGCCGCGCTCTCTCTCCTCGATACAGTTTCCATCCTCTTCCAGACTCGAGCTCTACGAGCTCTTGCTCCTATTTCCACCAACGCACTCTCCCTCCTCTCGCCGACACAAACGCCCTCCTTTTCCCGAAACAAACACACTCATTCCTCCCCCGACGCACCCCTTTCTCCTCTATCCGGCACTCTCTTTCTCTTCAACCTGACACGGTCTCTCTCCTCTCTGGGACACAAACAATCGCTCCCCTCCACAACACACTCTCCTCTCCCGAAACACACACTCTCCTTTCCGCGACACCATTTCTCTCCCCTTTCGTCAACACGCACTCTTTCTTTCTCTCCTCTCTGGCAGGCGCTCGCCTCCTCCACAATACACCGCGCCCTTCATTGCACGTCTCAAACGTGAGATTAGTCGGAGTTGGATTTAGATGAGGTACGATATGTCACGTTCGATACCGCCGTGTGATATTTTCAGGGTTTTCCAATGAAAGACCTGACATGTTCTCCCGCTCCCCATTGGGGCGTGAACGTGCGTGCGCGAAGGTGTGTGTGCGCACGCCTGTGTGGTGTGTGTGTGTGTGTGTGAGTAAGTGTGACACGGGGCAGAAGGGATCCTCTCTATCCTAGAGTAATGGCGATTGTATTAGAGTAAATCAGCCAGATAAAATCAGAGTCATGCTCCTGGAGGAAACCTGGGTCTCGTTAATCCTGACATAATTTCCCCAGACCCTTATCTCCTTTTCAAAATGGGACGGGATTTACTCGGCGCCGAGCGACCCTGCTGTTACAGTAATCCCAATGACTCGTATATCTCCACACACGGTGTGTTTATGGATGTGCCCGTGTCTGCAAGAGACAGACACAGCGTCTAAACAGTCCATCATCGACAGACCCGATTATTTATGTATCAACATGTAGCATAATACAGAACGACCACCACCCTGGGTTACTGCAGAAGGAGACGGTGGTGTATTACCCTAAATAATCACACAGTAGACAGTCGGCCATTTGCTTCAAACACGCTCTTTACTCAAGTCAATCCCCATACATGTATCCCAGCATGCATCTAGTTAAGCTTGAGAAAACTACGGCACAACAGAGTATCCAAAAGTGCAAACTCACGATTTAAATACATCACATCACCCCCTTTTGAAATGAAGGTACTCTTCAGTTACACGAAACATAACTCCCATAACTAATGCCGATGACTCCTCGACATGTGTGCGCGTGTATTTGTTTGTGCGTGTGTGCTTGTGTATGTGAGTGTGCTGATTAAACGGTTGTCGTCATGCTAGCTGTTCACCATGGTTCACCATTGCCCTCTCCTCTCATCCCTAGACCCTCATAGCCATTAGCCAAAAGGATGATTGCAGTGAGAGGCACACTAGGCAGGAGAGGGCCATCAGGTCCACTCCTGGTGGCGAGGATGGAGGTAATGACTCAACACTGGGCTGATGGTGTTAATAAGGGAGGCCAGGAATAATCGGGCTTGGAGGAGCAGGAGAACTCTCAATGGAACACTAACACACACACACACACACACACACACACACACGTACACACACACACACACACACTAGGTGCACTTCCTGGCCACCCAAAACGACCATATTTAGAGATACTCCTGCACAGTGATGGACTGTGTGTGTTTGCTTGTTTGTATGTGTGTAGGAGTGTTTTTGTTTGAGAGCTTAACTGCTGGTGCCATGAAACTGTGTGGTCCTGTAAGTGTGAATGTTCTCTACAGAAATAACCCACACGTATAAATAACTCCACCTGCCTCAGACACAGCCCTGCCATAGTCAGAGAGCTGAACACTGAAACTGTACAAGTTTACCATTTTGTCTGGTGAGTAATATAATCAGAGAGAGAGAGAGATAGATAGAGAGAGAGAGAGAGAGAGAACCAAATGTTAGCAATTCACCAAAAACGAAGGAAAAAAAAGATGAAAACCATAACTGTTCCACTCTACAGGGTATATCCCTGAGGAAATACCTTTCCTGAATAATTCTGTACCTGTCTCTCCTCCGGTTTCAAACAGCCGACACCAGCATAAAATAGCTGCCCCTTCCGGCAAGAGACTCTCTCCAGTCTACCCCTCTCAGATGCATCTGACCCTTTAGATCTATTAGTCATGTCTGGGAGGCTATAGAAGCTGAGGATCGATTTAGATCCGGGTGCTAGACTGTGGTTGATGCCCCCAGAACGCAGTGTTAACAGTGAAACTCTCTGCAGGCAGGGGTGTTTTGTGTGGGTGGTTTTTGGGGTGTTTTGCCTCGGTGGGTAATTGGGTATTTTGGCAGGGTGAGTTTGGGGATATTTGTGACCTCAGGCCCCCGTTTTAAGGTCTAAGGTCAGGAGCTCGGTGTCTACTCACCCCCCTGGTCGGTGCTGACGGTAATGGCCGCCACGGGTCTGGGGAAAGAGCTGAGGTCCGACACGCCGTTCATCGACTCGATCTCGAAGGTGTAGTTGGCGTGAGAGGAGAAGTCCACCACCGTCACCGTGGCGTTGGTCAGGCCTTGATGGCGGGGCAGGAAGCGGACCTCCTCCTCGCAGAGCTGGCATCGCTCGGGCTCCGGGCCGCAGCGCTTACACAGCACGTTGTAGGTGAGGTCGCGCCGGCCGCCCGTGTCGCTAGGCGGATTCCACTCCAGCAGGAGGCTGGTGTCGTTCAGGTTGAACACCAAGTTGCGCGGGGGGGGACGGCGGGCCTGAAGGACGAGGGGGGAAGAGAAGGGGATGGGTGATGAGAGAGAAGGGAGGGAAAGAAGAAGAGAAGAAAGAGAGGGAAAAAGAGAGGGAAGATGGGCGAGAGAGAGAGAGAAAGGCCAGGTATTAGTACGTAGATGTAACAAATAATGAACAGAATATCATTGTGCACCAAAACTAGAAGGTATAGTCAGAATTTTGAAAGGAGTGAAATCATAAATCATGAAAGAAACCTGCGTTCTGGAGGTGAACTGACCTTGATACGAGGCTTGCTTTTGGCAAATCATTATTCAAGGTTAAAATTAAGACTTGGATATTGTAATCTGCTTTAGTTTGCTCTTTGATGAACAGTCATTAAAGCAAAGATTCTCATCTGGATCGCCTTATCTCCCCCAGTATCTACATAAGCACTGAGTGGACCTTCTGTGTGCAGGTGTGCTTCAGAGAAAGAAAGACAGAGAGAGAGAGAGAGAGAGAGAGAGAGAGAGAGAGAGAGGGAGAGAGAGAGAGAGAGAGAGAGAGAGAGAGACAGTGTGCATGTGTGCATGTGTTTATGTATGTGTGTGTGCAGGTATTGTGCTCTGGACTGCAGGCTGCCAGCTGTCAGCAGGGCAGAGTTAAAAGGCCTAGGGGATTTGAACACTCCGGTCCTGCCAAGCTCACTGTCTGCCTGGACAATAGGATGTGCCCCTGTCCTGCCCCCCCCGCCCCCTCTCCCCCTCCCCTCATCTGCCTCCCCCATCACCCCACCTCCACCCCCCAGCTGAAGATCCCCATAAATAAGCCCCTTCCTTCAGCCCGGGCTTTGTGTGGATCTCTCAGGACAGATGAAGGGAGCACCTCCTCCTCCACTTCTGTCAGCGTCTGTCCATTCTCTTTCTCTCCTCTATCAGTGCTCTATCTCTCTCTATTCTCTCCATCGCAGAGGCTCGCTGCAACCCACTGCCATCAATCAGCTTTTTCTCCTCAGAGGGGAGATCTGTATCAGCGCTCTATCTCCCTCTCTTCCATCCTCACCCCTCCCTCCCTCGCTTCCTTCCCTCCTCTCTCCCTCTCTCCTTTCTGTCCTTGCACTCTCTCCCTTCCTCTCTCTCTTCAGTCCTCTCTCTGTCTCGCTCCTCACGATACTCTCCCTCTCTGTCTCTCCCCTCCCTAATCTCATACTCTTGCCCCTAATCTTCATCATATTTTCTTCTCCCTCTTAACTTACTTTCCTCCAACTCAATTGGCACATATTTTTTCCTTACCCATTTTCTTTTAAGCCGTACTGCTTTTTCTCTCACTCTTTCTCATTTCAAAGAATGTGCCGTGGCTGAAGCCCACCAGGCGAACACCTCACAACCACAGAGCCATCCGATTCATGAGCAGGAGCACTGGAAATCGTGCCACACACTGCTAACCCCGCCCTCCGACCTCCTCCACAATGCTTGAGCACGACTGTGTTAGAATGACGTCATCGCCACACCCCCACCCCCACCCCCAGCCTCAACATTTTGAATGCTTAGCTATGTGTTGGCCTATCTGGTCAATGCTGAAGGCCGGGCTCTGAAGCGGGGCTCTGAAAGCCCTGAGAGTTTTCATCCTGCCCCTCAGTCTATCTCCTCGACAGCTAAATAGCTTTTTAATTAAGGATGAATTAGACCAGTTAAACTGTAATTTAATGCAAATATGAAGCCATAATGACACACGGTGAATCATCGATGAAGACGCAGAGGCAGAACAATGGTCTGTAACTCATCCTGCTGGTGTTCAGGCCTGCTCTTGTGTGTGATAACTCCCCTGTGAAGCCAGCCGGGCAGGGCTATCAGTCTAGCGTGTCTCCAATGGCAGCCACACACAGACTCACACACTCGTACGCACGCACACACACACACACTCGGAATGATTCACTGAGTCATTAGATAAGAAAGTCGTTCGTTTCTTGGCAGAATTAACGGGAAAAGCTTCGCTTTAAGTGTTATGCTTTGTGACAGAGACAGTAATTGTACTCCTCGCGGTATATCCTCGATAAAAAAAGTTCAACTCCGAAAGCGTATAAATGAACGTTTGTGTCTGTGACGGAATACTTCCCTACTTCTACGACATGCAACAACTCGGAGAGCTTAACCCATTGGGTGCGCGCTCCGTTGCGTGCGCACTGCGTCTCGGGTGTGTGTACTCACGTGTGCAGGACATGGTGGGGGGGGTCCTTCTGGGACCTGAAGAAGCTCTTCTCGCAGAGGCACTGGACAGCCCCCTCCCCGTAGCTGAAGCTATGTGGGGGGCACTTGGAGCACTTGATGTTCCCCGCGAACGCCTTGTAGAAGCCCGGGCGACACGCTACGGATAGAGATAAGGGAGAGATAGGGGAGAGGGAGAGCGTGCGAGCCCGTCAGAGAGCGCGAGTGAGAAAGAAAAAGGGGAGAAAGAGAGAAACAGGGAGAGAGGGGAGAGAGGAGATATGGACAGGTTTAACGCCGACACATTGCAGCCGGGATATTCTCCCCATCTGATCTACCTGACTCTCCCCTCCGCTTGAATTTAAACTCTATCCACCTGCATTGATTTGTTCTCAGTCGAGTTATATAGGTGAAATGAAAAATTTAAGGAAATAAGACCCCTTTCACCTTTCTTCCCCTCCTCCCTCAAATACCCTCCATCACAGCCGTCTTCTCCTAAACTCCTTCCATTCCCCCCCTCACCGCCCCCCCCCCGCCCCCTCCTCCCCAGCCTCCAAACTCCCTGTCCCCGCAGTCTGCTCCGACAGACTCTGGGCCTCAGGGACCAATGGCATTTCCAATCCCTCTCAACCTCTAACGGAGGGTCCGCGACACACACACACACACACACTCAGAGAGACTCTTGGCGCTAACGCGCAGTTCCAGAATTCCACTTCTGCCGGCTGTCACAGTGCCCATCGATTTAACAAGGTAACACAAGCTGAGGCATTTGAGGGGCTTCACCTTGAAGCACTGAGTGCCTTTGTGTCTCTCCATTTCTTCCTGTGATAAATGGGGCTTCGGAAGGGTGTCGGGCCCCGAGACCATGACCGTTCTGATCAAATCTAGACAATTAGGACACAAGGTACAGGACACACAGACACACGTACACAAACTGGACAAACTCACGCCAACACACGCTCCATTAGGGGGGTGGGGGGGGGGTGTACGGGTGTGATGAGTGACGTCCCCCTGCAGAGGCCCAAGGCTGCCTGTGTCATTAACCCCTGATACATGTGTGTCCTTGAGTCCAAAACTGTCACTCACTTATTCCCCTACCGAGGCCTGTTTTTAGACAGTCAGCCTAATGATGCCGCTGTCTGACCTTCACAGAACCCGACCCAGGGACGTTCTCTAACCACCCAGCGCCGCTCTGCAATCTGTCTGGCCGGGTGGGTCCGTGAGTGCCCGGGGCCAAGGCTTCCGGTGCTAGAACAATCTTCCCTGACCATGCTGCGCAAGAGGCGCTCACACCACCACTGGTCACAGCACACACACAAATCAGACATGACGGTGGGAAGAGGGTACAGTGCGACGATTTGCACTGAGGTAAAGGAGCTGCCTATTTCATTAACCACCTTTCCGTTTGGATAAGTGGGACATTTGGCAGGTTCGTCTTTTGCTCTTTATCCCGGACTCGTTTGAAGAAAATGGGTGAAGGTTGCAAATCAATCGTGACGGCATGGTGAACTGATGGTCTGACCGTTATGCAAATTGTGAATGCGGTAAGGACCGCGAGCGCCTGTCTTGACCTGGTCGTAGATCGAGCGTGGTGCGAGCACGTCCGTCCAGTTAGTGTGGTGTGAGTGTATGCGTGTGTCCTGTGTGAGTCACTCGATATAAGTGTGTGTGTGTGTGTGTGTGGCGTGGAGGAGAACCACATTCTGACCCGAGGACCCGGGAGGTTGTGCGCTCGCTCTAGGACTCCATCCCAAGGTTAATGAGCTCTGGAAGGCATCCAGAAGCCAGGCCTTTCAGACCCATCAGCAGCCTACCAGACTCTCCGCTCACTGGACCAGAACAGAACCGGAGCAGGCTGCCAGGCCTGGCTCACTCCACAGCAGATGTGTGGGGGGGGGACTGGACCTGTCTTTCGGCCAGCGTGTGTGTGTGTGTTTGGGTCTGTGTGCGTGCGTGTGTGTGCCTGTATGGCCGGGTGGCCTGGCTGGCCGTGTGCCTGCATGTCGACTTTTCTTATCGGGCTGCTGGTCTGCTTGCCAACCTGTTTGGTGTGTGCTTGTGTGTGTGTGTGTGTGTCTGCAGGCGTTCCCGTGCAGGCCTGTGTGTGCGTCTCTGTCTTCGTGCGAGCTTGGGAATAGGCGATGATGGATCTCTCCAGGGCGTCGGCGAAGAGCAGCGATTCCAAGAGGAGCACAATTCTGCAGCATTTACTTGCAGAACCACATCAACAAATGTTGCAGAATAGTTCAGCTCTTGAAATCAACAAAAAGCGTGAGAAGGACGAGATGTGGTGATGAGATATCGCAAAGGTGAGAGATGCATCCTGGGAAGATATATATATGTAGAAAGCGTATGGAGAATGAGCCTGTATTCAATCCTTTTCTCCTCACCTTGGCTCACTGATGAAAAACGTGGCGGTGTCATATTGCATTTCTCCATGCCTGAAGGCAAACATAGGCATCTCTCTCTATCTCTGAGTACACATGGTGTAGATATTAAGGAAACCCAGGCACCACTTCAACTCTGCATAGATGATCATCTATCATATCCGCCTTGGGAAGATATGGATGCTCAAAGCTGATACCGTAGCTGCCGTTACCATAGCTGCCAAGCTACCTCATATTGCCCTTCAGTATCAAACAAAACGACAAACAGGTGGTCGATGGCTGATGTTCACATATTTACGACTCTCTATGACCAGTTGGAAATGTTCTTATTTCCCCGAGTCCTGCCCCTTCATATCTGTCAATCCTATTCGTCGGCTGGCACCCTCCTCTCCTGCTCCTCTCCTATAGCATGTCCCCTCTCCTCTTACTTCCTGCTTTATCTCTTCCCGCTGTTCACTCCTCCCTGCGCTCTCCTCCCAGGCTCCTCATTAGCTGATAGCAGAAAGACACAACAGTGATGTGCAATCGTCCTCCTCCTCCTCCTCATTTCCAATCGCGACCTCACAGGTGTGACCGGCAGCATTATGCAGTCCCTCTCTCTTCCGGCCTTCTCTCACACTCGAGTCCTGCTCCCTCCCTCCCTCCCGCTCTCCGAGCCGCCCCGGCCCTCTCAGCCGCTCAGGGAAGCCCGCCCTCAGCTCCGTTTACGTTTTGATATCTCAGAGATCCCTCGTACCCGGGCGCCCGCCCCTTCCCTGCGTCCCTCACCTTTGATGTCCCCGATCTAATCGGAACGACAACGAGTCAGATCTCAATCTCAGCACGCCACTCGGGGATCAACAAGCCCTTCCCTTGCAAAATAGAGTGTTTACTAGGTATGTAGCAGAGATAAGCTGGCCCTGGGTAGCTTAGCCGCCCACTGTCCTGTCCCTTCCTCTCCTGTCCCTTGCTCTCAGGTACCTGAGGTACAATACCGGAACTGTTTCCTCCATGCCACAGAGGTAAACTTCGACTGCTTCAATAGTCTTTCATCTTTCAGACTTAACACTGCCAACAGTTGGTGAAAGCGTTAAGGCTGTTGGTTCTACAAAGAATGGAATCTGTTTCTTAAAGCCTGCTTTAGAAAGAGCGAAAGGGAACAGGGTAGAGATAACAAATAGGAGATTTGGTGAGAAAGATATAGAGAGAAAAGAGATTGAGAGAAAAAGAGACAGGGAGACTATATGGAGAGAAACAAAGAGATAGCCGCCACAGGTTGCAGGCGGTACACTGCACAGACAGCACAGGTCCATCCAGTGTCATCAGTAATATATCAGTGACATTATCTTAGCGAGCGATTGGACAGTGGCCCGTTTTATGGACCTCTCAGAGGTCAGTCGGGTGTTCTTTTACAGATATGTTTATCGCTCTGTAGAAAGAGTCTTTGGCCAAATGAACTAACAGAGCAGTAAAGCTTTCAGAAGACATCCGTTACGGCCCAGCTCCGGGGCAGGAAAGTACAATTCTTCCCTAAATCTTCGCAAGAGACAAAGCAGTGCCGGGAAGAGATGCTGCCAAACACTAGGGAAGAGGTTTTTATGGGGCATTGCTGCATCAGGGAGACAATGCTTTGGGTGGTGCTAGTATATATCTATAGTGAAGGTGAGGGGGCCCGATACACCCAGGGTTGCAAGGTGGATCTCCAACCGCAAGCTGGGGTCAGATGGCTAAGTGGTTAGGGCTATTAATCATAAGGTTGCCGGTTCGATTCTCGGCCATGCAAAATGAAGTTGTGTCCTTGGGCAAGGCACTTCAGTCTACTTGCCTCGGGGGAATGTCCCTGTACTTACTGAAAGTCACTCTGGATAAGAGCGTCTGCTAAATGACTAAATGTAAGCTTTTCGACATCTCAACCTTTACTGCGGACGTTCCCTTTAAGTACCTGCTCTTTCTGCAGTATGCATTTCCTGCAGCATTCGAGGCCTAACAATCACGTGTAGTACAGGAAACAGATCCCGTGCAAGTGCCTGAAGCATCTCACCGATCCAGACCGAGTTTGTCCGTATTCATGAAGCACGGTCAGCCTTGGAGGCCCGAGTCACACAGTCATGCAGGGGCACCAGTGGTTAGATGAAGATACATCTTCTCTAGTCTTCCGAGTTGTTGTGCTCTCATGGCCCCAAACAGCTGCTTACCAGCACTCCACCCACCCTCCCGCCCTTCAACAAATTCATTATCTGCATTTTAATTATCAAAGTTGGAGCATGTAGGCTATTTACCTCCCAGGATGAGAGAATGCAGCAGTGTGTATGGATTCCTAATGGCCAAAAACAAAGTTAATGAATACTTAATAAGGTGTTCTGATGATTGCCGTGACTCACCCCAACTTCCCTTACGCATGATCGATGCTGATCGGGAGTATTAACATCGTGCTAAATCACCGCGAAGCATCTTCACCAGAGGTCGCATTACCATAAAAAGCTCTCACGGAAAACAAACAACGGCTCCGCCACGCCGGAACACAACAAACAAAAAGACGAGATAATGACATGACAGACTTCGAACCAACAACTTTGAAGCTGCTGAGAATTCGAATCGATTTTTCGGTTGAACCAGTATGATGTTAAGTCTACTTTAAACTGTGTCCATAGTGCGTCTAATACGTTTTATGCATCTAAGTTTTATCCCACATAGGCCTAAACAGTCTTGCTCTGTAAGGGACAGACATCATGCAGAAGCAGACGTTGGTAAGTTTAGGGACGGTTTCAGCTATCTTCCACTGCTTTCGAAGGAAAAGGAGGCGGTTCTTGAACACTTCTCATAGACATATGGCCATTAGCGGAGAGTGGAACTTTGTCAGTTGGCAGAGATGATAAGAGACGGAGAACAAAGACTGCGAAGCCTTCATGGCAATCTTTTACATCCTCAAACATCGTTCAGTAGATGTGTCAGAGAGTCCAGTTTGATCATGTTCCCGCTCCAAAACATCATTTGGTTTTAGTCAGGAAATAGTGAAAGGCATGAAGATTAGAATGATAGTCGAGATTTAAAGTGGTTTTAAACTGCACAGTTTTATGTTCTATGGATAGCAGCGGTAACATCATGTCTAAATGTAGAATGTAAAACATCTGGTTCATTTGGATGGCAGATATTCTCACTCTCTGACAGCTGCATGTTATTCTACTCCACAAGACGAGAAGCTCGTCACATCGAAAGGTGTTTAAATGGAAAGTGACACCAACAGTAACATCTTGCACTGCATGACAAAACGACTGGACACATTTATTTTGAGAATTGTGTGAATATTGGTATTGGCAGTCAAAACTGTGAGAAGAAGAGCAGAATATGATCCAAACACCACCAAAATATGTCACAAGATAGAAGACAATTTGCATAATACTTACCCACTTACTTATAATTAGTCTTAAGTTAAAACAAGACATGACATTACTTTATACAGTAAATATCATAAAGCCGTAACTAAAACATGTAATTGAAGTCTTTAGAACAGAAATGATGGTTTTACAGCTAGCCTAAATGTTCAGGTGCCAAACTGAAAAGTGAGTTCAAAATGGAGTCAGAGTTTAAGATTCACGGGAAAGTGCTTAGCACAGAGAAAGTTCTCTCCAACTGTAATCATCTTGGATGATGAAACGGTCCTTCATAAGTCTAGCAGGAAGCATTTGCCAGTGATTAGGAGGGAAGAGGAGCACATGGAGCCAGCTCTACTCATTAACAATCTGCACAGAAAGCACGGCACAGTCATCAGCAACACTCACTCATAACTACACTACATCACTGTCCACACTCACAATAACTTGTATCACACAAAGTTTTATGTTTCCTGTTCAGTCTAGTTGCACACACAAAAAGGCACACAACCAGGCAATGATTTACCTTTACTGTTTAGGATTTGGGTGAGATAGACCACAGACTACTGCATGATGTCCAACACACTAAAGCACACCAGGCTCATTTTGCAGACAGAATCCCATTGTGGAGCCAGAACGGTTTAGCTGTTTCTAGGGGTCTGCCAATCTCCATTACTCCTCCCCACCCCTGACCTCCCTCCACCTCGACCAGCTCTAACAGGCTTCATCTGACCCCTCCCCCCCCCCTCCCTGTCCGCCTCCAGAAGGCTGAAGCAGAGATGTGTCCAGGTAAACCGAAGTGGCCTTTCTTTTGGCAATCTAACCATGCTGAAGCAATTATTCAGCAGGCTTCGGGTGAGCCTACGCACAAACGGGTCCCCAGAATGTCCCAGCATGCCACAGACGTCTGAGTCAACAACAAGGCCGTAATTAAGCCACCTGCGAAAGAGACAACATTGTGCTATTTAAATGTATGCACTATTTTTGGGCACATTTTAATTGCATATCATAAATGATTGGAATCATAGGACAATATACAGTATTATTTTGAATGTGTTGTGTGAGTTGGGGGGGGAGGTGAACTTATCAGGAACTGTAATCTTCTCAGGTCATCTACTTGCTTTATTTATACTGACCTGGGCTGAAGAGAAACGTAGCCCCAGAGATATATACTGATATACACTGACAAGGCTTGGGACCGTGAGCTCTTGAAATGCTAACAACCACAGCACATCACTCAGCCAATGAATCAGTCAGTTAGCTCCAAAGACAATCTATCCGTCAGCAGTCCATGTAACCAGGCAGCCAGTATAGTGTGTCAGCAGTGGTTTCCTGCCTGTTCCCCATAGTTACCCAGCTGCCCCCCCCCCACCCCCCCACCCAGCCTGAGCGGAGGAGCAGACATCACCCTCATCCTCCCTGACACCTCATAATACCCGACGCTGGCAGAACTGACAGGGCCGCTCCGTCTCCCGAACACACTCTGATGGGCACTGCCAGCCAGCTTTATCACTGCCAGTGATCCAGTCTGGCTGGGGTGAGGTTGCCACCTGGGCCTGTGTGGTAGGTGGCGGCGTTCGCCGTGGCAGACAGGCGGACCCACGCGGCCATACCCCCACACAAACACACCGCGTAACGCCATGCGTTTCAAAGGGAGGGGACATTTGAGAGTTCACAAAGACAAATGTCAGGTATAAAGGCAGTCGTTCTGCTCGGGTTCCTCAACACTGTATTCGATTTGATCGTCTCTTTAACTCTGCCCTCACGGCTCTTTTTATAGGACGTGATGTAAAGATTAAAGATGTGTGATAATCATATTCATGGCTCTTGTAATTTACATTACAGCAAATTGGTGCGTTTAATTTCCCATGCTTTGACTTACTGTACAGTCATATAATTTGTAGGTTGCATTACATACATGCATAAGCAGACACACACACGCACACACAGACACACACACACACACACACACACACATACTGGGATACTCTACTGTAGTCAGATATAGTAGTATATCCTCAGAGCTCGCTTCTGATCTGTGGAGTGTAATAGTCTTTAATAACTCCTACATTATGGCGGGATAATCCAGTTCTCTCATGCACGAGCACACAGCCAATTTCATTTCACCCGCCTCAGCTGTTTTCATGCCCTCCGAAGCTCATTTCAGAAAGGCTTGGTGCAAAACAGGCCTCAAATATCAATTACTGCTTATGGAGAAATAAGCTGATGGATGCTACATTTCCAAATCCTTTTATATTCAATTCCGATTTAATATGTTGTTTTTATAGGGAGCGATAACAGCAAATGGCAGAGAGAGAGAATTAATTCAGATGGTCCTAATAGGAGGTCTAGGAGTGGTAGATAGCACATCCACTGGGTGGTATTCAACTAATGAATCGGATCTCCAAGGAAGTCTTTTCCAGTATGTGTGTGAACGTGTAGACGTGTGTGCCTTCATGTACACTTTGTGGAACTCATTTGATTTTGCATGTGTGTGTGTGTGTGTGAGTGTGTTAGCGTGTTTGTAAGTGTGCGTGTGTGCGCTCGCGTGTGGGTGTCTGTGAGTTTGTGTGAGCGTGTGTACCTGCGTGTGTGTGTGTGTGTGTGTGTGCATGTACGTTTGTATGAAGATGAAATGATAAAGCCAGTGTATCATCTATATTTGCATCCTTATTGGTAGAGGATGAGAAGTCGAACATCGGTAAAACTTCATTAGAGTTGGGGATGCATTACTTCAACAGTCAACGTTTCATATCAAAGCTGGGGTGGGAAAACGAACAATTCACTCAGGTTTTACAAATCAAAACATTGTCCCCAGTCATGAGGCTGATTAGTTTTGCGCTATTGCATTTCATCCAAACACAGGGTGTGAAATGTGTTATTGTATTTTAACACAACACAGTGGGTGCACTAATATGATCCAAATGATCAATACATCACATCTAAATGCATCAGTTCCTCGCGTTCCGCAAAATGCCTGCCTGCATGTCGACTCGCCAGTCTGCCTGCAAAGTATGACCAGGAAGGAACGGTGCCTTTGCCTATCCTATGCTGCTGTGGTCGTGTGTGTGTATGTGCAGAGTCCAGAGCATTGTTTTGATGCCAGCCCGTCTGTGCCTAACATAGCTGGGTTCCTGTGTGAAGGCTTCCCGTGGCTCTTTAATCATGTTGACCGCCGGCTCCAAATTAAAGCTGTCACCGGCACAGCTGGACGCCGCTGGTCCGTGCAATTTGGCTGCTGGCCGCTAAATGGCCCCTAGTTGTGAGGCCTGCCTATCATAGTCTGTCATATGAGGCCTGTCGGGGGGGGGGAGGGAGGGGGGGGGGCGGTGCTTCATGTGACTGTGGTCGGTAAGTAAGTTGTTGAGGGAGGGAAAAGGCTGTGAGCGAAAGGGCGGCCGAGAGGCGGCGGTGAAATGAGCGGAAGACACGGGTTGTAGACGGAGAGGGGAAAGGATGGAGGGAGAAGAGAAAGGGGCCGGAGATACTGACTCTCTGAAGGGTGAAGGTTCAACTCTGCTCCCCCGCTGATATGGGATGCCCGTCTGAATGTCCGATGTCTGAAAATGCACGTTAGGGTGTGTTGGATGAGCATCCTGTGGGTCCACAGAGAGCCATGGAGTGGCTTTAAGAGAGCTGTGCTCAGGCATGACTCCCCCACACAAACATGCATGTGCCTCTAAATTAGAACCAGAAGGATTTAATTACTCAAACAGTCCTCTGAACATTGCCTGGCAATTAACACCCAGTAAGCCCTTCAAGGCTTCTGCACATCATCAAAACCCAGCACGTCAGAAAGATATGAAATCACAGCACACACACTGGTACCTGCAGGGGGCTCTCCAATTTACAATGGGAATAAGTTTCACTTCCTTTACTCGTAATCTTTTGCGATTAAGCCAGGTCTGAAAACACATCTCTGGCAGGTAAATTACACTCCCCCCCCGACACACACACACACACACACACACACAAATAGAGCAGGTACCATCCTGCACAGCCATGCAAATGAAAACTCCCAGGCAATTTAGCCTCCTTGCTTCCTCTCCCCTGGAAACACGGTGATGACGGAGCAGAGGAAGTCAGGATGTTAATTAGCCACCATGGCAGATCCATCAGTCCTGCTCCCCCCCCTAGTCCCTCCACCCCCACCACCCCCCCCCCGCCCCCCAACACGCCCTGTCCTACCAGTACAAGGGACCTGCCTGGCTAATGACAGCACGCAGGGCAACAGCCTCAACGCCACTGCTGTCTCCGCGGGAGTCGCCCGATCCATCAGTCAGAACGCACGCTGAGGTCTGTGTGATGTCCATTTAATGAACCCCCCTTGCTCGCGGGGTGGAAGGCAAGGAGTGGATGTCAGAGCCGGCACTCGGAGGAGGGCATCTGCTCGGCTCGCTGTTCTGACGGGAGACACCGCAGGAGCGGAGAGGGTCTGTTCTTCTACTAAAGTTGCAGCTTCTTGGACGGCACCGACCAGCACAGTCAGAATGACCTTGGGAGTCTTCGGAGACAGACTGCTGATCGAGCTTCGTCTGTGGTATGTGTGTGTCCCCGTGTGTTTAGGATGTGTGTCTGACTGTGATATATATCATCCCCCCCTGTAGGGAACCTTGTTGGGATTACAGAGTTCAGGCCCACATGTCCTGTGGTGAGGAGAGAGAAGGGGAGAGACAGAGACAGAGAGAACGAGATGGAGAAAGGGGGAGATGGAGTGGAGGGAGAGAGAGCTGATGAAATATCTCCTATCTCTGTCTGGTGAGTACATAGCACTTCTATGTGCTGGTAGGACGATCAAGCGAGTCAAATGGGTTCAGATCCACTATCCACTGAGGTTGGGCTTGCTCACTCATTCACTCATTCACTCGCTCACTCATTCACTTATTCACTCGCTCACTCACCCGCTCACTTACTCGCTCGCTCACTCCTGGAAATTCTTAAACTTGAAACGTTATCACTCGGATAAAAAACAAACAGTAAATCAACATCAAATGAATCGGCTGAATGAGTGGAAATAATTGTGATTTTGTGCGAGGTCTCCTGAGCGACCACGCCCCGGATTCTGTGTTTTACTGTTTACTGGCAGATGCCGTGGCACTTGCTGCCAACTCGTCAAAAACAAGTAGATCCAGCCAACTTTTAGTGGATGTGACAGGACCGCTACCGCTAACTTCTCTAGCGCTGAGTCAGCAGTCGACTTTGTGCCGTCCCTGTGATGCGTCAGTCAGAACGTGGATGCAGGTAGAACAGAGAGGCATGAAACACTTGGCCACTCTGTTCTCAGACGGCGCCGAGCGGAGAGGCGTACGCGAACGCCGCCGCCGAGGAAGACGCCCGCCCGTGGTGTGGCCGGTGTACAGAGACGGGAAGTTTTGCTTTTCCCCCCCAAAACTTTTTTTAAACGACGCGGATTGAAGGAGAGCAAATGAGAGGCACCGCGAGGCTCCTCGAGTGCCCACGACAGCCAATTAGCAGCCATCTTGGATGAGGTTTGAGAAATGCCAGTGAGAATAAGGGGGAGGGGGGGGGATGGAGGGGGTAAACAAGCAGTGACAAGAGGAGAGCTTAATTCAGAGCTTAATTAAGACACGCAGACACATGTGCACACACACCTAGCACGTAAGCCAGAAGCACGTACACACCTGTCGTCCGTTTCCGAAAATCTCCCCACTAATCCTGAAACACAAGACATCCCAGTATTCTCTGCCCCCCCCACCACACACACACACACACACACAAACACAGAAACAAACACACACACACACATACACACACTCATTCATACACACTACATTCACACATACACACCGACTCACAAGCACACGCACACACAGACACACACACCTACATACACACCTTTCCACCTCCATCGTGCAGCCTTCGGCTCATTTCTTCCATTATAGTGGGTACTTTATCCCCCTTTCAATATCACAGAGAGGGATAGAGAGAAACGTGAGATGAGAAATTCTCATTGCCACCTAATTGCCAGAGCAGATCGATACTGTAATAGATTCTGTCTGTGTAACATCCTGACTCTCTGACACTCCTATCAGACGGATACATCAGACAGGCTAGCTGCTGACAGGCTTGTCCGTTCAGCCTCTGCAGTGACGAACATGGACACACTGAACAGTTTCAAGCTGCTTAGTGTCTGTAATCTGCATCAAAAATGGATTTGGTTATCCCTGTGGGAAATGTTCTAAATGTCTGGACACTGATTTGAATGAACTCGATTCAGTTTCCAGAAGGTTAACAATATAAAAAAGTGAAACATAATAAATGTTTTTTTTACAGGTTTTTAACCTGAAATGAACTCTGAACAGAGACTAAAATCAAACAGAGGGATCATGTTTGTGCGGTAAGTATGAAATAATGAACGTGTTTAACTGCTTTTCTTTGCTGCTTACCATCTGGTGTACTAATACCTGGATAGCGCCATCTCCCATTATAAACCTCAACCATCTGACTGGGATAAGGGAATGCAGTGACGGGGAGACAGAGGGAGAGGGAGGGAGAGGACGAGAAAGAACAAGAGGAGACAGAAATAGAGAGGGAGAGAGAACAGAAAGAAAGAGAGAGGGAGAGGGGTAGGGCGAGGGATAGATAGAGAGAGAGAGAGAGAGAGGGAGAAAGAGAGAGAGAAAGAGAGGGAGAGAGAGAGAGATGGAGAAAGAGAGAGAGAGACAGAGCGAGAGAGAGAGAGAGAGAGGGGGGAGGTGTCGGTGCTGAGGAGCCGTCAGGCTGCGTCTCTGTTTGTCTCCTCCAGGGGGATGGGTAGCAGATGGAAGCACGGAGCATGTTTACTGAAGCCCTGCTGCTTTGAAATGCTAATGCTGCTCTCCCAGGGAGCTGCAGACGGGTTGACCACTAGTTAGCTTCAGCAGCTTCCTCCCCCCACACACACACACTCACACATGGACACACACAACCAGCAAACCGCACACACACACAACGCACGCCTTGAAATACACCTCGACCCGCCCCCCAAAGCTCACCTGGGCAAACCGAACCCCACACGCGCAAAGCTCCGCACACGTCAGCCGGCTCTCGCTGTGCTTCCACGTGAACAAAGTGATTTTAGGTAGAACACTCGAGCGGCTAAGCCCGGGTGGAAGGAGGCCCGGGGGGGGGCAGACAGAAGCCGTTCAAATCCTACCTCGCCTTCACTGTCACCGGGGGATCTCGCCGAGAGTGGGAAAGGGAAATTAGTATGCCACAGTTAGCCGTGGGAGCGTGTGTGTGTGTGTGTGTGTGTGTGTGCGCGTGTGGGCGGGCCTCATGCTAAATGATGGCTCTCATCTCATCAGCGAGCGGAGAGTTTGTGCAGTGCTCTATTAGGAGAAGTGCAGAGGGTGGACTGGGGCTTAGTTACACCCCTCAGAATAGCTGGGTAGAAGTGTGTGTATTTCTGTCTGAGCCTTCCTGTGTGTGTGTGTGTCTGCATGTGTGTGTGTGTGTGCGTGGGTGTAGTGGGGTTTATCAGCACAAAAAACCATGTCGTTCTCTGTCTCTCTCTTACAGCACGGTTTTTTCCACCTATCTACCTGGCAGGCCCCCTCTCTCTATCCCATATCTATCTCTATCTCTTGCACGCTCACTCTCTCTCTCCCTCTAAACTTCCCTTCTCTCTGTCTCGATGACCTCTGTAGGGAGTTTATATCCTCTACTTACTAACTAATTCATGACAGGATCTACTAAATAAAGCTGCGAGCCATTTGCAGTGCTGTGGACCCAGCGCCTAAATGAAGACATCACCACAGATCCTGTCATACATGAAACAAAACGATCCCTTTCAAATCTCCCTTTCATCACCGTTACCGAATCAGAGCTTTTTCTCTCTCTCCCCGTCATGTGTGTGTGTGTGTCTGTGTGTGTGTGTGTGTGTCTGTGTGTGTGTTTGAGTGGGGGGTTTGGAGAGAGGAAGTGTGCATGGCTTTGAAACACCGTAATTGGGACTTAGCGTGTCATTTTTGTAAATCCAGATTGAAATAGAGAGAGAAAGAGAGACAGAAAGGGGAGGGAGGGCGGCTGTGTGTGTGTGTGTGTGTGTGTCTCTCTGCGTGTGTGACAGCAGGCAGACGGCCGTCAGGTGGATATGCTGGATAGGGGCACCTGGAGGGCAGTGCCATGCCTTTTAGAACCTGTCATACATGTGTAGCACTGATCATTGTCACGGCCCTGACCCCGGGGGTGAGGGAGGGGGGGGGGAAGGGGGAGCGGGGTAGCACGGATCTGGAGCCGGGTGAGAGCGGGAAGAACGAGCTGCTCCAAATGTATCGGAGAGGTGTTCTGTCCACGCGTGTGTTCGCGTGTGCGGTCTGCGTGTGTCTGTGCGCGTCTAAGGCTCTGTGAGGCGATGAAGGCGTTATCACAACGTCCCCCCGTTGTTCTGGCATTTTCTGCTGCTCGTCAGACACTTTCTCTCTGGCGCTCAGACACTGGCTCTCTGAACACAGACAGGCTGGAATGCTTTCGCTCACAGACGTCCACAGGCAGATCAATTCCACATGCTATACAAGTATATTGGCTTATGAATCAGGCCCACAGCTCTCACTGGCTGGTCAATGAGCGTCTATCAGCAGTGATGCAAGGAGTGGGATGAGCTACCTAATACCCGCAGCTGGGAACGGGTATTAAAGTGGAAGTACAAACGTGGACACACACAAATACTGGTATACATGGACACAACCACATACAGACACACACAGAAACATGGACATGTGGACCGAAACCATTACCAAGCATTTACAAAATCACACATTCACGAGAGTCACAGAAAAATGAAATGACTGCTTTGTTTCTCTAAATGTGTCACTTGTACTTACTCACTCAGCCACTTAGCATGTTTCTGCAATTTGCAAATACGAGATGAGTCTGTCTGACAGACTGCTGTATTTAGTGATGTAAAGTAGAGCAGTGCGGCTCCGTTCTCCAGACAGATAGGAGTTTAAACTGATGAAATGGTACAATTCTGTAGGGCTAGATGCGGTAGTTTTGTCCTGTCACCATCACACTATAATACACAGTGGGTAACACACACATACACACACACACACACACAATTTCCATCTCTCTCAACCACAAATCACACAGAGGGATTAACGTAAATCTACCTGAACTAAATAACAGCATATTGTCAATGACTCTTTTCCATTTCCAGTTGTCTACTCTGAAAATTAGGGAATTTGTTGTGCCTGTTGGAAAACGGACTCTCTATCACCAGCTTGGCAAACCTCTTGGCACAGAGAAACCCATTAAAGCCACAATTCTATCAAACATGTCCTAAATACTCATCCCGCAGCTTAAGCACACATTCAGGCGGATCAATAAAGTTGTCAGCATAATTCAAACGGATCCAGTCAAGCCGACTTTGGGGCCCTATTGTGCCTCTCTACTTCAGAGAGGTCACCCACAGTTCAGCCCCAAATCCGCCCTGAGCATCCTCCGTGTGCCTGGCCCAGTTCTGCTATCACTGCCGCATTCTACAGCTGGATTAAGCCTATCCACAGGACAGCCAAGCCAGTGTGTGTGTGTGTGTGTGTCTGTGTGTGTCTGTGTGTGTGTGTGTGTGTGTGTGTGTGTGTAGAATTGCGAGGCTCTGCCAAGCCGAACTGCAGTGTGACTAACAAGCTTGGCTAGGGAGGCATGGCTGTGGACAGGCAGATTGAGGGACACCTACTGATAGCTAAGCCCCTGCCCTCAGGTCATTGTCACTCAAAACTGCATAGGTACCAGTCACCCGGAACACTGTATGGAGGGACGAAGGGATGAAGGTGTACACCTATGGGACGAGGGAGATGGATGAGAGCTGTTGTTTTGGATGGGGGACTGGTGATGACTCAATTAGCTGGTCAGAAACCCCAACCTGAACCACCTCTCTAATGAGATCTGCTTATAAAACATGCATGTTCTACACCACAGCAGATTAAACATTTATAAGATTATTGGGCTCTTGGGTATAAAATCTGCCCGTGTCTTTTCGGAGGGACCAAAACAAAGCTATAAACAGAGAACTGACACGGAAGCAAAGACAGTCATCCACAATCAGCGCGAAGCATCATTGTAAACCCCAAGTGGGCCTTTATTGTGTTAAATCGTATTTTTCGTGACACAAATTGTCAGGTCTTTTTTCCCATATAGCACCCGAGGCGTTTCATTTATGATGAGCGGGGCCCTTCGTGTGACAATGTCTGTGATGTCTTATCTAGGCCATGTCATGATACGCACTCTTTAATGACTTATTCAGTGTCAAAGCTTATGGACAGAAATAGAACACACACGCATCGACGCGTGGACGCACGCACGCGCCCTCGAACACGCGCGCCGAAAAACACCCGGGAAAATCTCGCACGCGCGCAGAGAGCGAGCGAAAGCGACGCACGGATATCCGCGCGGATCGAAAATTGAAATGTGACGATTGCGTCTGACAGCCTCGTGTTGGCAAAATAAAACCGCATCAAATGCGTCAGTGTCGTTCCTGCTTCCTTTGTTTAGCGAGCGGCGGCGGCTGCGTCGGACGGGCGGGGGCCGCGTTTGCCGCTCGGCGGCACGTTGGGGAATATTTCTGCTCTGTCTTTGATCACTCCGGGCTTTGAAGCAACACTCTGATACAGAAAAAAAACACACAGAAGTCACTGCAAGTTCACATCGCAACTTGGCGCATCCGCACGCCAGCATCTGCATAATGCATTCTTTAGGCAGATGATAGCAGAGAACCAGTGGTACCTCTGAAGTGGATGGAAAAAAAATCAAACCCACCCCTCCTTAAAACAATCCCCGGCCGAACCCGCGCATCTCATCTACGTCTCAATCCATTCCGGCAACGTTCATTCTTTGTTAACAGCTTCCGTGGGCCACAGGTCACGGAGCGCTTGTGAAAAAGCAGGTGTGTCTGAAGTGTTGGGATGCAAAGTGAGTCTGCAGGGAACGGTGCCGTCGTCGGGGTTGTTGTTGATGAGTCAACCTACATAAGCTCTCAGGGTATCTTTGATAAGAGCCATGTTGAGAAACAAACATGCAGACCTTGCTGTGCAGACACTCACAACCATGGTAGTTGAATCATACAGCAGATCTAGGATCAGGCCCATTCGGTTCACATTCCAATCTGTCATTACAACCTTAACATTCTATCTGGTCAAGATCTTTACGCAAATACGGGTTCTGAGATCCAGTTCTGCTCAGGCCTGCTTCCAGCCAAGCCCTGGTTCAGAACAGACCTTGTTCTATTACATACAGTACCAGTCAAAAGTTTGGACACATTTTCCCAGTTTGTGTCCAAACTCTTGACTGGTACTGTACATCGAATACTCGGAAAGTGTTTACGTTTTTAGAGCTGTATTTGATTTTCTGCCATAGTTGGCACTCATGGCTTTTTATTCTGTGGGACTGTTCTATTGGTTTCACGGGTTGGATAATAGTTCAAGTTTATTAGCATTTATAACAAGAATAGGCACAGGTGCATTCAAATAATTTGCTCCTGCTCCTCTAGCAATACTATATGCTAGTGGCAATATTTGACCTTAATCGTTAATAGCAACTGAGCCAGGTCTGTTCCAGATATGTTCCTAAGAGTTTTCTCTTCAGAAAGTACGATAGCAGGTTCGCCTGCCTTCACATCCCAACAGCACCAGCCTTCAATTATATTGTTAACCCGGAAGACATTCAAGGTCAAGTGTTCTTCCCAGCATCTACTCCTGGGAAACCCTTCCGCCCAAATCTACTTTAGGTTCTACTGAAGGACTTAAGTCTTAATGGCACGATTCAGCTCAACGCTATTGAGATGCGTAGGCGGTGGACTTCTAATTGTGTTCTTAAGGAACTCAAAGCTTTCATTTGGGTGTGTTTTCTCCTGAGACTTTTCATGTGTACAAATTGTCTGAAACAGGGAACAGAGAGGAGGAAGACAGCAATGATCCATCTCGTATTCTCCCCACGTAACCTTCTTGGATACAAGACTCAATCCCTTCAAATTGGAGACATTGAGACTAATGACAACTCAAGGGAGCGAGATTAACATAGAGTAGGCATTCCCACAGACGGCAGTTACAGGCACAGGCTCCCATCCATTAAACAGGGAGATGGCACAATGTTTATGTATGCTGGGAACAGACAGTATTCTCTCATTGTAGATCACACACACACACACACACACGCCCACACATACACAGACACACACCTACACACACACACACACATAGTGTGTTTGAGGTTGGCTCATGCATGATAAAGAGCAGTTAAAGCTTCATTCTTTGATATACCTACGCTCTGTCCTTGAGGTGAGAGATGTGTCCTTCACTGACAGTCAATTTAGGAATGCGCATGTGTGTGTGTGTGTGAGAGAGAGAGAGAGAGAGAGAGTGAGAGAGAGAGAGAGAGAGAGAGAAAGAGGCAGGGTAAATCTAAAGACATCGAAATAGACAGCCAACCCAGCTAACATTCCTAAATTAAAAAGCTTTGATAATGAAACACGATTCCCCACGCCCCCACTTCAACCATATCCAAACGGCCCCACAGTTTCTGCTTCAGTACATCTCCCACAGAAATGGAGCCAATGAGAGGCCTCTCCAGACACCACCAATTAGTTCTGAAGGACCCAGACTTGTTAGACTAAAACAGCCTTTTCCCAAAATGTCACCTAGCGATTCCTGATGCCATGTGCACCTCCTGTTAGCTGTCTGTAAACAACTGTCTGCAACACCAACCACCGCCAAACCTTCACTTGCTAAGTGTGCTTGTTTGTGTGTCTCTGTGTGTGCGTAATACAGACCAGGCAAGGTTCCTTTTTCCCTTTTCTCTGGGTTATGTGTGTCAGTGTGTGTGTGTGTGTTTATGTGTGTGAATGTGTGTGTATGTGTGTGTGCGACTGCGCGTGTGTCTCATTTACCTGGGTGACAGCTTGAAGGATATGTGCTGTAATTGTTGGTCTGGCCACTCTGGTCTAGGTTTGGGTGTAATTGAAAACGTCTACACAGGAAAACCCTCTGACCTGTTTACTCCATCGTAACAATTAGTCTTACACACACACAAACACACCATTACACATGCACACGCACACACAAGGATCGGCTGCCTCTTCCACCCTGACCCACTGAATCACACATAGCGGCAGAAACCTGCCTCAGTTCAGAAGGTTGAGACTTGATTGATAAACAGGTGAACATGTCAAGGAAAGGCAGTGTGATGGAAGTTTTGGGCCTATGTACAATGAATGTGTTTTAGGATAAGTTTACAGTTGATTAAGAAGCTTGATACAATGAATGTTGATTCAACTCCATTTGGCAGAGAAGCCACCTGTAGTTTTATGACACCTAACCAGGAGACATGAAGTCTAGGAGACGTGAAGTCTAGGTGACCTGGGAGAGTCTTGTCACCTAGGGGGAAGAGACAGTTGGTCTGAAGACAATGTGGATTCGACTGTATTGTTCTAAGGAGTTAACCAATGATAGAAGAGATTTGGTATAGCAGCATGTCTGGAGGATGGACCAATGACTTTTGAGAACTGTTGTATCTATAAAATGGTCTGTTGAAGAATGTTCTGGGGGGTTCAGGGCCATCAGCTGGGTAGTGCTGGTGGACTGGATTCTCCCGGTTCCATTATAGAATGCTAGATGGAGCTGTATGGAATTGTCTTTGTGTTAACGTTATTATGTTTGTGTGTGTGATTATGATATGTTGATAACGTTAATACATGTTAAATCCACGTCAAATAAACATTAACTCTATACTTCACCCAACTTCAGCTTAAACGATTGAGTCTCTTAAAAACTGCCACGACAGCAGACAGCCGGTTTAGATGAGCTATTATGGTTTCCTATGAAAGGACATCTTCACAATGATTGAAATCCTGTATGTTGGTTCACTTTTCTTTAGTTCATGTGGAAAGTCTATTAAGCAGCCTTTATACAACACTCGTCCTCAGAGAGAGTAGTATAAACCACACACAACTAATGACAACGCTCTGGGGAGAGAATTCAGCCTTGGAAAACACACGTTATTCACACATACACACACCACACACACCACGCACACACACTAAGCAAAGCACATATGCAAGACAGCTTTCAGTGAGAACAAGTCCTGATATAACACTGAGGTTACATTATTCATAACCATCAAAAGAGCTATTGCTCAGACACACGCACACATGCACACAAACAAATGCGGTCGCTGCGGAACACTAAGTGTTACCTAGAGACAGGGATCAGGGGGTAGGGAAGGTTGGAGAGAGGGAGGGTGAGAGAGAGAGAGAGAGAGAGAGAGAGAGAGAGAGAGGGGGAGACACGAGAGAGAGAGAGATGAGAGAGAGACGAGAGAGCTAGAGAGAGAGATCGATAGAGAGAGAGATATGCGGGAAAGGTGAGAAATAAAGAGGGCCGTGGGTAGAAAGGAAAAGGAGAACGAAAGCGTGTCTGTGTGCCTGCACGAGAGTGTGTGCAACATGAATGTTGGGACGCAGCGGGACAGATGTCTTCCCCCAAGGTTGGGTTCAAGACGCGTCTCACTGCAGTGAGAGATGCAGTTATGTTGGGTCAGTCAAGGGACGCCGGTCCTTTCCGTCACCGCTTCTGTCCTCTCCCAGTTCATCTGAGTGTTAGCGTGAGGGGCTAATCGCAGCGGAGACAGGACAGCCTTCTGAACGCTACGCTCTGCTGGGCCAAACGCTCACCACTTCCATCGCCGTAGCCCTCTGTCAGCCCGGTGAGCGGAGGGCTGACAAGGCAGCAGCTTGCTAACACGCAACGTCTGACACATTGCTTTTCCAAATAAGCTGGTCCTTGAAGATGCTCTTCAAAATATCGACCTGCAGAGAACTTTTGACTTCATTTTGTGTTTTTGTGGGGGGTTTTGCAACTGTATTTTTCAGAAAATTCACGATAATGGTGTTCACTTCCACAAAACGTAAAGTAAAAGTAAAAGAGTTCAGATGGAGTTTCTGTGGTTCAGTAAAAGCGATGAGTCCTAGTGGCTGAAGAATCATAGATGGCAGACACAGTCTGGGCCTCCTACTCTGTCACCTAAAAACAGATACAGTGTGCTCACTGCTCGCTGGAACAGAACTGGGCGACACACACTACCAGAACAGACATACAGCTCAGATAGAACCTTAGTAGAAAAACAACAAGCCCAGGTTGGCTTGGAGGGTAGGGTGACGATGAAGCTAATTATTACAGTAGTTACAAGCTACTAAATTAGCTAGCTGGATAAACGTGTCAGCTACAGTACATCTTGTATGCAATTTGATGCAATACTGATGCAATTCTAACCATGGAAACACCCATATATTATTCAGACTGTTTAATAAAACTATTTCAACTAAAACTGCTATTTGCAAAAAGTAAATACACACAAATTACATTAATGCTGATTGGCAGTTGTGCTAGCTGCTATCACAACCTACATATGATCCACAAACTAATGTCTATTCTGGTTCCACTATCACACCTGTTACAGCTGGTATATTTAACAGCCCCAAAAAATATTTACATATATTACAACACCTATTTTGTGCATGGTAGAGTTAGGGTTGTTGTGGTCATTTCAATTTTCTTTTTTTAGGGTTTTCACATAACCATAATTGACCATATAAATGATATTTTTTTTATACAATCAAATTACAGTGCAGCCCCTCACATTGACTCGACCAGCAATAAAATGTCAGGCGAAATAATCAGGTAAGCTCTCAGAAGTACACACAGCCGAGTGTGTCAAACAACACAATTACGCCAAATTGCTAACTTATCGGCTGTCTGAACGGCACTTGTTTGAGTGAAGTTAATAATTGTCTCAATAGTCTGGATGAAAAGTGGAAGGTTACAGCGTAATGACAGCTGAGAGCCCCACACTCTAGTCTAGTCAGGGTCTATTCAGATGGGAATGTCAGAACGATCCTCACATCTTCCTCAGGGTCTACCGAAAGAAAGAGACTGAGAGGCAGAGAGACATCGAAAGATGGAGACAAAAAGCGTGTTGACTTCGCGATAGGGAGGAGGGTAGAGAAGAGAAGGAACAGACAGTGGAGGGGAGGTGGGGACGTGTGTACAGTATCGGTTACGACTGTGAACAAACCACTGGGATTACATGAGAGAAAATTGGCTGTCTGAGAAGAAGCAAATGGTGTAGAGGAGGGCTTTATCCAGCTACCTGCATGCATCTCCAGCCCCGTTAAGCTCTTTTGTGTCGTTGATCTCCTCTCAAATATGCTTGCTTGATAGGCTTACATTTATAAGAGTTTAAATCTCAGTTTAAAGTTGTTTGTGCTGCTGTGAAACATCATCTCTGTTCAGTAACCCTCCGAGGAGTCGATGTTGTGTAATCTGTATGTAATCAGTGCATACAGTCCAACATTTCAGGACTTCATTTTAGAACCGGGTTGTCGGTGGAGTGAACAGGAGAGAGAGAGAGCTTGGCTGAGGCAGAGTCAGGCTGAGAGGGAAGAAGGTGCTGAGGATTAGGATGAGAGCGCAACAATGATGCTGTGGTAACCCGGGACCAAGGTTTAGCCTTGTGCAGCCTCTGGTGCAGCTCTCAGTGGTACCGAGCTAGCTCACTTGCATGGAGGTTTTTCATAATAACCGAGCCTAGCCGGTGTGAACGCTGGAACAATGAGCAGGGCTGTGTTTCAGGGCTGACACAGCATTTTAATGGCTACATGTAGCCCACAGGGTTGGGGTTCAACTCAACTGTGAAATATGTTACGGAGAGAGGGGCAGAGGGAGGTGGACAGGGAGGGGGTGGGAGTGAAGGAGGAGGCTGGGAGAAAAACAAGATAGATATACGATTATTTGTAAGGCGAACACCACTGTATCTAAGTATGTCTGAGTGTTCATCCAGGAATAATGAGATGATTATATACAAGTTCCAGACCACAGAGCCACACTGTCTTTGTTGTTTCTGGTTTCTGTGTGTGTGTGAGTGTGTGCATATGTAAACTCGGGCATTAACTCTCCGTATACTCTGTTACAACTTTTTGGGTCGTGTAAGGATAGCCGTCATTTTAGAGCTCTGTAATTCACCCGACAAGCGACAGTCCGTGAAATGTCTCAGACACAGCTCTGGCAGTACATGACATATATACCTGTCAGACCACTATCTACATCCTGATACCACCAAACAAATGTATTCCTATCTGCCTGCCTGCCTGCCTGCCTGCCTGTCTATCTATCTGTCTGTCTGTCTGTCTGTCTGTCTGTCTGTCTGTCTGTCTGTCTGTCTGTCTGTCTGTCTGTCTGTCTGTCTGTCTGTCTGTCTGTCTGTCTGTCTGACTGAGATTCTGCCTCTCTACCTGCCTGTCTCTCCATCTCAGCAACAAGCTAAGCTAACCATCTGGTCCCCTGAAGCCCAAAGAGGCAGTTTATCTGAGATGTTTACATGTGGATTAAAGAGCCATTCTTGTACCTCAGTCTTCAATTGAAATAACAAAGACTTGAAAGAGGCCGCCATTGTGGTGCAGCGCAGCTCTAATCACAGCTGCAGTTTCACCCCTGGCCTACTGATTACTGTGCAGCTGGGCCTGCAGCTGGGGATGCTCTCCAGCCCACATAAGACTATGAATCACAATCAACCATTACTCAACTCTTCACAGCAACAGGACAGCTGGAAAGAGACAATGGTTCCTGAAAATGGACTTCAAAACCCATTTTTCGTGCACAAATGTGAAATTCACTACAATTGGATATAAACCTTGTGATTATTTCTAGGTAATGAATGGCTATTTAGTTGTGCTCAATCTACAGATGGCTGGCATCTCTCAGCTGGGATGTTCAGGGCACAGTTTGTACATCTCTGCCAGGGGAAGTCCTGCTGGTACCCAGGGAGGGGAGAGAGGCTGTGACCTTCTGATGGAGCCTGCCAAGCAGTGACAGCACCAGGTAGCTCCTCTGACCTTCATCCCCTACTCTCCCTCTCCCTCCCCATAGACTCCCTATTGGCCCTGGACTGCCTGCTGTTTCACCCTCCCTCTCTTTATCAATACCCGCTCACACTCTCTCTACCGTCCACCTCGTTCGCCTTACTTTCCCCTCCTCTCCTCCAATATGTCCCCCCCCCCACACATACACAAACATAACCCCTGGAAGCATTGACCTCCACCCCCGCTGAAAGAGCCCCAGACCTGCAGAGAGATCGGTGCCCCCCTTCCCCTCTTTCCCCCACTGAAGAGAGCTAAGCCTGGCCTTTAGAGTGGGGCAAGAGAGAGGGAGGGAGACGAGGGGAGAGGGAGAGGGAGAGGGAGAGGGAGAGGGAGAGGGAGAGGGAGAGGGGAGAGGGAGAGGGAGAGGGAGAGGGAGAGGGAGAGGGAGAGGGAGAGGGAGAGGGAGAGGGAGAGGGAGAGGGAGAGGGAGGGGAGAGGGAGAGGGAGAGGGAGAGGGAGAGGGAGGAGGGGAGAGGGAGAGGGAGAGGGAGAGGGAGAGGGAGAGGGAGAGGGAGAGGGGAGCGGGAGAGGGAGAGGGAGAGGGAGAGGGAGAGGGAGAGGGAGAGGGAGACCAAGAGGACTAGCTGGCCCCACAGTCCCTGGGTGCTTCAGCTGCGACATCGGTAAACCTATTACCTGCGGTATCTACATCTCTGCCTCGAGGACACAAACAATAACACCACAGACTGTAAAGACAGAAAGTGGATAACTTTACAACAGATTGCTATTTGAAAATGTGCAACTCGTACACTATCCTCTTTCCAGCGAGAGAGAGAGAGAGAGAGAGGAGGGAGGAGGAGAGGAGAGAGAGAGGAGAGAGAGAGAGAGAGAGAGAAAGGAGACAGGGAGCCTGGCTGTCTCTGAACCAGGGGGGTGGGAGTTATAAATAGGAGTCGCTGAAGAAGGGAGGGGTCGCGCACAGAGAGGAGTCAGCCAGAGATAACCCACACTGGACATCATAGGCCGCCGGATGAGAGGTTCAAACACCTCTGTCGGACAAGCCAGGGCAAGCTGCCACAGGCCATGGGACCCTGGCTGTGACAGCAGTAGGAATGGTGGAATGCAGACCTGCGTGACGACACACGACTCAATACACACCCAAACACAGATCTCACACACACTGATCCACACATCGAAATGAGAAACACAGAACAGACACGTAACCTACACAGGCCCATGTTCATTGAGTGGTTCGAAAACAACACAGATGGGGATTCTCCAAAACACACACACCCATTAGACAGCACTCGTCAGCGCGGGTTCAGCTGACAGCAGGGCGCAAGAAGATCTCGCACGCAGCAGAGCCCTGCGGTCTGACCAAAGGCGAAAAGAGGAGAACGAGACGGAAGAGATCTGCCACTGATAGAGGACTCAGCAGGTGGGTGGTAGAGAAGCAGAGAGGAAGCAAGCGCCGACACGACATCACCAGGATAGATTCATCCCAGAGTAGACAAAGAATTGAAACAGTTAGGAGGGTAAAATGCGTACGTCCTGAAAGCTAACTGGACAGAAGGGCAGTCTTGGCAATAGATTGCCACAATATAGGGGCTCTTATGAGCGAGAGCCAAGATTAAGAGGGATAACGGACGAACACCTAGAGCGGCCAGGAATCAGGATCAAAAAGAGTCACAGCTCCTTTTCTCCATGTCGCACACAGCATTGCTCTATCACATTATATCTCATCGGAATGACTTAGTGGCAGGTTGCTGATATGAGAAGACATAGAAGGGATAAGCGGGAGGTGGGGAGAGTCGGGAAGAAGAAGGGGTGGAGGAGGAGGAACGTGGAGGGAGAGGAGGAGGACGAGATGACTAGGAGAGAGATAATCAGGGTAGGGGAAAACGACACGCTGCCTTTGTGTATCTGCATGGCTCTGTCTTACAACGTCTGCATGCACTGATACTGCTGATGGACAGAGACGAGGAGGAGAAGAGAGAGAGAGAGAGGAGAGAGAGGAGAGAGAGGAGAGGACGAGTGTAGAGAGAGAGAGGAGAGAGAGCGAGACGAGGCAGAGAGATGAGACGTAGAGAGAAAGAGAGAGAGCGAGGTGAGAGAGAGAGGAGAGAGGAGAGAGAGAGAGAGAGAGAGAGAGAGAGCGAGAGGAGAGAGCTCGAGTGGAGAACGAGACAGAGAGCGACAGGAGAGGAGAGAGAGAGAGACAGACTGAGCGAGACAGAGCGAGACATAGAGAGAGAGGGGGGAGAGAGAGAGAGAGAGCGGAGACAGAGAGAGACAGAGGAGAGAGAGAGAGAGACCAGACTGAGCGAGACAGAGCGAGACATAGAGAGACAGAGAGAGAGAGAGAGAGAGAGAGAGAGAGAGAGAGGAGAGAGAGAGAGAGAGAGAGAAAAATTTGATGCTTTACACATTGTGTCCGGCCCTACCAAGGTGATGGCCGCTGAGGTTAAACATCTGATAGTCTTCGGTGACTGTACAGACGATGTACAGCCCTGTGTAGTCCCTAGAAATGCCCTCGTCTCCACAGCGACTGTAAACTGACATCCAATCTGGTGTGTACCACCACAGTATCCACTTAGCTACTCGACTTCCTGTACTCAGCTGGGCTGCATTTGTTTCACACAAGTATGGTAACAAAGAAGGCTGAGAGTAGAAATATGCTATCTTAAGTAGGGGGATAAAGAGACAGAGAGAGAGAGAGAGAGAAGAATGTCTTACCAAGGCAGGAGCTCTCCATATCCTCATAGCCCACGCTGCAGACACACTTCCCCAGGGGCACCAGCCAATCACCATCCGCCCCGCAGTACAGCTTGGGGGGGGTCTCTCTCCTCAGCATGGTCGACACACGCCCCCCTTACCTCCACCAATGAGGAGGAGTCGACGCGCGGCACCGTGTCGGGGAAGGAGGCCAGGTTCCTCAGGGTGAAAGGGCACTTCTTATAGTAGACCCTGACTGACACCAGGGCGATGCAGGCGCCGATGTCCTGGAAGGCCAGGTAGAAGCCTTTCCGAGTGACGGGCCCCAACCTCCCGGACCTCAGTGTTCAGCTTAAGGATGCGGTCGCCCAGGTCCATCTGGGTGAAGCTCTCGTCGGCGGCGATGGTGTCGATCTTGGTGAACTGTGAGGATTTGAACTTGACGCCGTGGGCCTCGTCGGTCTCGTAGTAGAACAGGTTAAAGGTCTCCTTGCAGGTGCCCTGACACCCAGGGGATGGAGTTGCAGTCGCGGAGGGTGAAGCGCAGCTCCACGTAGACCTTCTGGGCCGCCTGGCGGAAGATCCAGTTGGAGCGGAGCCAGTTGTTCTGGTTCGGCTCCATTACGTGGCACACCTGGAAGGTGTGGATGGGCCGGTTGTGCTCGTCCATCTCTGTGATGGCGTCCCACTGCGGAGGAGAGGAGAGACGTTTCAAATGACACCATCTCAAGCTCGACACTTTTACTGGCGACAAGCATGCGCAATAGGCGACGGACACCACTTTTGTGTGAAATATTTGGCATTTGTTCTCATGTTCGGCTGTCTACCCATCATGACTAGCTGACTAGTCACCCGTTCCCACGTCGCATGGCGTGGGGCAGTTGGACAGCCGAGGGAATGCTCCAGAAGGTCGCAGAGGTTGTTTGTCCCTATTTTGTTGGAATAAAAGCTAATGGAGGTTTTGAGCCTGGGCCCTCCAGCTCTACCCCCTATTACTGCAGCCTGGCCCCATGGGCTGACCCCAGTAAACCCCAAACCTTCCTCACAGAATCAAATTACCTGACCAGGGACTCACAGCTGGTTCCGGAAGGGGTCCGCCCAGACTCTGCATGAACGCAGCCCAACACGTCCAAAATCATGAAACGATTCAGCAATAACGGAACATACCTTCAAAACCTCCAAAGAACTTTGGACCTTTCTACAAAAATCCACATTATCTAATAGCTGAGCATGCAAGTCAAAGACTAGAATTATTTCAATGGATTTGAACTAAGTGCTTAATGTTTAGCATAAGTATCCTACTTGAGGAACAATATGTGCTTCCGATACAGTGTTTTGGTGACTCAGTGGTCTGGTTCTATTTCCGCCGAGCGAAGCGGGGCTGGAGCGTGTGTGCTAGTCTGTACATCTCTCCCCTCCCACACACAGACTAGCTTTAATATATTACTGATTAAGATAATCTCAATAGATTTGACTACGTCTAGAGTGGCGCTGTAAAAATAGGGGCGATTAGAGTCGTCTCGGTCTTTACACAGACACGCACACGCTGTCCCATACATTCTAATCAATGACGCTGAATAGAAGCGAAGCTCTTTGTTAACAAACACGGTCTAGAGAATAGGGGAAAAGGACAGATAATTTGCGCCAATTATTTCTGCGATAAGCCATCTCATTTAATGAGTAGTTTTCTACTTATCTCCAAACTACCACCACAGCAGAACAGTAATCAAGATTGTGTGTTTGTCATACACACTCATTATCCATTTTAATGACATGTTTTAATTTAATCACAAAAGAAGACACAATTTAAAAAATTCCCTCAAGGCATCACAGTAATCATAACATCATTAAAACAAATTGATTGATTAAGTATCATATTGCCTAATAAGTGCGCCGCTATGGCACTATGAATTCTAAGTAGATCTCAATGTCCAACCTTCTATGTGGCACCAAATGCAAAAGCACATTTGACATATTCCGGCAGCATGAATAGGAAAGACAATGTGAACCTTGGCTCTTGATGATTTTCGAGCTTGGCTCCACCCTCCCAGACACAGGTGTAGCGAGGATGTGCTACTCTAACTACCCGTAATACGCTCGGTATTGCAGATAAAGAATAACTAACAAGACTTTGCAGTGAAGAAACATACTAAACTGGTATATATAGACTGGACCATCTAATCACGCAAATGAGATGCAGGTGTGTGAGTGTGTGTGTGGTTGAGGAATGCCAACACTCTGGTGAGTGTGATCTGGGAAGGGGAGCCACCACTGTCACACTACCCTAGCAAGCTGATCAGCACAAGTTTGAATAGAAGATGTTGCCACTGAAGCTAGAATCAGCACCCACATTTCCTACTGTATAGAATCCTATCAGGAGTTTCTGACACACACACACACGCAAGCACACATACTTTCTCCCCACGTGCTTTGAGTGTGCGTATGTGTGTGTGTGTGTTTGCGTGAGAGAAAGCATGTGGCCTCATTGGGGACACTGTGACAGTGACAGTAAATGTGTTCGTAAAGGGGACCTCTGAACCCTGTGTCTGACACGAGTGTGTGTGTGTGTCCTCCGGGTCGTCCCCCTGCCATCTCCGAGTGACCCCAGAGAAGAAACCGAGGCAACACACTGGCCCTGGTGCCACCCCTCCAATCCCAGACCCTCTCTGGGGCCCCCAGCTCAGTCTACTTCCTGGACCCAGAGGGTCCCCACAGCGATCCAGCATGACACCTCTGAGACAGACATCCGTCTGTCAGCAGGACCGGCCCTACGCCAGATCCCCCCTGCCCAGGGAATTGTCCCTTCAAACTAGCCAGAAACATTCTGCCACCAGGGCCCTTTCCTCCACACTCCCAAACTTGAGCTTTGTCATCATGGGGCTCCTGGTGTTGATCCACTTCCCTAGAGTGATCTCAGGGGGGAGAGAGAGGAGCGGCAGAGACACACTGAGAGAGACAGAGAACGACAGAGAGACAGAGAGAGAGAGAGAGAGAGAGAGAGAGAGAGAGAGAGAGAGAGAGAGAGAGAGAGAGAGAGAGAGAGAGAGAAAGAACAAGGGCAAGAGTGTGACTGAGAAGGATTGCTTCCCGAGTGGCATGGAATGAGCAGGGTGTTGTTTCATTGTTTCAGGGGATTGGAGCGTGTAGCTGTGTGTTGTACCTGCCAGGGCCTGGCTCAGGGAGCAAGGTGAGACGTAGCCTCCAGGAAGGGCCTGGTTAAACAGCACACTGGGCTCCCTCTCCCCTGGCAGGCACCCCGGCCCACTGGATCATATTAAACTGACCTGACATGGTTCCAATTAACGATCAGATCACAGTTTTATACAAGCCTGTTGGGTCCACTGACTGGGTGAGAGAGGTAGAGAAAGAGAGAGAGAGAGAGAGAGAGAGAGAGAGAGACAGAGAGATAATTTGAGAGGGTAGATTTGGAAAACGGGGTGGACATTCAATCCCATCAAATAATTCACGGAACTCTGTCGTTCTCTGGAGGATGTGTTTGTGTGTCTGTGTGTGTGTGTGTCTGAGTGTTTGTGTGTGTGTCTGCGTGTGTGTGTCTTTGTTTATGTGTCTGTGTGTGCTTTGTTTTTGTGTTTCTCACTCAAGGTCAGAACTCACAGTAGACTATTCATACTGTAGTGAACAGGTATACATATGCCTCTTGCCTATGTTTTTGCTGTTGATTTTGCTTGGCAGAGGTCCTTATCTTATGCAGCAAAGAAAAAATAAAACACAACAATGAGTTTAACATTTAAATTGTAATATTTAAAGTTTTCAATTTCCTCAGTACCTATTAAGAGCCTTAGCTGTGTCACGCCTGCTGCAAGCCAATCTTGTATGTATTATTAAATCTGGTCAAGAAGTGAGCTGGATTGATTTCTCTGTGAGACGAGACAGATTTTCTCTCTCTCTCTCTCTCTCTCTCTCTCTCTCTGTCTCTCGTCTCTCTCTCTCTCTCTCTCTCTCTCTCTCCTAGTGAACGAGAGCCAATCACTTAGCCTTCGTCGGCCAGAGGTGAGGCCATTCTAATCCAACTGTAAAGCCGCTATGACTTTAACGGACATTATCACCATGGTGCCGTGATAAGGCGAGAGGGAAATTAAACATTTAGAGATTCCACTCCTTCTTCAGAGCAGCCTTGTAAATGGGAAGGACTTTTATGAGCCATTTAAAAGTCAAATGTCCGGTCCGTCTGAATTAGAAATGGCTCAGATTCCCCTTAAGAGAATTACTTTATCCTTACTTTACTGTTGGAGGGACTGTTAGAGCCATCGGGGGGAGGGGAGGGCCCGAGGAGGGGAGGAGGACCGGAGAGTGGACAGCAGATCAAAGACACGGAAGGGAGCAGGGCAGGAGGCACGCAGAGGGCAAGGAGGGAGGGGGCAGTGAAGGGAGCAGGGCAGGAGGCACGCAGAGGGCAAGGAGGGAGGGGGCAGTGAAGGGAGCAGGGCAGGAGGCACGCAGAGGGCAAGGAGGGAGGGGGCAGTGAAGGGCTCAGGGGAGAGGCAGGGGTATGGGTGTGGAGAGGCAGATAAGGTTCAGGGAGCGATGTTGACGACGCAGTTTATGTTGTCGTGTGGGTGGAATACTGAGATGCCTATCTGACTTGCAGAGCTGAGAGACGAGACGGTCTCCTTATTCTCTCAAGTTCAGTGAAATAACTGACACTTTAGTGAGAGAAAATGAGGGGGAGAGAGATCCGAGTAGACCAAGTGCAACAAATAATGCTGGAAAGCACTGAATTCAACCACTTCAGTCTTAGATAAACCATTCATAAAATAGCAACGTTGCTTAAGCAACTCCTAAACAGCATACCCAAATAAATTGAAAGCTGTTCTTAAACCATTTGAAGTACATGCATGTAAATGGTCTCTTTTGAAAGGTGACACTCTGAAGTTATTTCCCCTGTTGTCAGGACCCCTGTCAGTCCTACTGGTGTTGAGTAACAGAAGCTTGAACACAAGGAAAGTGAAAGTTGGCTTTAGAGGGCTGTCACCAGGGCTTGGCAGCTCCTATTGGGTCAAACAAGGTGTAATTCGAAAGGGCAGAGTGTAGGGGCCATCTTGACAATCTCCAATCGTAAATATTCGAATCACATCTCTTTCAATGAGCGATGAGTGAAAGACGTTGACCATACTTGCTGTTGCGACTTAATCTTGAAATGTCTTACAGCAATGCAAGCACGAGAATCGTAGCTTTCCAATGATGTATGGCATGTGTAGCAGTCTAAAAATATATTCTTTAGTATTGAGTGCGCAGTAACCGAGGGAGAACGGGGCAGTGTTTCTGACTCGCGGGCGCACCAGGACCGTAAACAGGTTGTGGCTTCTCCGGATTCTACAGTCTGATATCAATACAAGATGTAACAATAGCACCACACAACAGAACACAAGTCTCTCTCTCACACACAAACAGCATACGACATCATGTGGTAATTAGTGGTGCCCAGACTAAGTGAATAGCAAAGGGCCACCTAGGGCGTCGTGTTATTTACTGCCCACTGTGCGAGTGATGCCATTCCCCAGGGATTGATCCAGGGGACGATCAAACCGAGCCTGCTAATCCATACTCATAATCAACGCCCTTCTGGACTGAGCAAACGTATCGACAGACTGTTCACAGTCATGAACGGCGTCCCGCGGCTTGGTGACGAGGACACTGGCTGGGGTGCAGTACGAGGGCCTCGGGTCTGAGCTGTGCATACTGATGGACCACGAGCCAGAACTGGAGGGAGACATGGTGTGTGTGTGTGAGTGGGAGTGTGTGTGTGTGTATGTGTGTCTATGTGTGTTTAAGAAGACGAGAGAGATAGGGAGATCGAGAGAGAAAGGGAGAGAGAGAACCGAAGGGAGAGAGGGAAGAATTCACTTGTGGTACGAATAAAATATTTTACTAGCAGGTTGACGGCTGAAAAGTTGGAGGTTTTTCCTCGGGGGGGAGGGGGGGGGGTTATCAAAGCGTCGGTCATTCTGGAGGTACACAGGAAAACACTGGTTCATCAAAGCAGTGGTTCTCTAAACGGCTAAAGAAAGTTGGCTCCGAACAACACACACACACACACACAGTGATGCGCACTTTCAGTCGGCTTTGATCCTCCAAAGGCAGAATCAACTGAGACTCCTGGAATCTCACCGGGGTCTTGGCTCAGCACTTCACCGCTTGGCAGCACGGTGGCACAGTTGAACGGAAGTTGATGAGAAAAACTTTGAAATAAACCGTGCGTGCACTTGTGTGCGCGTGTGGTTGGTGTCTGTTGATGTTTTTGTGTGTATCTGTTAGAGGGTGACAGCAGGGAGTGTGCCTCGCCTGAATACATTTAGATGAATCTCCCATACAAACCCTTTCTCTGTGACTGTACAGTATATGCATTTATAGACATATGAACAGTATATACACAGAACATTGGATACATGTACTGAATATTATATTTGTATGTATGTGTGTGTGTGTGTGTGTGTGTGTGTGTGTATGTGTGTGTGTGTTTGTGTGCACGTCGGTTGATGTGTGTCTATGGGCTGAAGGATACAAAGAACTGAATCACTTATGCATTAAAAGAGCAATTTTCACTCCACTCCTCTTTTTCTTTCTCTTTTTTTTGTAGCTTTTTTTCATAGCTGTTCTCTGTCTCTGTCCCTCTACCTTGGTATTGGGTCAGGTATTCAGGCCGAGCTGCCCGAGCATTCACAGCTCGAGAAGTGAAAAATACATCACACACACACACAGGAGGGAGGGAGGGAGGGAGGGAGGGAGGGAGGGAGGGAGGGAGGGAGGGAGGGAGGGATGGGAGGGAGGGAGGGAGGGAGGGAGGGAGGGAGGGAGGGAGGGAGGGCGGGAGGGAGGGAGGAGGAGAGCCAGTGGCCAGACCCAGCCTCTCGCAGCAGGAACACAGAGGGGGGAGACAGACACTGTTTATCAGCCGCCGCAGAACGAACAGGTTGCTCTCTCATTGTTAAACGTATATTGGTTTTGCGATAGGATTCAAATTCCGGCTTGCGCTGTCCGGACTAGTTTCGTTCAATGTCACTGTGGACATTGTCGTGTGGGCACCTGTGTGAGGTGCCACTAGACTGTCTGCAGGACGATATAAGAAGGATAACACGCCTATAGTGCTTCCAAATGATTGACCTCGAGAATGATTCCAACATAAATGTTTTATTTTCCGGGGAATGGTTTTGGCGCCTGTCTCAACTAAGACAACACTTCCCGTGACTCTTCTGTTTATTTAGAGTAAATGTGATTTTGGTTGCCCTGGAAACTATGCGAAGGGGCCTTCAGACGACAAGAGAATACCTCCACAAGGACTGATCACACACACACACAAACACAGACACACCACACAGAGGGGCATGAAGGCACGCACACACACGTGCACACACACACAGCGGAGTGTGAATCAGTGAAGCCTCGCGACACCAGGTGTGTTTTTACCTGCTCTCCAGGGTCGACTTTTCTCAATTAACTCCAGGCGAGCAGCCAGGGGAAAAACAGAGCTCACCAACAAGAACAGCAACACCCGTCTGTTCACTCTCTGCATCGCTCCCTTCCTCTCTCTATTCCCCCTCCGTCCCTGCAGCTCCATTTCTCTCTCACTTCTCTCCATCTCTATTGCCTCCATCCTCTGCCCCTCCCTCCCGATTCTTCGACTTTGCTGGAGCCTTCCCAGGCCCCCCCTCCCCTCCCCACCCCTCCCCACCCCACCCCACCCCTCCCCACCATGTTGCGCTCCCTGCTATGCTTCTTGATAATGGCTGCTCTCCGTGTCGCTAGGACGGCAAGATTTGTAGTCCATCCCTGGCCTGACAGCAGAGGGGTGAAGTGTGTGTGTGTGTGTGTGTTAGGGGGGAGGAAGGGGCGTGATGGATGCAGCCCCACACACCTACACCACAGCTGGGAGATGGAGGCTGGGATGCAGGAGGGGGAGGCCAGAGAGGAGCAGAGGGGATGAGGAGGAGGTGCCGTCGGTAGATGAATGAGAGTTGAATGAAAAAGTCTTTGGGCGCCAGGGAACCTGAGGTCAGCTTTGACTTTATGAACAAAGAACAAACAATAAAGAAAAGGAAAAAAAAGAGCAAAACTTTGTGTGTTGGTGTGTATGTTTCTGTACTGCGTGTACAATACTTATGTGTGCGTGACGAGTAAGGATGTGTGTGTGTGTGTAAGCTGGCCTCTTTAGACAGTAGGGTTCGTATTGGAGGGTGATTTGCATGCTGACTGAATATTGTCTCTAAGAAGGCTCTGTAAGGAAAACAGCATGTGCGCATGCATGTGTGTGTTTGTCTATATTTATGCCTGTGTGCCTTTTCATGCCTATGGATGCATGCAAATGCATTTAATTGCGTGTGCGCGTAGTCATCATCGCATTAGGGAGAAGGACAGGACTGTCTCTCGTGGGGACCTGAGGGCGGTCTGTAATGTCATCCATGACAGTACGAGCAGGGACACCACATCAATAGTGTTAGTCCCGGTGCTTTTCCACTGTGTTTAACTGGGCCAAGAGGACAATCAATGGTTTGATTAGTAAATGAGGTGATTTTCCGTGTGTGTTTCAGAGCGCCTGATTGGTCTTACAGAGCGTGATAATCACGTGGAGTGGAGGGGTCCTGACTGGCTGAAATCACAACACTTAAACATTCACACAGAAGCTTCAGTGAAGTCCCACTCCACTGTCATGACACGGTATTGGTTGAGAGGTATTCCGGGACCTGACAGGGGGCGCAGGAGAGAGTAGGAGACCAATGACTGTGTGTCTGTTGCATTGTACAGGGAGCGATCCATCAGAGCAAAACAAATACAAGGGATCCACACAGCACCTCCTTCTGATTCACACACACACATGCACACACACACACACACACACACGCGCACGCACACAGACACACACACACGCACACACACACCACTCCACCACCGATCGATAAGAGCAATTGTGCAGCCATGAGCGAATGAAATCCAAAGACCCAGAGCTCCCGCTCGCCTCTGCATCCATCATAGCGAATGAGAATCCAGCAGGGCGGGCCTGAGCTCCCATCCATAACACGACCCATCTCCCAGAGTGAAGCCCCACTACTCTGGGTAACTCTGCCTCAGTCTCTGGGCTGGTGTTGATAAAACACCATCATATGAACTTGTTTACTTCAAATGCTACAGTAACAATGTATTAAGTAGCTACGTCAGTACTCAATAATGTGACTGCTGGTTAACCTTTTTATGAAGTTTTGTCATTTAGACTCTTAGACCTAAATATGGCTAACGTTATGGTAGTCTGGGATTCTCAAGGTTCAAGTTTATCGCTCTTTGTTACAAGTACAGGTTGACTGGACATATTTGGTCCTGATCCTCTTGACAATTTCTAGTGGCCTTTCAAAACCGTGAATTAATAAACTAAACCTGTAATAATTCCGAACCTATATGAGCTACTATAGTATATATACTAGTATAGTTTTGTATACTCTAGTACTGTATACAGTACTATTATTAACAGGGTTTGGTGTTGCTCAGTAAACAACACATATTATATTGAGGAGAGAGGAGGCTATCTTCACCTCCCACCATCAACAATCCTTTTCTCCAAATTAGGAACAATACAATACTGTGAACAGAAGCAGCGAAGCAAAAATGTCACCTCCTACAGCTCACACTGGGCTAGAGAAAGGCTGGGAGATAAAGAGGGGGAGAGAGAGAGCGAGAGAGAGAGAACAAGAGAGAGGGAGAGAAAGCAAGGGAGAGAGAAATAAAGGGAGGGAGAACGAGTGGTAAGAAATAGAAAACAAGCTATGTATTGGAACGGTACAGTCTTACTGACAGCTTCTCTAACCCTCTGTAACAAATGAGCTACTCCTGCCATAGACATGGAATTCCACAGCTCAATGTACGAAAGCTTGGTCCGAGAGCAGTGTGATAGCTGTGGATGACCCACAGACTGAGGACAGAGAGGTAGACAAAAAGGGAGAGAAAGAGAGAGGGAAACAGGACAGGTGAAAGCTGTGGACCTTGTCGTGTCTCTTGTCCTTCTTTCCTTCTCCATCTCTCTCTTTCTTTCTCTCTTTCTTTCTGCCTCTCTCCCCCTAGATCTTGTCATAACAGACGGCAGCTAGAGACCTTTCTTTATCCCTGCCTGAGTCAAGCTATGCGTGGGAAAACGAAAGAGGTTGCCGTTTTACATATCTATTTTTGCTGGAGAGGCAGACGGCAGTCTGGAATGTCAATGTGTGGCTCAGCAGGCTTTGACTGATGTAGGATCAGAGTGACAGCTGTACACTGCAGAGCTGCAGCGACACACACACACACACACACCCACACACACACCCACACACACACACACACACACACACACAAGTACACACACATGCATGTCCTCACAACCACAAACACGGACACATACTGTATACACACACAAAAAGCTGTTAGCTAAAGATATGGGTGGTGGTGGTGACCAACTATATAGATTACGCCAGGTCAACCATTTCGAAGAATGTGTATACACACACACACACATTCACTATTTCTATTCTGTCCAGGACAATATGGAGGATAGATGTGAAGTCTAGCCTAATCTAGTCTAGGATAGATGCGTCTACCACTTCAACTACATCGCAACGGATGTAACCATGAGAAAAAGACCAGCGCAGCTTGCTTTGATGACAGCAGCCTTATTCCCCTCAAAACCAAACACCGTAATAAAGATAACACCGACATTCAGACAACAAGGGCAGAGGGTTGCCTCACTCAGAGCAGCAGACATGCTTTGACTGTTTTCACAGTCTGCTGCACTCCTCTATTCTGAGAAAGAGGCTGCGTCTGTCAGACAGAGAGCTAGGGAGGGAGAGGAAGGGATCGGTTGAGACGGCGAGAGAGAGAGAGAGAGAGAGAGAGAGAGAGAGAGAGAGAGAGAGAGAGAGTGTACGGGGAGGGAGCGAGACAGAAAGACAGCAAGAGAGAGATGGTGTGAGAGAGATAGAGAGAGAGATTCTGTGTGTGTGTGTGTCTGAGTGAGTGAGCGTGTTTCAGTCTCCACCCCGGTGTCTGTCTGTGTCGGTCCTGTCCCACAGGGCTGAGTGTCTGGGTGTAACAGCCTGAGACATCCTGCAGCCAGGCCCATCGGTGCCCAGTCTGGCCTGGTTAGACACAGCACATTGGAAATGGAGGTGGAAGGAGCAGAATGACCTGTCTGCACACAAAAGAGATCAATTAAAGGAGAGCTGGCCAGAAAGGGATAACAGCGACAACAGATATAGAGAGTGAGAGAGACAGAGTTAAAGAGGGAGAGTGAGTGAGAGACAGTTAGAGCAAGAGAGAAAGAGAGAGAGGAAACAGAGGGGAAGAAGGAGTGGGGGAAAGGGATGGAGAGAGGGATGGAGAGAAGGATAAAGAGAAGGATGAAGAGAGGGATGAAGATACGGTTGGAGAGAGGGTTTGAGAGAGGGATGGAGAGAGGGATGGAGAGAGGAATGGAGAGAGGGATGGAGAGAGGGATATAGAGAGGGATGGAGAGAGGGATAGAGAGAAGGATGAAAAGAGGGATAGAGAGTGATGGAGAGGAAGCAAGCAGCTGAGAACAAGGTTTTATCCTTATAAAAAGCACTACGTTTGTGTTATGTTCAGATATCCGTCTATACCTGAATAATGTTCCTTTCGACTTCTACTTTTCTGCCAGCTACATAGTGTAACCATCTGGCCATTTTATTTTTCTTTCTAGTTTGAGATTTGTCCCCCAGTCTCCTTCAGAGAGATCAGAATGAATGCCTGAGCGGAGGAGATCTCATCCAGCCCAGTGGTCTCCATCTATCTCCACAGCACAGGAGGATGTGTGCCAGTCCCTTCCTGGAGGAGGAGGGGGAACGGAATGAGGGATGCGTACAGTACCACTTCGTCCCAGGAGGAGGAGAAGAGAGACAAACAAAGATGCCTGCCGTGCAAGTTTGCTAGGTCTAATACCACTCTGCCATGCCAGGGAGTCTCAGCGCTGGCATCTGTCTTTGGAGGGTGGGTGGGGGGAGGGGGGGGGGAATCTTGCTGGGTGCCACTACTCCCCCACAATCCCCGCTCCCCATCCATCTTTGCGCTCGGCCACCTCGTTACGCAACACGCAGCCACCAGCACTCATCCATTCACAGGCCAGAGACTTGTATTCAGATTGAATTCTCGGAAGCTGATTTCCATATGCCCTGCAGCATCTGCATGTTACAGTATGGGAGGAGAGCACACACTGGAGCACAGAGCCTGTCTGCCTGTCTGCCTGCCTGCCTGCCTGCCTGCCTGCCTGCCTGTCTGCCTGTCTGCCTGTCTGCCTGCCTTCCTGCAAGATGTCTGCCTGTCTACCTGCTACAGGCAGGCAGTTATAATAGGCCCCCAACCCCATTCTCAAATCATTTCAGTAAAAAATACAATTTATTTCCAAGTCTCTTCCAGGGTAACATTTTCCATATCGCTGAACCCCGTATTTGGATAAAAAGCATGTTCATTTCCTGCCAGGAGATGACCTTCAGTGTTCCGTACAGTATGCTAATGTGATGTCATTGATTGTTGGGATGAGTGGAGAGGAGATTCATGGGGCGTGCTGGGAGACGGATGGTGGTGGGATGGCGAGGGGGGGATGGAGAATAATAACAAGCTTGGACACTAGGGAGGGCCGGTCATCTGAGTTATGCCTCTATGAATGTTGACTTGACAAGGTCCGTGTTAAAACCTAGGAATTATCTCTGCGTCTGGAAGCGGCTCTCTGCTGCCTAATTCAAACGTAATCGCTGTGTTCGTTTCACCGGCCAATGACAGGTATAAGTAGCTGGAGTAGGTTGGAGTGGTCATATGTAATTGTCCACACCACAGTCCAAGCAGCTGTCTGTTGGCCATCAGCCAGTCACAGGAGAGGGGGGGGGGAGAGAGAGAGAGAGAGAGAGAGAGAGAGAGAGAGAGAAGAAGAGGTGGGGTGGGGGTCCTCTGGGCATACTTTCCACTCAAAGCACTGATAAGGACCACCATTTAAATCGAATTTTGGGGGTGCTTCAACTAGCTAAATGGGTACTATTAACTCCGTCGCCGTATTTTAGGGGTCGAAGATCTCAAAAGGAAATTGCTACTGCAAAATAACTTTCCCCCGAGAAACAGTAAACAAGCTGGTGGACCGGAAGCAGAAGCACTAGGACCTTGCTCTCCTCTGTCTATGTAGGACTGGGAGGGGAGAGAGCGAGGAAGAGAGAGGGAGATAGAGAGACAGTGACAGAGAGAGAGAGAGAGAGAGAGAGAGAGAGAAGAGGGAGCTAGAGGAAGAGAAGGACAGGGATACTAAGTCTAGCAGCAGTCTGTTTGCCCCCAATTAGACTAGCCTGTTACCAGCCAAACAGGTCTGGTTAACCCCCTGAGAATAGACCTCAAACTTCTCCCACGCAGCCTGGCCTCCCCTGCTTGCCTGCATGCCTCAAAACCTGGCCACGGCCATCTGGATGGCTGAACTAGACTCCACTGTTCAGCCTAGCTGCAACAGGGCTAAAGCTAGGGCTGATGCGTGGGAACGAGGCTCAGCTGGGAGAGGGCTTTGGCTCTGTGGAGGCTGTGCAGCAGGCTGGAATTAAGCTGACATTGGGTAGAGGCTGGGCTGAGGATGGGGCTGAGGAAAAAAGGGTTGAAGGAAGGCTGGGCTGTGCTGAGGCATGAAGTGATTTGAGGCCTGGCTGAGGCCGATCTGAGGGAAGGGCTGGGCTAGGCTGAAGCTGGTCTGATTGCGGAGGACAATGCATTTCCATCAGGAGGATTCATTGAGTGGCGTGTCAGGCAACCTCAAGGCCCGTCACCCCGGCTAGAACATTACCACCCACGGCTGATTAGCGACATGTCTCCCCTCCCACTTCAGACGTCAATGAGGGGGTAAAAGAGGAGGGGGAGGAGGGGAGGCGAGCCAATGAGAGGGGGAGGAGAGAGAGAGAGGGCAGGGAGAGCACACGAAGGAAGAGACAGCAAAGAGGGAAGAGATGAAAAGAGAGAGAGAGAGAGAAGAGAGAAGCGAGAGAAGAAACAGAGGAGAGGGACGACGCAGACGCGGCGAGGGAGGAGGTGAAGGGAGAAAAAGACGGAAGGCAAGGACGGCAGAGCGGGGGAGGGCGACGGAGGGAGGGGAGTGTGACATCCTCGGTGTTAAGCCCCGCCCCCTCCACCTCCGCTCGCCATGAAGATGCATCCTTTACCTCATCACTCCCATTTCTTCGACAGTATTTGCATCTCTCCTCTCCTCTCCTCCCTCTCTCTCTCTCTCTCTCTCTCTCTCTCTCTCTCTCTCTTTCTCTCTCCTCCCTATCTTTCCCTCTCCCTCTCTCTCTCTTTCTCTCTGAATCTACATATTCCTCTCCCGCGGCGGTGGCTAGCCTGCACAAACCCTGTCAGCGCCTGTCCTGCGGTCCTCAGCTTGATGGCGTGGGAGTGCATTAGGCATTGGCCCCGGTGTGTCCCTGACAAGATATGAGCCAATTACGGCTTCCCCTGGCACTGCTTAAGCCTGGTTATGGCAGAGGTCAGCGGAGCCACTCACAAGCTGAAACACCCCGCCGCTGCCCTCCCCTGGTCCTCGGGGACACGTCGGGTCTGCTTCCTGTGGAGGGCGCCCGTCATCCCCTTCCACGCGGCTCCTCAGGACGTTTACATAAGGGCTACAATAATACCCCCCAACCTCCCAAACCCCTGCTTCTCCCCACCACCACCACCCCCACCCGCCCACCGCCCCATTACGGCTTTTCCTAATACCATTACAGGGAAGAGTGCTCAGAGATAAGCCCAAGGTAGTGTAATTGCAATTAATTACCGTGATTAAATATTGTAATGGAAGATTAAGGCTCTGGACTGAAGGGTGGAAAAAGAACAATGTGTGTGTGTGTCTCTGTGTGTGTACGTGTGCTTGTGCGTATGTGCGCCTAGGTTATTGTTACTCAAGATTATTCTCTCGCTGCCTTCCGGCTTACAGTATACCCCTACCATCCCTTCTATAACAGCCTATAACAGCCAAACCTCTGAAATCCCTCACCCACCTACACGCTCTGAGTCTGGAGTCACATCAGTGGAAACCCCCTAAACATTTCAAACCTGACATGCTGATTCGTGCGGAGGCTTCATCCAGATTAAGAGTGACTATCAATTGTGTTGGGGACACAATAACAACCATCTTGGGTATTATCATGTAACACCATCACACAGTAACAGCAGCTAGGAAACCCTGCCTGATGGAAGCTGAAAACACGGACGAGAAACGTCTATTGATGCCCAGCGCAGTGTCTGAGGGTAATTCTGGGCAGGGATGCTGGATGCAGCACAGCATGGCAGGGTGGTTGTATAACATGGTGTTTAGACATTCCTGGCCTCCCTGGTTCTGACAATAGATTGGATTATTGCTCTAGTCTCATGAGCGACAACTGTCATTCCTTGGTGCGTTACCTGCCCGCGCCCCAGGCCCGTTATTGATTGATTGATTGATTTTATTTGACCATTTTGATATAAAAACATGAACAGCATTCTGTCACACATTAAAATACATAAAATAGCCAGGGATAGACACAAAAAAGCCCGAAGGCTTATTTCCATTGTGGTCCCTGTTTGGTTCACTGTTTGGTTCAAACAAAAGCAAACATTAGCCCAATTGAATGCCTTAAAGCTGTTTTATGTAATTTAATAAATAAATCGGGGCTGTCTGCATCTTCCCCGGGGATGTGAGTCATGCATATTTCAGCAGAGTGTCTGCCGGGTTTCAGAGGGGCTTATTGTGGCTGACGCCAAATCAGCAGTCCTCCTCTCTTCGCCCCTCTTCACCCCTTTTCTCCGCCTCTCATTTCATCTCCGCTGCTCCTCTCCTCTCTTTTCCTCTCCGTTCCTCTCCTCTCATCTCTGTCCGTTGTCTGTCCTCTCCGGCGTCGCAAAACATGGCCGACCGAAACAGAGGAGGCATGTTCCTTTGACTCGCAAACACCTCAAACGCCGCCGTCTCAGAGGAATAATAGAATGTTACGCAACATCTCAAGGATTCGAAGAGCTCTGAAATGTCTCGAGAAAAGGAATGAAAGAACAAAAAATGTGCACTGGACCAATTGTTTAGTTATTCTGTAAGACAATGATGAACTTCATGAGTTCCTGCCCCTGATCATTAGCTAATCGCCCGATTCTCTAAAACATCCATTTCTTGCCTTCCACATATGGTCTCCCGTGGGACAGTTTCATCAGTTTTCTATTGTCGATAACTCAGCCAGAGCTGGACTACTAATATTTAATTAAAGTGTTGACGACTGTTCAGGGCCAGCTTCTACAGTTCCTCGGCCTGAATCTGCAGGTTGTTGTGTAAACAGAATGTAAATTGGAGTCTACAGCTTGAACCTTTGTCTGTGAGACGCTAGGATGTGGCCTTTCCTTAAGACGTGTGTTGCTCTACTGGGAGAACTGAGCCACTATTAATTAGTTGATAGAAGCTGTCTCACACTGAGACTTCCCCTAATTTTCGCTTTAATTAAAAAATATTCCCAGGTAGCCACGATAATCACACCAAACATGCCCTTAGCAATGAATTAACCACATTTCCAGGTCTTACTTGCTACGTGCTACACATCTTTATGTAGCCGAGCTGGGTGCTACCCAAATGCTATCCCAGCCAAGCCTTCAGACTGACAGCTAAATCAACTTCATATGCTGCATCCCTACTAAAGCCGCCCTAAGACGCAGGACTGGAATGTAAAGGGGAGCACAATCCAAGCTGGTACAGGAAATCAACACAGCCCAGAGTCTGTCTCATTCTCTCTCTCGTTCTCGTTCTCTCTCTCTTTCTCTCTCTTTCTCTCTCTCTCTCTCTCTCTATCTCTCTCTCTCTCCCCGGCCCCCCCTCTTCCTCCTCTCTCTTTCTCTCTCCGCCTCTATCTCTCTCTCCCTCCTTTTTCTCTGCCCAGCTAGCAAGCCCTCCCTGGCACCATCAGAGGCTGGAGGGAAGCCTACAGCGTCAGCTTGGACGATGTTTTCACTCCCTTCCGACAGATTAGAACATGGTGGATCCTTGGCTGAGCTGGTTTTACTCAACAAAACCTTATCTCGCTTTAAGACAGCAGCATGTGTTGGCTGCAGCTTTAAAGTATGCTTCTAAACCTTACACATAGTCTAGCTCTCAGATTTGAGTTTAACTGAAAATTATCTGAAGTAAAAACGTTGTCCAGGTAAACAATACAGATGTTGCGCAATGTTGTGAAAAAATGCTGTGTTGACACATACATCCAGACACCCACGGCCAGCCACAGCAGTCCAGTAACATGGAGACACAGTACAGAACAGAGTGTGTTTCAGTGTCTGAGCTCAACCTACAGCATGTGAAAGACTCTTATGAAACCGTTCTGTCAAGACACACCTTCAGGACCATACACATCCTCCAGTGCACACACACACACACACACTCACACACACCCTGCACAACTCATCTCAGGAGATCATACAGTAATCATAATGTGAGATGAGGGTCTCGATGCAATGTTCTCTGTGCCAGTCCAGACTGCCATAGGTCTGACACGTATGCATGGGTGCCATCGGTAATACCGCTGTCTGATAACGTGGAACAGAGTCTCTCTGTGGTGGTCGGACACCTGGGTGTGTGTCTAATACAGAGGAGGTAGGCTCCTGCCCGGTTCCCTGGGTCTCATGATGCTTCCAGCCAGCAGCATCTTGGGGGATTTACACTGTTTTACCTCCCCAGATCTCCCACCTTCCCTGTGGCCCTCTCACCTCGCTGTGTTAAATATTAATGGGCAATTCACTTCCCCGGGCGAGTGGGGAAAAGGGAGGGGAGGAGACAAGAAGAGAGAGACAGAAGAGAGAGAGAGAGAGAGAGAAAGAGAGAGAGAGGGGGAGAGAGAGAGGGAGAGAAAGAGAGAGAGAGAGAGGGAGTGAGAAAGCAGAGAGAAAGAAGGAGATGAGAAAGAGAGGAGAGGAGTGGAGGAGAGAGGAGAGGGCTGACAGCTTAATCATGGAGTCAGAGCTGCAGACGGGCCTTCTCTCCGCTGCGGGCGGCTGTCACAGCGACCTACATGATGTAATCACCTCTGCTCCCCTGACACGGGCAGAGAAGGCCTCTCAGAGATAGGAGAGAGAGAGAGAGAGAGAGAGAGAGAGAGAGAGAGAGAGAGAGAGACGAGAGAGAGAGAGAGAGAGAGAGAGACGGTGGATGTGATGGTGGGTAGGGCGGGTGCAGGGCCTCCAGCAGGTTGGGGAGGTTTTTTGAGAAGACACTCTGGGTGTGAAAAGCGTGGAGTGCTGCTTAGATTAGAGGAAGAAGATAAAGAGACACCAGGACATACAGTAGGCAAGATTGACTGGAGGCTGGAGCTGAATATTAACCAGACAGCTCCCAGGTAGACCGAATCAATCACTGGTCTAGGTTGAACACCGGAGCACAGAGAGAAAGACTAAAATGGGTAAATACGATGACTGGATTCCCTCTCAGAGATTAGTCTCTCAAAAAGTTTAAACCGGAGACTAAACTAAAAGCAATCTGTTGCCAGGAGGATGATGGTCAAGGACATCTCAGATTACAGGAGTTTGTGGATTAGGGTACTGACATTTCAGAACAGGGGCCTGGTCATGGAATCCCAACGGTCTTGCATTGGCCTTCCAACTCAGTCAACACCTAGACAGAAGTACACCAGGGACCATTCACAGCAAGGAAGATGCACTCTAAACAACTATCTCAAGTAGTTCAACATGTATCTTGCCGATGTGCTGGATACCCATTCGAGCGGTATGAACAGACACATTACTGCTGCTGACCATGGACAGGGCGACAGCTGTCTGGCTCATATGACTCATATTCAGTCACTCTGAAAGAGTCAATTACAATTCTCAATGTCCTTACAAACTAGAGCAGAGATGAGAGCTAAAGGAGGAAAATAGATTGAACTTTTCAAGGGACCTTTTTCGAAACCAGTTAATCCTCCGTCTCTGAGTTATATTCCCTTTTTCTCTCTCCCCGGGGGCCCTTGGGGATACATGAGGATCAGTTCGCCGTTACTCATAATGACCTCTTGCAGTCAATACCATTGATTAGATATTGATCCAATCAAGGCCATGTGTTTGGAGCGAGGCGAGGGATTGTCATAACCGTCACCGCGGTGATGGAGGCAAGGCTGGTTCCATACTCACCCCGTTCATTGGATAGGTCTTCCATCCCAGCTCCCCCAGGACCGACGTGGTATCCAACAGCACCACTGCACGGGAAAGAGACAAATACAGCCATTAGCAATCTGTCAACACACAAAAAACCCTATTTCCCATGCAGTAATTGAAATACCGGTCATAAATGTGCTCATTTATACTTTTGTATCTTAACAAAAATGGGTTTCCTGCTGATGAATATTTATGAGGACGTACAGTGAAGCAGCAGTGCCTCAGAGCTCACAACACAATTTGGTGCTGATAGATTGCAGTCAGATTGCTGTCAACAGAACATTCCTCCCTCCCATCCTCTCCCATTCCCCCAGTTTTATTTCAATTTCAGTCAGACAATATGGCCTTCCTGTGCCCAGAGTCAGGCTGCAGCATGAGCAGAGATACGATCACAGATATCTATTCCAAAACAGGAACCATTTTACTGTAATATTCCGCCAGGGGAAATGTATGGAAAACGGTGTATCTGGAGCACATATGGGAATAAATAAGATTCTATAAATTCAAAATTTCTGAGTATTGATAGTGTGACAAATATGCGATGGATTCTGGCCCTTTGCAAGAGGGCATTTGGGTTAATTCAGTTTAAACCTTTTCAAGACAAATAATTCAGGAACACAACTAAGTCAATTCTAGGATAGATTAAAAAAGCAAAGGGAAATGATCAGTTAATTGCTATATTGCTATTTACATGGCGTGCAATTAGCTAGTAGACACTGCCAACTAACCAATACAGTCACCCAATTAATTCCAACTACACTTTCAGACCCAGAAAATTACCAATGTAATGTATACCAACTCAGTATACTGTAATTGAGAGCACAATTTGAAACAAATGTATTGGGAGTCCACTCAATGGCCTGTTTAAAATGCCACTCTGTGGAAATGGGACGTGGTCCCTCAATAAGTGAAGGTATTATGTGTGGACGGTTGTTAAGCTCTGAAAGCCGTCCAGCCAGTCACTGATGTCCTCAGTGTTTCACTGCGGTCTCTATGGTCCTCATTACTGAAACCTCATCTCTCTGTTAGCTGCATTAACCCACAATCACCATTAACTTTCGATTAGCAACGTGACACGGTTGTGACATTCAGTCAGTGCCGTTCGGAAGTAGCACAAGCTCAGTAAAATGGACAAAATATAGACCTTACTGTAGGTAATAACACTGATAAAGGCCCCATGGCCAAAGCATTCTAGTCTTTACACGCACAATGTCACAGCACATGGAGATACGCGTGTGCCACTTTATTCTTCAGTACGAGGATAGCACTTTCCCTTATAACACGTCATATTCAATCCATGTGTTACTGGCTTTAAAGCCAACATCAGAATCAGTTGACAGATCGCGTCTGACAGGAATCTTAAGACTGTCGCTGAGGAGCCTGTGTGTTCTGACTAAGGGCACTGTCTGTGTGATGTCACGTGTGTGTGTCTGTGTGTGCGTGTGCATCTGCCTATCCTTGTGTGAGTGTGTGTGTGTGTCTGTCACAAGCTAAATGCTCTTTTCACTTCCCCCTCGTCTCGTGATGTGCCAGAGGGACACACTGCAGTGACACACAATGCAACAGCTGTTTAGGCTCAGGCAGTGGCTGAGTCAAAACATCGAACAGTTACACTGTGACAACCTCCAAGGACACAGAATGGAGGGGTTTGAAAAAGTCTAGACGGCGTACGGTAACAGGAAATGGAATATACTGTAGGTACTAGGCCCCGAGAATGAGCAAACTATGGGCTATGATGGCACAATAAGCAGAGGGATAAGCTGAAAAAGCTGTTTTTGCAGAGTACATACTGTGTGTGTACAGTATATATATGCATATATAGTTTGTTGTTGTAGTACCTACGAAATACAGTCCAGAAGAGCTGGACAAACAATTTCAATGCACCTATGCTTGTTAAAAGTTTCACACCCCCTCAAAAAAGATGTAAACCTGTCTATGGTGTGCGGGTTCAGGACGTGTGGTATTGTGCGTTCAGAGAGCTGCATGGGTCCGCATGGGGCCATCACTAACAGAGAGACACCGGGGGATGATCCATGCATCCGTCTGTCTGCCATTCATAATTGTTTCTTTGGCGGCACGGCGTTTGCCTGACTGCTCCCTGATCGACTTAACATTTATGTCTGTGGCACGCTCGACTGAACTGGAGTGCTGAAATGTTAAACGTTGATTTCATTAATTTCATGCATATTTTGTTTAAACAAATGCAATTCGGGTCTCGTCGGCCCCCGTGAGCGTTTATGCGAAATGAAGAGATGGGGAAATGGAGCAAGAGGAGGGAGGTGGACCGAACATGCTGGGCTCACATTAATGGAATAAGGACTCCTGGTGAGCTCGGGACGCCATGACACATATGTTAGAGACAGGAGGGTCCAAACAAGGCACAGCAGCAACCACTGCCCTCGTGAAGCTCGCGTGTTCCCTGTCCTGTCCTCTAGGAAGGGAAACCTGTATTCTCTCTGACCTTTAACAGTCACATTAAATAAGTGCCGTGTATGAATACAAGCACGGGTGGAAAACCCATAAGATTAAAAACAATGTCATGTTCCTGGAGAGGACTCAGAAGAAGGGTGTGTTTGTGTGTGTGTGTGTGTGTGTGTGTGTGTGTGTGTGTGTGTGTGTGTGTGTGTGTGTGTGTGTGTGTGTGTGTGTGTGTGTGTGTGGAGGGGTGGGGGTGGAGGGGGATGGAAGAATTCATCATCATTCCTCTTTTGTTATTGAACTTCAGTTGGATCAAGAAATCGTTTGTGCAAAACGCAAACCAGGAGCCAGCCTTGGTTTCATTTGTAATTCAGACGAGCTGGTCCTTTTCCAGCCTGCGTCTGGCTGCCAGGCCAGCTTTGAGCCAGCCCCGTGCCAGGCCAGAGCAGGGTGGAGGACTGCCAGTAGCACTGGTGTTAATGGGTACTATTACACCCATAACACTAGGCTGGTCAGCAGCTGAACCCCTAGAGAAAGCCCTAATCACCATGTCTGGCTCTATTTCTCACACACAGCATATACACCTGACCATGGCCTAAATACAGTGTCTGTGTCTGTGTGTAGTGAGAGAGAGAGACAGAGAGAAAGAGAGAGGCAGAGAAAGAACCAGTCTCTCAACCAGTCTGTGTCTCAGCAGGCTCAGTTCCCCTGTAGCCCCCGCTGGAGTGCTGGTCCTGTGGGACTCTCTTGGGGTATAAATACACCGCCGGCCGACCGGCCACTCATGAATATGTGGATCTTCTACACAATCCTGGTATCTAGCTGTCCACCCTGACAAGCCATACAACAGGCCCAGAACAACCACTATGCAGTTGATGGATGGGACTTAATGGATGGACAACATTTCATTAAGGAAAAAACTCCATGTGAAGATACTGATGCAATCTAGACGCCCACCTGCTCTATTTCTATCATAACAATGGCTGAGACAAGTCCTTTTGAAGATCATGAGGAAAACAAATAATAATTTTTTTGAAATATCGCGCTTAGATTGTAAGTGAACATGACGTGGCGTTTATCCCGACAACATGTAGGTTGCTTGGATTAAAGCGTCTGCTTTATTTGTTCCATTATTAACACAAGGTGTATAGTGCATCGTCAAAAACCACATCTATACTCACAGAAAACTAAAGAGAAGTGGTTGAGTGATGAACAAAGCGATGTGTAAATTGATTTAGGGGAGAGAAAAGATAGTGACATTTACTTGTGTAAACAAAGGCCCTCTGCTCTTGTCTGATGATGTGATGTGCTGTGAAATTAAACTCTATCTACTGCGAAGGCAATTTGACAGGCATGGATCGTGTTGCTCTGGAAACGAAAAGTCATTCAAGATGAAATCCAGCACTATTCTACATCTTAATGTCAGAAGTGGAGCACAGCAAATCAGGGGAAAGATGTTAATTAGATCTGATAGAAGAACTGACTGTTTTAAACGACATATAGTCGCCATGAAGACAATGTCAAATGAGAGAGGCATCCTCAAAACGATGTGGAAAAATTCTGTTGACATATTGTCAGGGTTTATAATTCACAGGATTTCGTCTGCATTTGACACCACCTTGGGTTTCGGTTCTTTCAGTAACCTGGTGGTTCTCTCTCAGAGCAACACACAAGGTCATTTCCAACTAGTGACTGCCATACTGTGAAAACCTAGGTGACGACTGCAAATAGGGGGATTGAAAACCTCCCATGACTGGTGTGTGTGTGTGTGTGTGCCTGTCAAATCAACAGCAGAAACTCTGCTGTGATGGGTTCGATAGTTTTCCAGAATTCAAGCCCCAGGTGCCGGCTGTGCTCTCCACAGCATGCCACCTCACCGCAGTGTACTGACGGAGCTGTAGATGGTGCTACTGAGACAAGCTTTGATGATAGATTAAGCCTCAAACTGTATCAGTGACTTAAACTCGTCATGCTTTCTGTGCTATAGCCTTTAGGGTTTTGTATGCATTGGTAACAAAAGCATGTAGGGCATAAAGTGAACACCGTACACATTATGCAGAAAAAAGAAGGGACAGTCGAACATTTTTCTCTCTCTAATCCTACAGTATTTTTCTGTGCCACTGATGTAAAGTGAGAGAGCTTTAGGCCTACAGCTGTACTTGAAATACCAAAACACCCACTTGTCCTTTAAATCTGTATTTTTCACACGAGCTGTACTTGACTTGGGTCCACAAACTTAAACAATCCAAGGTGAGTACAATAAAAAGGCGCAAATAGCTCCATGCGCTTTTGTCTCTGATGCCGGCAGAGCTTCAGTGTGTGTGTGTGTGTGTGTGCGTTGGTGTGTGTGTGTGGGAACATGTATGTGTGTGTATGCACATGCAACGCATGTTTAGTGTGAGTGTGTGTTTTGTTAGGGATTGTCTGGCACGCTGAATTGAGAGGCACACGGGCGAAGAGGCAGAGGTGATTGGTTTTTATTGTTGTTCTTACAGCTGAAATCTTGCCCAATTTTTGCTGTAAAATTCCCAATCTATGCCGTTCCGCTCCTTTGTGTTGGCGCATACACAACTATCACAGCACAGATTATCTCAATTGAGTGCAAGTTGTTTTAGGAAGAAACAAGAAAATCTAATACTAAGGTTTTTATTCATTAAGTGTGGATTTGCTAAGCCCAACAAATTGTTTGTTCAATATGTAGATACTCTAGACAAATATATAGCGTCTGCTGAGGTCCAAATGAGATTTCGACCACCTAGGGACTAGATGTGATTATCTGTGAATGTAGCATTGACTATATGTGAACTCATATACAATAATTACACAGGCCAGTCAATATGAGATCTGGACACAAGTTATCAGCGACATCATCCTTCAAACATGAACACCCAGTGAGGTTTGTTTGGTGGTGCACCTGTCTGTGAGAAGGAGCAGAATCAGTCTTATTGAACTGAGAGAACAATAAAATATAACCTGGAGGCCAGATCCCACTGTGTCTCTCAAAAATCAATAGGACTATTTTAAACCTGACTGATAGCTTATACCACAGAGTACAAGGAGACACACACGTGCACACACACACACACCTGATACAGTATGTGTGAAATACTTTTTTGTTTAATTTTTTTATTCTATTTCAGTGAAGGATGTATAGGAAGTAAAGAGCACACACTGTATAATGTTTAGTAATAAGTAGGCTACAGTGACTAATATTAGGGGTGTCTGTTGTCCACGTACATTTTGTCAGTTATTTCTAAAATTATTCCCATCAATTGTGGTAAACTCAATCCTTACATCATGTCACTATAATAGCTTCATTCTGGAGCACGGTACGCGCGATAAAAACTTCTCACTTTCCTATGACTGCGTCCGCACGCGGGAAACGACTGCTGTAAACCATTCATCTCAGTCTATTGGAGGTGTAGATGTGTTTTATGATTCTACACTTAATAGCATGCACGCTGGGAAAATAAATAAGAGTCAAGCACAGTGAATATTCAAAGTGTTATTCTACTGTTTGTGGCATAAGAGCGTTTTGGTTATTTGAAAGTGACACCTAGTTGAATTTGATCTCTGACCGGTCAAACATTATATGGCAGGGGGAAATGTTCACGACACGTGCCACAAGTGAATATTTCGCCACCCTACACACATTATCAAGGTTAACAATATTTAATAAAACGTTTAGAAAAACATGTTTTATAAAATGTGTTTACGTGCGCGTCTTTGGAGAATAGCTCACCTTGATTGCCGTGACTGAAGTGCGTGAAGAGAATCCGTAGGAAAAGGAAAATGAAGAAGAATCTTTCTAAAAATCTCATCTCTGCAACCTCCACTGGATTGCCCAGCTGTGCGCCGCGCGATATCCAAGACAAGGTATCCGAGAACAGAGTGCGTTGCTGAATCCCTCTATAGCGGAGCCGCGGTGAGTCTCTGCCGTCCTCACATCCGCTCCCAGCTGGATAAGCTAACACCTGGACTGCAAAGGACCCATCGGGTGACTAAGCGAGGAGCACCGTTGATGTTCGGTGAAGTTCTCAATTTGATAAAACATTAAAAAGTATACTGACTCAATCTAGCCTTCCAGTCGCACTGAACAAGCAATGCATATACTTCTCAGATCATTACAACTTTTTACAATTTCACAGCCTTTTTACCACGAATGATGCAAACTAATCCCTAAATAGCCTCATCTTGTTCACCAACTACAATGCATTTTAGTTTAGAAGGGGTGATGGACTCGAAGTCCAAACTCCGGTGGCGGCTGGCTCGTGCTCGATGAACAGGGAAACACGCACGGTGCAGCTGGTCTGTTGTAAGGTGGACTGCTGCAGCAGTCTGTAGCTTACTAACGGTAGGGGGACCGAACAGACTGCCAGAGCTGAGAGATGAGAGACTCAGTGCATCTGTGCAGGACGTTCGGCACTAGAGGGGGTTAGTTGACAACACAAAGGCAGCGTGTGTATGTGCATGCTTTCGGTGCGTATTAGTGTTGCAGTGTTGTTCAATTTTACATATAGGTTGCGACAGTTACAGAAGCACACAAACAAACTCATTGAAAACCGGGAGTTGTATTATGTAATCGTCAAGGCATTTCCCTTATGTGTTTGTGTGTTATCCATATGGACATGCATTGCTTAATATGTTACTGAATGGAATTCACAATAAAGGGCTTCTTTAGCCTCAATGATGCATCTTAGAATGTGCATTTATTAATTATCAGTGTGACATAATCGGTCAACACAGTTGGAAGAATCAGTGAGCTGGATAGAACCCTTTACACACCAAACCATGACTACCATTAGACCAAAGGGCCAAGGAGGGCACCCTCTGTTTATGGATCCATGGCTTCTATAGGAATCAAACTGCAGTGTGTATACCATCACTCTCCATAGGGCTCCAGGCAGTTCCATCGTTGCCAAGGCGCCAATGTCAGCCAAGATTAGGGAAGGTCTTCCTCTCATCTCCATGGGCGTCTCATCGAGTGAGTAAGCAAACTTCCCCAAGCCTGGTGAAACTAAGCTGTGCTCCCTCCCATGCTGATCCTCCTCCGAACAGGCCAGCAGAACAGCCAGCTGTCAGCCCTGCTGAGGTAAATACATCACCATCACATCGGTCACAACCACTTAGCGCACAGCCAATCAAAAAGCGCGAGCAGGGCGGCCGCCAGCAGAGTCCGGTTCAGTGAGGGGGAAGTCTTGATGATGATGTATGACCCCTGAGCCGCTAATGTGTTTGTTTGTCCTGCCACTGTAGCTGTCCGAACTGATACCACATGTAGATCAGAAGCTATTGACGTGCTACTAGGTTTATGTCTCCGTTCTGCAGCAAAACAGTGGGTACAAGTTCTGCTACTAGGGAAGCTCTGCAGTAATGTTGGATAAGTGGATGGTTAATTACAGGAACTGCTAGATACACACTACAGAGATACTTGAGATCCACCAGTGTGCTCTCAAGAATGCCATGTAAGAGGAAAAGAAACTATAGTGACAAAAAAACTCACAAAATCATGATAAACACTAGAGTTGACTTTAAAAAGCTTGTCCTGACCCTGATGGTCTGGGCTTGTTGGGGGTTAGGGGAGGGGGACGGATTGCGGTGAAGTTAGAATGATGATTAAAACTGAACAAATCGAGGAGAAGACCTACCTCATTTCCAGGCTGTTCCCCTGAACTCTAATAAAGGGGAAATGGGGTATGACTGGTTGCGCAGAGAGCTAACTCTGACCCATGGGTCTGTCTTACCTTAATAGGGGCATTGCTTGCCTTTCCGCCTAGTTGCCTTTCAGTCTTTCTTGTCTGTCTGTCTGTCTGTCTGTCTGTCTGTCTGTCTGTCTGTCTGTCTGTCTGTCTGTCTGTCTGTCTGTCTGTCTGTCTGTCTGTCGTCTGTCTGTCTGTCTGTCTGTCTGTCTGTCTGTCTGTCTGTCTGTCTGTCTCTGAGTCTGCCTGCCTCTTTGTCTATCTGCCTGTCTGTCCCTTAGTCTGCCAATCTAGCTACCTGTCTGTCTGCCTGTCAGCCCTCACTGCCTGCCTCTAAGTCTGCTTGTCTGTCTGCCTCGTTGTCTGTCTGTCTGTCGGTCCCTTAGTCTGCCAATCTAGCTACCTGTCTGTCTGCCTGTCAGCCTCCAAGTCTGACTGCCTGCCTTTCGGTTTCTCTATCTGTCTGCATGTCAGCCTTCCTATCAGCCTCTGCGGGTCTGCCTGCATGACAAACTTCTGTCTGTCGGTTTGTCCATTTGTCCGTTCATCTCTGTGAAATAATCCCAGATTAGATCAACTCCCAGAGCAGCAGGAGTGCCATTCAGGGCCACCAACTTTTAGAGGTGAGGTCGAGAAAATGTTCACAAAGACACCATCGTGGGCAGAGGCTTGAATGAACTGTAAATCAATCAAACTGTGGCGTTTGTGTTGAAAAGAAATCTTGGACTAAACCTAGACAGGGGTCCTGTGAATAGGGCCTTCTTCCACAGCTCAGAGCTGAAGCCTTCACAGCAGCTGCTCTGTACCGGTGAGGATGTCTTTGAGTCCAGTCTGTTGTGGCAGGAGAGCTAAAACAGCCTGTCGAAGCATCTAAGCAATACCCTGGTCCCTCAAGGCAAGAGCGACATTGAACTATCTCAGACAGTATTATACAAAGACTCCAGGGAGAAGAAAAAAAAATCGGAGAAAATGAACTGTGATTGCACCATTCCAAAATTGCCTCTCGCAATTTACTGTCAACTGTGTATTCCAATTTGTTGGCAAAGTCAATCTAAGGCTCTTGATTTAAATGACATTGCATTGTGGAACTGTGCATCACACACAGTCACCTGTAAGGACATAGGTGAGGGAACTGTTGATCACGTGTATGTGTGTGTGTTAGGTATATACAGTATAGAGAGGGTTATTAAAAAACATCTACTTTAGTAGAGCTCTTGCAGTTTTTCTGCCAGATTAGGTTATTGTGTATGGCTGGTGCCAGCTGTTTAAAACCTGCCAATGTCCCCTACGACCAAACATGAAAGAGCTTATTACCTCTTTAATGCTTTTCCAATAACCCAGATCTCTCGTGTTCAAGAAAAATGCTTTCAATTGTGTTAAGAGATTTGAACGTACAGCAAACACGCTCACACACACACACACACACGCACGCACACACACACACACACACACACATGCCTGTTCCTGGTTTGGCCCACCTCCCTGGCTGCCTAATGGGCCGATGGTTCTGATGTGGAATGTGGCAGTACTGTGGAGAATGAACAGAGCAAATACAGGAGAGCTCATCAGCTCAGGAGCCAGGGTGGCCGTAACCCCGGCAGTTAAAGAGACATTAGCCATCGCTCAGAGATGAGAGAAGGGCCCGCGTGCTGATAAGAGACTCTCGCTGTGGCTAGATAATGGAAGGGCTGACAGAACATAGCTTCTCATAAACGTAATGTGTAAACACCCATTCAGCCATTTAGGCAATCCACACCTTTCTCTTTCTTTCTTTCATTCTTTTGTTCTCTCCCCCTTCTCTCCCTCTGCTTCTCTCTCTCAGAGACTTCTAGGCCCTCATGGGCTGTACCATCACTACTTTTCTCTGATGCTCTGGTTTGGCACCAAACACTTAAGAAAAAGACACCAGGACAACATAATAGCCTCTTGCTGCTACAATACGCTGTTAATGAGCGTGTCTGCACCAATTACTGTACCTTTACAATTAGTTCCACAGAGGAGGTTTGTGAGAAGAGGATGGCCGAGCTCCCGCAATTTTTTTTTCACCAGGGAGAGCTGAGTGATTTGTTTTGTCACCTGAATACATTCAGTGTGCCGAAAAAGACTCCCAGATGACATTTATGAAAACAAAACGATATGATATGAGGTAATTGTATCGCTATCAATTAAAAAACATAAAATATGTCAACCTCAATCAACGGCATCATCAACAAGGCCGATTGTTTTAAATAAAAAGGGAGAACATTTATATTTTTAATAAAGTCCCTCTATCACTTATAAGACAGATTCCTTAATCTAACGCAGCACTAATCCAATGTGGCACTCCGCCACTTCACAATTTCTCCCAAAATTTCCATTAGTAACTGACAAATTAATGGATTAATGGTGTATAAAATGACCCATCCATCACAGAGCCTAAGTAGAGAGAGAGCAGTGTGCTGCCAGACATGTCTACCCTGTGCCATGTTCCTCTAATGGCCTCTGGGTTACTATAGCACACTCAGAGGCAGGCTCTGTTTCATCACATTGGAGAGGACAGACATACACAGTAGTTTAGTCAAGACACTCACGTATTACATTTGAGCATTTATTGATAACCCTGACATGGAAATAGGTTTGACTTTTGGTAGAGTTGATGATCTAAGGGAAGCACTCCCTCGCGTCCTCCGTGCTACGCATGCATACATGACGTATGAGGCAGGGAGCAATAGAGATATAATCCCCCTGAAAGATAGAACACACAGACTGCATGGGGGAGAAGGGGATGGTTGGAGGGCGGCAGCAGCACTAATCAGACAGCGACCGGGGGTGAGTGTGTGCGTATGCGCTGCCCGAGTGCCATGCCTGAACTATAGCTCCGCTCATTTACAGTAGGATCTTTGCTTCCTTAGTTTATGAACAAAGCAGTAATCCTGACCAAACATCTAACCCCTCGCACTGTGAATGAACTCTTACAGTAAAGCCGTTCTTTCGTTATAGAGGTTAAGCAAATTGTTATTCCTTACTCTGACTCATCTGTTCTGCCTATATGTGTGCTTCCCGACCCTGTCAGATGTGCCTGTGTACCTTCAGTGCTTGGAATGTATGGAGAGTGAGAGCAGAGATCCTTGTAACAATGGGGATTATGGACACCGTCCAACACAATTAAATCAATGGCATCAGTGTCAGGGCCACAAACAATGACTCTGCAAAATTCTCGGTCTGTCGAGATCTGTTACACATTTGTGTGTACGTGTGTTTTTGTGTGTGTGTGTGTGCATGGGTGCCTGTGTGTGTGTGTGCCTGTGGGTTTTTATGTGTGCGTGTGGAGGCAGAGTGAGCCTTAATAATAGTTGGCCGAGTGCTGCTGCAGCCTAATGAATAATTTATTGAGATGTGTTTGTGCTGCTGCCTGTGTGCCCATCACTGAAAAGCAGCAGCCATGGGAACTCTGCACCAGAGAACTGCACACACTGGAGAACAGAGAACCAGAGAACTGCACACACTGGAGAACAGAGAACCAGAGAACCGCACAAACTGGAGAACAGAGAACCAGAGAACTCAAAGGCATCCGTCATGGCCCTGCCCACACCTATTCCCATTAATACCTCAGCAATTAATACATCTGTTCTATGTCATCTGTTACTGTCAGATACCAGATATGATTTCAAGGTAAACTGGATAGCAGAGCTGATCTAAGAGCAAATTAGAATACTGTTCTGAGTGTGGATGGCAAAGGCAGACCAGCACAGATCAATATTCAAACCACCCGAGCGCTGTTCTTACATAGGCAGACTCATTAGTGGGAACACAGTGTCACAAGCCGCTCTGGGAGAATGGACTGGGTTGTTTTACAGAAAGGCCTCTCTGATTTACAGACACAGTTAAAGTATATATTTAATCTGGATTTGACTGATTGACTGAATTACACTCGAAAACAAATGTTGAACTGTATTTCCATTGTTCATGCTTCAATCCCAGATGGAGAAAAACATGCACTCTCAAACACAAAGAAACACAGGTCAAAGAGAATGTCAGAAATGCTTTGACTTGAAATCAGCAGATTAAAAGTTTGCCTCAGAACGTCTGTTTCCCAGCCAGTCTGGCTTTTCAGGCAGCAGGGTCAGTCTGGCCTCCTCTGAGGGTCACAACAATCTCTCCACTGTAACACACAAAGTCTTACAAAGCAAAACACTATTCAGTTTAATTGTAAAGCGTAATTTAATTAGCAGAAAATGAAAGAAGAACATGAACAAATTAATGTGTTGGCATTTGGCAATGAAACCCAGTCGGTTTCAATCTCATGCCTGGAGATTCTGATTATGAATAGGCTGTTTATCGAACTAAATGCAGGACTGTAGCCAGCACTAAAACCCAGTACTGCTTTAATATACACTGGGCTAGCTTAGAGAGGGCAAAAGCCCCAAAAAGTAGTTTCATTGAATTTACGGATTGTTGCTGGATCTAATGTCACCTTCCTGTGCATAGGCCTCTTCTTCTTTCCCTCCTTTTTTATTTCCTCTATCACTCCGACAGAGGCAGAAAGTGAATAATTACTGGGAGCTATTTTCTCCCAAGTTCGAATTATAACCATCAGACATGGTAATTGCTGCTTTTCATTGGAAAGAGTGCAGGCAGCAAAGTACGGGTGTTCAGAGGCAACCTGCCTTATTTTAGACCTCTTTACACCCCCCGGGTCTGTGTCATCTGCAACACCTTTGACGCTCATTTGATGTTTTTTCACAAACACACATATAAATGCGCACAGCAGAGAGGCATAGAGGCACAGATGAACATATACCACTTATGCAACACCTACTATGATGACATAAACGCATTACTATTGTAACTCACATCACAACTGCCATAGAACATGGACTTGCGGATATTACATGTAGCCTATAGATTTCCATCTAGTTTCACACAGTAGTTTTTAAATTCCATGTTACGCGAGGCACATGTTTGAAAAATCCTTCCCTTGTCATTATACAAATGAGTACTGAAAATATTAACTATCCTTGTTCTATGATTCACTCTTTGACCTTTAAACCAGTAATATCTTGAGAAAATCAGTGTCCTGCTCACTGCTTGGCTTCCACTCATGGACCTTGTGTGAATTAAAACAAGAACCACACTACTTGCAGAGAAAGGTGTGGTGCATATATACTGTACATGTGGGTGCATTTCGCTTCCATGTTATCTAACAGCTGAGTTACACTGGTTTCTTGATTGCTCAAGCTTACATTCTTGCTGTCCAAGTCAGGTCAATCCAGGAATAAATTAAAGTTGTTTAGCCAACCTAGATAGCTTATATGCTTAGTTATATTATATACTTAGTTGAGAATTTGACATATGCAAGCACATTAATTGGCTACAAAATGTATTGTTTTATTGTCTAAAATGTGTACAATGTGATGTCCTATAACCACTACATAAAAAATAGGAATTAGGAACAGGTGTCAATTAAAGTATTATGGGGACTTTTGACGACAAACACCTGTATGTATATTTATTGCAAGATCCAGCTCCATCGCTCAGTACAGCTCTACACGTTTCTAATGATTTATTCTTAGCTCCATCGCTAAGAGCAGTTCAACATGGCAGTGAACGCGTTTATTTATTTCTTGCAAACGCTCATTCAAACAACTTCACACACCACACTTCACATCCTTGGGTCACACACGGGACGAGATTCAACTTCATAAAGTATCCGGTTCTCGAGATAATCAAGCCACACACAGACACACAGATACACACATACAGTACACACACACACACTCCTTCCTAGTATACAACCATACTATACATTCCCTTTTAAGACTAGATTCATAGCAAACCCAGAATAGTCTGCACTGCACACTTCCCTTGTCTTTCTGTCTTTTCCTTGTCTTTCTGTGGCACTCAATGCATTGTTCCTTAACCCCAGAAACACAAGCTTCCTGTTATTTCCTCCCATCAGGAGCATAGTAAGTCCCTGACAACAGCCACAACAGAGAGCTGAGAAAAGCAATTAGCTTGGTCATTAGGCAGGCGGAAGTCATTACTGCAGTTTCTGGTGCATTCCCCACCTTCCCTGTCCCCCTCCCTGTAAGCTGCCAACTCCCACAGTTTTTCTCATCATGGGGCATTGTGTGGGAGTGTGTGCATTTGTGTGTCCATGCACTCCTACTGAAAGCAGCACACAACACACAACACACACGCAGACACACATGCACATGCCAGTCATTTTTGAAGCGTTGTTGGAGCTCTGGCCAATTGTGTTGCCACATGCTGGGGCACATAGGGAGCAGCAGGGCCGTTTGGAAACCAACATTCTGCACATCAATTCCTGGCTTGTAGAATCTTAGCTCCATCCTGGAAGGATTGAATGTGTGAACTGCAACATTGAATTTACTACTTAGGGCGGAGCTGAAAATCAATTGAAACACTGGAGCAAAGGCAAGTCAATGACCTTCACTGTCCAAGTCAGGATGGACATGCGGTACTCCAAGGCCGTAGCCATGGAGTCAACATTGGGGGGGACGAAATCTGCTGGGGAGATTTCCTTTCCTTCTTTTTTCACGTTTAGTTATGAATATTTAAAAAAAAACATTTTTAGTCATTTAGCAGACGCTCTTATCCAGAATGACGTACAGTAAGTACAGGGGCATTCCCCTCAAGGCAAGTAGGTGAAGTGCCTTGCCCAAGGACACAACAACATTTTGCACGGCCAGGACTCAAACTGGCAACCTTCTGATTACTAGGCCGGTTCCCTAACCGCTCAGCCATCTGACCTGAATATGATAAAACTAATTATGATAATTTGGCACAGCGTGGGTGGTTGCCTGTTGAAGCGTAGCACATTTATATTTTATTTATATTTTTATATCAATATATTGGGGGGGACATTTTGACCAGATTTGAATATTGGGGGATATCCCCCCTAATATAAGCTGCTTAAAATAATTAAAGGAACAGTTTTATCAGGGTATGGCATATCAGTAGCTATAGATATCCACCATCATATTTATTCACATTGACATCTGATGTGTTTTCAAAGTGTTCCTTAATTTATGTTGAGCAGTGTATATTATGATTACGGCCCTGCGGTACACAAGAGTCAAACATGAAGCTGAAAACGTCTCCTCTCCGTCCTGGAGAGAACAGGCTACCTTCAAAAAGATAAATGCACTTCTAACATGCTGAAACAATTTCTGCCTGATAATACGCTTAGCCTGTGTTAATTGAGCCCGGCTCAATATGAGGAATGAGACACACTGAGTTAGAGTGTGACCGATTTAACCCATTAGAAATCCGTAATAACAATTTCATGCATGTGGTGCCATGGCACTCTATGGTGACACTCCAGCCTGCCATGCCTATTCACTGCGTCATTGCTGTCACTTTCTTCTTTCCTTCAAGTAAGTTTAAAAAACGACAAAGCCTAATTATTATATTATTATATCACACAATAACAAAACAGGCCATTATCTCTAACGAGGACAATTATATGGAGAGTCAAGCTTTATTACTTCATGATTACAGAGGTTGGACAATTAATAAGGTCAAAGCTATGATAGCAATAGACAGGGCTAAGTCCATTATCTGCCATAACTTACAGTATACGGTTCAGTATCAAGTATGTGGAGTGGTAACTATGTCTCAAGGCTCTTCTTTCCCGTTACCTACATCAGGAGGATAGAGAGAGGGGACAGATAACTAGAGAGAGAGAGAGAGAGAGAGAGAGAGAGAGAGAGAGACGGAGATAGAGAGATATAGAAGAGTAGGGTAAGAGAGAGAGAGACTGAGAGATAGAAATAGATAAAGCGAGAGAGAGAGAGAGACACCGAGAGAAAGAAGGGGAGTGAGGGAGAGAGGAGAGCCTCTCTGGCGAGCATGGCTTCCGTGACTATCACAAGGATGTGGAGCTGACTCTAATTCAACAGGACTGTCATAGCTCATGAAAAAATCATGGCGTATAATCAAATCGGAGTAAAAACCCTGCGCTCGGCCTCATGGGAGTCTCCCCGCGCCCTGAATATTTCATGTAATGGAGGCTCTCGCCACCATGGAAACTCTCAACAGTTCAGGATTGCGTGCAAATATTGACTGTAGTGCGTGGGGCTGAGGCCCGGGACAGAAAGCCCTGGCCACTGAGCCTGACTGAGTTTTATAAATAATGGTAATCACATGTGACACAGCTCTCAGCAGGGGGGCTGGCGGCCACTCGTAACCTCATCGTGAATGGGTGTTACAGCGCAGGAGCAGAGCTGGAGCTGGCAGAGAGACAGCGAGAGAGAGAGAGAGAAGAGAGATAGAGAGAGGGGATGGGAGAGAGAGAGGGGAAGGGAGAGAGGGATGATGGGAGGGGAAAAAAAAGTGCCTTGATGCATATGAATTGACAAATGTCTGTTTTGGCTGCTGAGAATGGAGCTCAATTGTAGGTCTGTGGAAACATCAAAACACAATCCAGGGCTGACATGCAGCGGGCGAGGACAGAGCAGCCGAGAGGAGGGGAAGGGGAGCCGCCGAGGAGAGTACCCAGGCTCAGAGCGCTGCGATGGGGCTCAGCTCCTGGTTCTGCTGGGTACACCTGGAAGGAGAACATAGATTCCAGACATCCATGCATTCGCTGTCGGCCAGGCTTAGCTAACTTTCCCTTTCACGTATATTTTAATTATACGGGATATATGCAAATTCAGTGGAAAAAAAGTAATATATACACAAAAAGTTTTACACAAACACACACACACACACACACACACACAGACTACTGACGCCATGTAGAGACACATCACTCAGCGAGGCCGAATATTGACAGTGTGAGAGAGTCAACTAGCTGTGTGTATGTGTCTATGTGTGTACAGACTGTGTGAGTCCGTAATGGCTGTGAGTGGAGCTGTTTGCATGTATTATCTGCTCCTCTCAGACGTGGTAATTGAAGCTCAGTGGTGTTACGAGGCCGGGTGAGAGGGAAATAACAGCATCTCCTCCCAGCTAATGCAGAAATCTGATCCTGTCTGCAGATTTACAGAGGGGCTGTGCGGTGTCTGTGCCCGTAAGCCAGGGCATTACGCCTGATTTATCAATCGCCTGTTTATCTCCCTGTGTGAGAGAAATCCCAGTAAATGTTCATTATGAGATGAATGGAGGAGAGGGATGGTGTGTGTGTGTGTGTGTGTGGATGTCACCCCATCAGACAGTCAGCTCTGTGGTCTGGAGCAGTGGATGGGTGGTTACATGGTGCTTCGTTTGTGAAATGTTCGTCTGTTAGCTATGGATTGTGTGAATAACAGTGAATAGACACTGAATAATCTGACCCCCCCCCCATCCCCCTCTTATATCAGAGCCATGCCGTAAAGTTTAACGGCGAGTCTGTTGTCGAGTCATTAGATGGTGTGGAGCCAACAAAGAAGGAATCACAGCTGGCTCTCTGCAGAGCGTCATATCACACAGGACCCTGGCCATATGGCTCTGTGTTGTAAGATAGCCAACGAGGGAAACTCCTCAATTAGCTCGGAAACAGTCCTTCTTCAGATTGTTCTAAAAATCCTTTCCGCAACTTTCCTCCCTTACTTGCCTCTTAGGGCTGCTAACATCCCTGCCTTTCCATAGGCCGCGTGTGCATCTGTGAGTTTCCCGAACTAAGTTGATTCGTAAGAAGGTCATCTGTCATATTTACCTAGTCGAGAGAAGCCACCAGACGTGCGTGAGAACTGTCTCCACAACGTCCTGCTCCCAGAGCGCTGTGAGGTGCTCTAAGTCCTTCCTCCTATATGTGATGTCATCGTGTCTGACCTGGTTCCTCAGGCTTCTCTGAGAGGAGGCTGTCACGCGATATCGCCCCCCTCCCCCTCGCCCCGTCCCCCCCGCCCCCGTCCCCACCGCCTCCTGGGCTCCCATTGGCGCCCAATCCCAGGCTGCTGCTGGGTAGACGGGGCCTATTATATCATCCATAATACATGGATTAATGCATATGAGTTCATGAGGTCTTGTTTCAGCAGCCCCAAAGGCTGCTTCACCGATAGTCCTCCGACTCGCCCAGGACTTAAAAGCAGAATACATTTTGAAAAAGTTATGCAGATTCGACATGAAAGCTTTATGAACGCGAGGAGTGCAGTCCTGTAGTGCCTTGTCTTCATAATGCAGAATGGTTCTCTGGTTGAAGAACAAGCAGCAGGGACGCATGAACATCGATTTCAGTGACTGTATATTTTCGTATCAACCTAACTCTCGTTATCGTCGCACACATATATGATATTTAGTCAATCTGATATATGGCTGAGTGTTCCTCTTTGCATAAACAGTTTGTTTACCCTTGTTTACCGCACGTGTTTACTTAGCTCCGCGCTCAGTTGGTGTATCTGAAAAACACTCTCTTTCCGCTCAGGAAACATTTTGTTTAAGCTCCGGTGTGAGAACACAAAAACAGCTTTGCCGACATCATTCAGGATGTAATTACTTTTAGAGGTTGCACAAATAACAGATGGAAAGGTGACCTTTTTACAATATTTATTTATGCCGTGAAATGTAATCTCTCCCTGACTGCCCTTTTGTGAAATGAACAGGGGGAAATTATGCCCTGAAATCAAGGGCCAGAATGAGTTAGGAGGGCACCTTTTGACAATGCACGCGGAGAAAAAAAGCACTCAGAACTTTTCATATCTCATCATATTTTGGAGATCGTTTATTGGCCAGCATTGTGACACTCGACCAAAATATGCATACTGCATCAAGGGCAAAGGATGATGATATACTGTATGGTGCATGTTGTAGACATGTTGTGTTGATAATCATCTCTGAGGATAGCAGGCAGGCAGTATGTGCACTGATGTTTAGCTCATAGCTCATCATTTTACAGTCAACTGACCCCACTTCTACTGCTGTGTGACATGCTAATTTATGCCTGACTGGAATCAGGGTCTGCAGGAACAGTCCACAGCCTGCTGAAGACCCAGCACAGGACTGGGGCAAGAGAACAATCCGATCCCTAAAACAACGTGTGGCTGAAATGTGTCCGATCCCACGGAAAATTGTTTCTTACCGGTGTGTGTGAGGTCTAATTTTCATCCAACCCCCACCTCTCTACCACCTTTTCTCCTTCCATCTCTTCTACGGATAACTCAAAAGCTAATTTGCAATTTCTCACCCGTGGTGGAATTGATGTCTCATCTAGGTGCAAGGTAACAGAATTATGTGAGAAGAAGAAGAAAAAAAGAAATCTTTTGATTTGGGAAAGAGGATGATTCATCTTGATTATGCTGCTAGCCCTAGCAGGGTGAATCCATCAGGGGCTTGGCTACAGAGCTCAGAGTGACTGACACCTGGAAGAATTAGCACTCTCTGCCTGCAACAGGGTGACTATGACAAGGAGAGAAAGAGGGAGAGGGAGGGAAAAGGAAGAGAAAATCAATCTTGTCATAGCTAGAGGGTAGCACTGGTTTCACTCACTGGTTTCTCACTGACTGTATTGCCTCTTTTGTTAATTATCCTGCTGAGAAAAAGGCACCCAGTACTTTTTAATTAAATGTTTTAAATGTTTATCCTGGAAGATGCATGCTGACTTCCCATTGGACCTCGGACCAGGACCAGGACCAGGACGTCCCATTGAGATTAAAAATCTCTTTTTCGAGGGAGACCTGGCCATGGTGTATGTTTGTTTAGAAGAAAACTTCTAAAACAGTAATTTCTATAACTTATACTGTTGATGAATAAGCTTGTTTCTTATTTTATTTTTTTGCCCAACAGGGGTCCTTTTTCTGCTTTTATTGAGGTAATGGCAACTGAAACACACACACACACGCAGAGATATACAGCTAATTAAACGTCCTCAACTCCAACTGTCAGACACTCAAACCAAGCCTGATCACCCATTCACAGAAGCGTTGAATAGAGATGATTATGGGTGGATAAGGGAGTATTTAAACAGGAGTAGCTGTGTGAGGGGAGGCTGAGAGGCTGTTGAAACAGAGAGACGCACCTCTTCCCTCCCATACCCCCATCTGGGAAATATCCTCCCTTGCCGAACATCTTCTGCAGGCATGAAGACACATTCAAACTCAAGTGTTTCCAGCTTGGTGAAGTATAATATAAGGGAAAACATAATGTAACTATATTTGGGCATAAGCACTTAGTCTCTTTTGAACATTTGGTTACTGAATGCAACTTTTCTATCAACCTAATTAGTGATATCAGCACCAAAGTTGGGCACAGTGGCGATGGTACTGTTTCTCCCGCAGAATTCGGAATGTTTCGGAGATAAATACATTTCAGAAGTTTACAAGGACTACCCTAGCGTGTAACTTCCCTGGCAGCCATCATGTTCTTGTTTTTTAAGGCCAGTTGTTGGCCTGAGGGGAAACTGCTATGATTAGAAAACACAGCAGGGAGAACCACAATCCGAATCTATTTTAGAGTTCTCTTAGAACAACTGTTAAGGAACATGCCTTTCTCCCTACTCTGACATCACAACAGCTGTTCTGGAACACACAAGGACACACCAATGACAAACGCTGGGCGACGGCCTACACCAATGACAACAGCGTCACTACGGGGAGGGCCTCCAAAAGACGGACACCAAATCTAATTTGGAAATCAGTTTGTCTTTGAGGGGGACTTTGAAGGGGACTGAGGTGGCCGGTGTGTACCTGGCATTTCACAGCTGTCATGTGTAACACCGCTCCAATCTTGTGGGGTTCTGCCTTGTTTCTTATCTCCTCTGCTGCCGAGTTGAACAATTCCTTTTTCAATTTGGGACAGGTGTTGCCCTTCATTACAGGCTTCACACCTTTATTACACACCTGAATATCATCAGACAGACAGATAAACAGACAGACAGACAGACAGACAGGCAGGCAGGCAGGCAGGCAGGCAGGCAGGCAGGCAGACAGGCATTGCAACCATGTTTCCCAACATTACATGGATTGCCACACGAGTATTGGATCCCTCTCTAAAGGTTATTATATAGATCTAAGCAATGTGCCATCGCAGCAAGCAACAGTTGCCACTCTATTTCTTCATCTCCCACAGTTACTGTAGGCCTTTTTGCTTCAGACAATATGGGGCCTCTCATGTCTGTCCTGTTGATGTTGATGAGTGCGTGTTTGTGTGCCTCCCAGCAAACACACACACACAAAGACAAACACACACACACACAAAGAATCTCTTGCGCCCAACTTCTCATAACCCACACAGCTGCTGTGTGAGTTGATAAGTGTAACTCGGGGCTACTTTACCTCCCTATTCTTCGAACGATGGGTGGTGTTTTTAGTTTGTTGTGTCAATCCCAAACGCCAGAGAATCGGATCACTCAGTTGCTATGCCGAGCGATTACCTTGGCCCCCCCGGGGGGGTGGAACAGTGTTTGTGTGAGGACGTGCGTGTGTGTGTGTGCGCGTGTACATGTGTGAGTTTTCACTCGCTGCGATCCTGCTGAGTGAACATCTGTCTGCATAACAGACCCTTCTAATAACAGTTAAAGCCGCCCATCCCCCGCGGGGCTCAGCCCTCTTCTGCAGACAGACCACGTCGATGTCAGTCTGTGGGGCTCTCACCGGCGTCCGCCCAGGTGGCCCGGCCAAGCCGTAATGAGGTGAAGACTATCTCAGACAAACACAAAGGGATTTAACAGGCACAATGTCTTAGAGGAGGTCAAATCGGCTGACTCATAGATAGACACTTAATTGTGTTCTCTCAAAATAACCCTGTAACTAGGGACCTATTTAAAGTATAGAAAAAAACAATGCATTTTGGACATAAATCTAATCTGTTTAGATTTTTCTGCTAAGCCCTCGAAGCCTTTTGTTACCGTGAGCGTAGAGCACAGCTCTGTGGACTATTACAGTATGATACAGATCCACAACAAAATGGACTGAAAACCTGGGAAGAGATGAACTTTGAGGCAGCGGAGGTCCAGTAGGAGATGACAGGACTGGACGGATGAGCCTTAGAGCTTGGCCACGGGTGTGAGATGTATAGCCCCTGCTCTGCGGCTGTGGAGAAAAAGGCTTTAGCTTATACAGACAGTAATTGCATCATCAATTATAGCTGCTAAACGCCTTTCAACTCACAGCTGATACCGCCACTATTAACCTCTCCGCACCTGACCAAGGTGAACACTAAATCTTTAGATATGACACACACACACGCACACACACCAACTATGCAGGTACACACTGGTTACATGACGACAAGCTTGTGAACACTCACATAAACAAACAGAGAGAGACACACACACACACTCACAGAAATACACAGCAATGGATTTTTCCGTGCTTCAAAACTAGTACTTCAATAAATTGCAGCTCAGCTTTTTTTCCTCCTTAGGTATTGACTCGACTGCTGGCTAGGAATGTGCATGTCACTTGAATCAAATTAACTTTTCCTCCAGTGCTGTTCCGTCGAGGGACACTTTGTTTGGAGTGCATGTTTTTAGAGGAGCAGAGAGGTGACCATCGGAAAGCAGTTGTACATAGAGATGTGGTAAAGGTGTTTAGATACCCTGTGCTCTGTGTGCCTGCGTGTCTGTATCTCTGACTGGGAAATCAATACTGTCGCCAGCCTAGAAAATGTCAATATCTGTCACTGTGTGTGTTTGTGTGTGTGGGTGTATACCTGGGTGTTTGTGTGTGTGTACATAATCCTGTGTGTATGTGCAGAGGTGTGTGTGCAGAGCCACATCTCTGTGGAGACACAGCAGGTCCGGTGGTATTGACTGGAGCTGCTATTTCCCACATCCAGGAAATGAGAGAGGATTCAGAAGATGTTGGGGCCAATCTATACTACAACTCCCAGGATGCACTGCTTCTGGCATCCCTGTAGGACTAGACCTGCAAAGACGTACACTGTCATTGAATTATGGACATTTAACAGATGTTCAACTCAAATGTGCACATACACTCACCGCATCACTGCATTCTTTACTCTTTTTACAAAATGACCAAAAGGTACCCAATAGATTACTCATCTCTACATATAGTTTGGTATTGCAGATAGTCATTAGTAACTAACCATTTCACTGTAAACATGTCAACTTCTATAACAATAGTAATATGAAGTGTTCATGTAGCAGATGCTTTATCCAAAGTGATGTTCGAGGGGGGTTGCAAATGCCTTACAAATGATCTAACCTAAGATGCAGTTTGTTTTCTTGTTCCCAGAAATTCTTGAGAATTGGAAACCTAGAAAGTTTTTGTGATTCACACCTTTGTGTGTGTGTGTGTGTGCGTGTCTACGTGTATGTGTGAGTTTGTGTCTATCTTTATCTGTGTGCGTGCCAGGGGCAGCAGCCTCTCTTACCTTCTCACCACTGGTCTCAGGGCGTCATGGTGAGCCAGGGGACACCAGTCACGCTATAGCAACAACATGCCAGGAGAACGCAGTAACGCAGCAAGCTACATCCAGGTTCAAGATTAGGGTAGGAACTGAGGGGGGGGCACTGTCCCTTTTCTGAAATCATCTGAAAGGAGATATCGAATCTACGCCAAACTCATATATAGGATAATGTGTTTCTCTATTTGTGTTACAGTTGTGTTTCATTACACAGGCCTCAGCACTTGTGTGTCTCAGGAGTTTTGCTATGGATGAAAATACAAGCCTGTGTTGTTGACCTGCCATGGGGACAGTGGAGCTAGCAGGGCAGTGGGGTACCCACTTCTGATTAAAACACATGGTAAAAAAGATAAAGAGGTTATAAAAGCCCTCTAACCCAATACTACAAATCTTAAGAGAGAGAGAGAGAGAGAGAGAGAGAGAGAGAGAGAGAGAGAGAGAGAGAGAGAGAGAGAGAGAGAGAGAGAGAGAGAGAGAGAGAGAGAAAGAGACAGATAGAGAGAGAGAGAGACAGAGAGAGAGACAGAGAGAGCGAGACAGAGAGAGAGAGAGACAGAGACAGAGAGAGAGAGAGAGTTTGCGCACTGTGCAGTTTTTTGTCTCTAAGCCTCAGGGTCCTATTTTCAAACAAGAATCAATGTTACTCCACTTAGAAGTCAATTGAAACTACTTTTCTGCGAGTCCTCACCCTGTTAATTTGCCTGCAGGGTCAGGGAAAGGACACTTTGGTTATGATGAAACACAGTTTATGATGAAAGACCATTTTTACAGCTTGGTCACGCTTTGACATATTATCATGCCATTGAGTTAGGAATCCTCCCTCAGTCTTTCCAGATTAGTAGGAATTAGGAATGTCTGGATCACAGCCAATGTTTCAGATTGTGGTTTTTACTTCCATTTCTCATATCTTGTCAAATGTTGTCTAACTTCCTGTCTGTATGTCTTTGTCCCCATCTCACTCGCCGCAGTCTCCATCCTTCTGCTTCAACTCTCTTGATTGAATTAGATAGAGTCAAATATTCAAGTAAACCTGCTTTATATTATTTACCCCTCTTTGGGTGAGGTTGTGTTGAAATGGAAAGCCTGCACACACATACACACAAGTTTGCGTGGCAATTCTTTTGGGGATTTCTATTTGAATTCTAACTTCAATCCTAAAACTAACCCTACAGTAGCTCCCAACTCTAACCGTAAAACTACCCATAGCTCCAGAACCCAACCCTTAATGTCAGTCTAACTCTAACTCATATTCTAACTCTAAACCCTTAATATCCCCTAGAAAAACTTGTGAGGACCAAGAAATGTCCTTTCAAGTTCAATGTTTCCTTAGTTTACTGTTCTTAAGGGGACATTTTAACCCCCACAAGAATCATTAAATATGCCCACACACACACAAACCTGCACACACACACTCACACACACACACACACAAACTGGAGCAGTGAGTCTGTGGCCCTGCCATATACTTTTAGGAAATGTTGTCATCGAGGTTATAAGTGGGAGGCGTTCTTGGTAATTACTCTGTCAGTACTTTCCTGAAAAGGAGACATGATGTCCTCTCAGATCGTTCACCCTACTCCGGAGAGCAGCAGTGTGCATGCTCCCTCTTCACCTTCACTTATACCACCTCAAACGGACTAAGTCTTCACCACGTATGTAAAGTTAGGCAGACAGGCAGATATACACATACACATACACATACACACACATGCACACACACATGCACACACACATGCATACACACATGCACACACACACACGCTCAGACAGCCACAGGAATGCAGCATAGATGAAGCACACAGTGCAGAGTCCACACTTTCAGCACCATGGACAGAGACTAAGGGTGTCGAGTTTCACGGTCAAGGTCTAGTGACAGAGCAGCTGTCTCTGTGGCGCAACCGGTTAGCGCGTTCGGCTGTTAACCGAAAGGTTGGTGGTTCGAGTCCACCCAGGGACGCACTTCTTTTCATATGCAAACATGCAGTGCCATAAATGTGTCGCTCAACTGTTAGAGATACAGTAAATTCTCAACGACTGCCCCAATTCCCACAATGATATAAATAGCCTTTGATGTACTACCTCACAAAGGAAGATTGCCCTTTCATTTGTGCGTGCAGATCCAGGTTTGCAACAATAGATGATTAGAAGCAGACCTAATCCTCAATACCTTCACTAAACATATGAAACATTTGACACACAATCTGCAGAATTCTTTAATAAAGAAATATGATTGTTCAAAGGGAAACATAGGGATCAACTGGATCTTCCTACGTGAGGACATTGGGTTTACGCTTCCTTCAGACATATGAAGATGAAAAGGACATTGTTCCGTATTGCTCTATTTGCTGTAATGCAGGACCCATATAAACCCATCAACCCTAGCAAAGCCTCCCACAGATTAATAAGAGCCACCGCCATCTCAGCACTCGTCTGTTCATCCTCCCTCTTTTCCTCTCCTCGGTTTATGACAGGAAGTGGAGCCGCGGGCTTAGCGAACATTGGGTGCACCGAGCGTAATTAAATCAAGCTTTAAAATGTAAATATATCATTAAACAATATCTGGCTCCACTAGCTTTAATTGATGCTCCTCCTGGAGGTTCAGAAGGCTGTTAAACTCCTTGATGTGCTGCACGGCTGTGTGATCTCTGGTGATGGGGCCCTGATGGAGCCCTACTTCCCCGCGACCTCGGCGACACTTTCCAAACTGGCAGGCCTAGTTGGGAACTCCATCGGGAAGGGAAGAGGAGGCAGAAGTGAGGGCTGAGGTGACGGGTCTGTCGAGGCTTCACTCTGGAGGACGGCGTCTGGAACGGGGTAGACGGACGGGAATTGGAAAACACAACACTCACAGAGAGAGGGAGAGAGAGAGATGGAGGGATAAGGAGAGAGAGTAAAGCGTAAACCGGTCTACTTCACATGTGTACTTCTGCCGCACAAGCCGATTGGGCGAATGTCTTGAAACGGATTTGAGTGTGATTCATTATTATTCATTATCCTCTTCACTGCGGTCACTTCGCGTCATGCCTCTACTCGTAATGGTTGACAAGTGGACGCAAAATATATACTTGAGGTTCTGAAGCTGTAAATGAACCTTCTTTTCCGGTGCGGATGGAGTTGCCTTGATTGAGTGGAAGAGTGTGGGGTCTCAGCAGTGAGAGCAAATAATTGCTCCTATTATTGGATTCTTTAATCTCGAAATGCTTAGAGATTAGTTTGAAAAAGACCAAGGTGATGATGAATATTGTGAACTTCTCCTCTCCCTTCCCCTCCCCTCCTTCCCTCCCTTCCTCTCCTCTCCTCCTCCAGTCCTTCGTTAGCCAAATCCATTCGTTCTGTTTCAGCTGCCCACCTGAGTCATCTCCACTCCCCTGACAGAGCCACAGCAGCATCATTAACTTTCACCATCCCCCGTTAATAATCCTTCATAAAAATTCACACAACTGTTTATCATGCACACCACACATACATTCTTCTTTTTTTTTAAATATCCAGCTCCCTCACTTGTGACTGCAAGGAAAACAACACAACAGTTGCAGAACAGTTAGAAAGGGTACCTCTGTCGTTGGCAAGAATACATTTCCTAGTCAGAGCACTAATGTGCTACAGTACGACTGAATAATTGAAAAGAAGATAGCTTCACTGCTTCCCTGCGTGTCTTGCACGACAATGGTTTGGTCTAAAATGACATTTAAAATGTGGTCTTTCTCCAGGCCCAGGGTTCAGTGTCAATGTCATTCTGCGGGTCTCAAGATGTAACCTCTGTAACGGAGACAGGGTGGCGGTGTTTCTCAGAGCGGTGGCTTTCGAGATTAGCATACATGCTAGTTAATTAAGAATGGCTAATTAATGTGAAGGAAAGCAATCAGGATGGACACACCTGTCTAATTACATGAAAGCTTACAGTGTGGGTTTGTCTCCTATGGTAGAGAGTTTAAATCTCCACACTGAAGACTCCCACCTGATGACCTGACGTTTAATTAGAGGAGGGGAGGAGGGCTGAGGGAAAGGAGGATAGGAGGATGGGACATTCTTGATTAGTGCGTGGCTACTCTGGACCCAGAAGGCTAAAGGGAACAAGTTTGTGTTAAGTCAGGTAAAGTTTTAATAAAGTTTGGAACTATTTGGAAGCCAATGATTCAGTGTGTCACAGTTACTGTCAATGTTGTGTGTGTCAGACATTGTATAGTATGATCAAATATACATTTTTAACCTTACATATTCTGACCAGATGCTGCTAGACTTGATCCCAAATGTGTTTAGGTCAGGGATCTGTGCAGGCCAGTCAAGTGGTTTCACATCTACCTATATGGACCTCGCTTTGTGCACGGGAAATAATCACGTCAAAACACCATGGACAGAGACTAAGGGTGTCGAGTTTCAGGGTCAAGCTCTGATGGCTTAGTAGCTGTCTCTGTGGCGCAACCGGTTAGCGCGTTCGGCTGTTAACCGAAAGGTTGGTGGTTCGAGTCCACCCAGGGACGTACTTCTTTTCATATGCAAACATGCAGTGCCATAAATGTGTCGCTCAACTGTTAGAGATACAGTAAATTCTCAATGAATGCCCCAATTCCCACAATTATATAAATAGCCCTTGATGTACTACCTCATAAACAGGAAAGGGCCTTCCCCCAAATCTTACCACAAGGTTTGAAGCAACAGTATTGTGACATTTCATTCTTAAGCATGAATAAATTCATCAGTAGAACGACAGTTCTAGCCCGAAAGCACGGTAAACAGCCCCCATTGTTAATTTAGATTGATTTTCACCCAATGAACAAAGCGAGGTCTGTATAGTTTGGTAGAGTTTGCTGTGGAAAAACCTGATTGGCCTGCAGCTGACCTAAACACCATCAAACACATTTGGAACACATTCTAACGCCATCTGCAAGCCAGGTCTAATCACCCAACAGTAGTGCCCAAACTCCCTAATGCTCTTGTGGCTGAACAGGCACAAATTCCCACAGACGCACTTCAAAATCGTGTCGACAGCCTTCCCAGAAGAGAGGCAGCTGCTATAGCCACATGGGGGACCACTCCATATTATTGCCGGTAGCTTTGGAGTGGAATGTACAAGAAGCTCATGTAGGTGGGATGGTCAGGTGTCCACATACTTTTGGCAATATATAGTGTAGATATGAAATAAACGCTTACTGGATTGTGCTGACTGAGTTTCCTTGCATCAACCAACTGTAGCCGATGTGTATCGGTGAAACTCACTCCTCAGGTATGTAAAATGCGATCCGCGTCCACAAATTGCTAGCTTTTCTTTGGCGTAGTTGGTAGTGGTGGTGCTTGGGAAGTCAGAGGTGATAGGATCGACTCCTGGTCGGAGCGAACGGTGCCTTTGACGGAACTTGCAAGACCACGTCTGTCACACAACCACTGTACCATCTACCCAATTGATCTTTCTACCTAACTGCTGTAGTTTTGAAGCTGGCTTCCAGAAATAACATATTGGTTAGCAAACCCCCCCTGGCAGCGTTCCTCTACCAGGACATAAATAGACGGGTTTGTCCATCGACAGGTCCTATGGGAACGGGGCTCTGCCTCCTGGGGTGCCTCTGCTTGTGCGTTATGGCGTCCTGAGAGAAGCATGCCTGAGGCAGGTGATGGAGAGGCTCCTATGCTGTAAACGAGCTGATTGAAATCAACTGGAAAGCCCCCCCCCCTCTCCTCAGCAGGGCGATTGCCAGATGGGGCTGCCATTTATACTTCCTTTTATTCCGTTTTCCTGGCTTACGGACAAGTGGCATTCATTAGGGGGAAGATGAGGGAAAGAGAGGAAAAGAGAGACTTGAAAAGAGAACGTGAGAGAAAGAGAGAACAGAGAGGTGTAAAAATAGATAGGGGGATGAGAAAGGGAACGGAGGGAAGAGCCATTTAAAGATGAGAGGAGAGAGAAGAGGAAGTGAAACATAGATATGCATAAACGTTGGAATGTATTGTAATTAATCTGAAGAGAACTTTTGTGTCAGAGTGCTTTTGGTCCATCGGCCTTCTCGTAGATTCATATTTTTTTACGAATTGAAGAGACCATGGATTGACACGAAAAATAAATAAAATATAGTAAATATAATAATGACATTTTGCACATTTGATTGGAAAATATGAGAAAGATGGAAGCTTATGAGAAGAAAAGTGCATGTAAAAGTAATTGGATGAAGAATTAGGGCCAACTTAGTTTCAAAAGCCTTGCCCAAGTCTTTCTAGCAAGCTGGGGTATGCTTGAACACCACATGGTTTCTGTGTGCTGTGTGTGTTTATGTGTGTCGTGTGTCTGTGTACGTGTATGTGTGTCCATGTGTGTGCTCTGGCCAGTGTTTGTTTGGCGTTGTTTTGATCGTGGTACGTGTGTGTTTGGGTTAGGTTGTGAGCGTGCCCAGTGCAAGCCTGATGGCGTGCCAAGTGCTCCCTGTGGGCCAGCTGTGTCTTCCACTCTGCTCAGTCACCGTGAACACCGAGGAGACAGAGTGCTGCACACAAACCACTTTCTCCCCTCTCGCTCTCTCTCTCTTGCTCTCTCTCTCTCTCTCTCTCTTGCTCTCTCTTGCTCTCTCGCTATCTCTTTCTTGCTCTCTCTTGCTCTCTCTTGCTCTCTCTTGCTCTCTCTTGCTCTCTCTCTCTCCTCTCTCCCTCTCCCTCTTGCTCTCTCCCTCTCCCTCTCCCTCTCCCTCTCCCTCTCCCTCTCCCTCTCCCTCTCCCTCTCCCTCTCCCTCTCCCTCTCCCTCTCCCTCTCCCTCTCCCTCTCCCTCTCCCTCTCCCTCTCCCTCTCCCTCTCCCTCTCCCTCTCCCTCTCCCTCTCCCTCTCCCTCTCCTCTCCCTCTCCCTCTCCCTCTCCCTCTCCCTCTCCCTCTCCCTCTCCTCTCTCTCCCTCTCTCCCTCTCCTCTCTCTCCTCTCGCTCTCCTCTCTCTCTCTCTCTCTCTCTCTCCTCTCTCTCTCTCTCTCCTCTCTTTCTCTCTCTCTCTCTCTCTCCTCTCTCTCTCTCTCTCTCTCTCTCTCTCTCTCACTCTCTCGGCTCTCTCTCTGTCTCTCTCCTCTCTCTGTCTACCCCTCCTCCACCCCTTTCTTCGCCCTCCCTAACTTCCTCCTTCTTCCCTTCTCCGTCTCTTTTTCTCTCGCTATGTTTCTGCTTTACCTTCTCTCTACGTCTCTTTTTTCACGGTGTGTTTGTTTACCCTCTTCTTACTCCCTCTCTTTTCTCTTTCATTACTATTTTCCTCTGTCTTTAGCCCCCCCCCCTCTCTCTCTCTCTCTCTCTCTCTTGCTTTTTCTTTGTCGGATTATTCCATCCGGCCCTTTCTCACCATTCTAAATGACCCCAGCTTGCACCGTTCTCCACTGTCTGAACCTATCGCATTGGCTGTTGTTCCTGACTTCCTCCTTCCCCTCCCCTTCTGGAGAGCCTTGCCTGTTGTTGTTGTTTTGGGTTCAGTTAGAAACCCCCGACACTCCACCCTGACGGTTGGTTCTCATCTACCCCTCGTGACCATCCCCAGCACAGCGTTGATTTAGAGGCTTGTGCCCGTGCGTTCTCTGTGGGTTCAATGATGAACCGAATGAAGCGTCGCCGTGTTTAAGGTGATTTCCATTGAGATGTGCTGCTGGCCCGTTGCCTGTGACATTTCACATGACTGCTTTTAGAAGACGACAGGAAGCTGGTCACTTCCACTTGGCTGGTAAAAGTGTTTGTGTGCGTGAGAGAGGGTGGTTAGAGGCGCACACAAACACACTGACGTACACACACCTACATTCTGCAGCTCTGCCTGTGAAACAGCTATTCAAAGTCCACAACATGAACATAAAAGAGGACATTTTGGGCACTCTGGGACAGCTGACCATTCCCACAGTGTGCACACACACAGAGACCCAAGGTTTGTTTTCAGGTCAAGATCAAACGGCTCTTTCATTGGTTGATCCTCGGGTGTCGTAACCTTGAATAGGTAATGTGGGACTGATTGATCGGTTGATCCATCAGAGGGAAGGAAAAAATAGTAAATGAACTCAAGAGCAACAGTACTGACACAGATGCACAAACACACGCATGCCTGGACTATCGCCCACAATCACACACACACACACACACTCACACATGCAGATTTAATATTAAAGCCGCTGTTTTTCTTTTCTGTGTCAGGTTTGCGAGGGTCCGCTAGGGTCTGTGTGACGTGAATGTAGGCAGCAGAGGCTTTCCGTGTCCGTGTTCGTGTTGGAGTAGGCCCGCGTTCAGGCGGGGGACTTGCAAGGTTCAAAACACTTGTTGGATCCTTCTTTTCTATCCCACGCACCATTCCAATTACCACCCCAGAGATTATGAGCGACTTCTCCGTGACAGCGACAGTGAATGGTCCATTACATCCCATAATAGCTTTTACTTAGACATCATTACCACAACAGGGTGTCTTTGGGAGCTACTGTAGACAGGCCGACGGTGCATTGATCCAGACGTCCCTCGAAAGAGGAGCCTAACCCTTAGTCGCTGGTCCCTTGGGTCCTGAGGCCTGGGTTAGTTCCAAGGGAGCCCCAGTACAGTAGCAACTACAGTGTATCACGCCGTAGGAATCGGATTCGAAAAGGTGAACAGACCATTCCTATTAACATTGAATCGGATGTGATGTTTCAGAATGTCTGGATATGAATATCAAACACGAACGGGAAGGCGGTCGGCGGTGTTGACGATGCCAGTCGAGGAGCGAGGGAGCCGAGCGTGCGGTGGGCTGGGAGGGTCGAGGAGGTCCCTTCCGGGCACAGCAGGTGAGAGAGTTAATGTGGTGTATCACCCTCCAGAAGCCCTGCTCTCATTACAAACCACTCATCTCCAACATGGACACACACACACACACACACACGTGCACGCGCACTCCCACACACACACACGCCCTTGCACAAACACACACAGACACACGTGTGGGAACAAACACACGCACTGTGACTCCCCTCACACCTATTCGCCTTCTCTCCATTTCATGGCTGTTTTGTCCTCTATTTGCTTGACAAGACAATGGATAATAACCCTGGAATAGCACAGGCCCGGCAAATGAGAGTAATCAAGCTGTCTTGTCCTGGTGCCGTTCAGGTTCAGTCTTCACACTCTAATTATCACCCTGGAAACCAATGTTCCGCTTTAATTGTTCTGATGAATGAAATATTACAGAGAGGAGTCAGGCCTCAGCCAACCGGAATAACAGCTTTTAGCTATAAAACGCAGCCGAGGAGCGGAGGGGAGTGAAGGTGACTCAGAAGAGGTAGAGGTAGAGGGGCGGGGGAGAAATAGAGAGAGAGAAAGGAAAAAGGGAGGGGGGGCTTCAGAACAAGAAAGAAGGAAGGGGATGCGGGGGGGGGAAGATGACGAGAGAGAAAAGCGCGTGACAAAGTGTGCGTTCGGAGAGCCGAGGACGGAGCAAGATGGGGAGGAGGGTGGTTGGTGGGTAACTGCTGTCTAATTGTTTAAAGATAACACACAAGGGGGTGTCCAGCCGGTAATCAAGATAGATCGCTCTCCTGCTCACCTTATAAGGCCGCCTGTGCCTCCAGGACTAACCGACTCTCCAACACGGCGGTGTTTGGGCACGGGTGTGACTGTTTGTGTGCACACCAATGCTCTTTCCATAAAACTTAACAGAGTATCTTCCCGACTTATTAGCCGGCACCATTTCACAGCAGTTTCGCTCCAAATCGTATGAATAATTTTTACAGTTTGCTTTAAAACGCTTCGAGTTTTACATCCGTTTTGAAGACAGTCTTGTAAACCGGGCAAAACAAATCGACAAATGAAAAATCCAAATGCATGAAACGAGATGCTTCCCCCGGCATCTGTTCAGACTTTCACTGAGAGCTGCATCGCTGACTGCTTATATATCCACAGCATCTCTTCAAGCTGTCAACAAGCGGCATCCTTCACAGGCACGTTAGATTCTCGGCAGGGTGTTTCACTACATATCAAAACGCTAAATAGCGTTTTTCAATATTACATCCGTAACCCAACGTTCGTTGTGTGTACATTATGTACAAAAATATACTGTATGTGCAGTATACTGTAAATCTGGCTCTTGGAAACTAACAGTGTCATCAATACTGGAGTGTTTGGGAGAGCTGTGGAGGTTTCCGTCATTATTGAAATCAATGCGTGGCCCTGCGGAGGAGCCCAGGTGCCAGAACAGCGGGGCAGAGAGGGAACGAGACGGAAAACACTTTCTGCTGACAGCCGCCGGGTGTGAGGGTGTGTGTGTGTCTGTGTGTGTGTGTGTGTGTGTGTGTGGGGCGACGCACTCTGCATGGGGAATCGGAAATCTGCTGGATCTGCATGGCCAGAACATACATACACACACACATAGGTACACACACACACTCACTCACGCCTACACACTTTCACGCACAGGCACCCTTACCTGCACGACCAGGCAGATTGAAACAGCTTAGCGGGGGGGGATGCCATACGGGGCATACAGATTGGAGTGAAGGAAGTTCACTAAGGTCTGGACTCCAGAGGGACATCCTACCTATAGACACAGACGGACGCAGCTACTGGATCACAGCTCCCGCCACCTCGCTGGGTTTGGAAGGAGAGAGACAGCAAGACGAGAGGCAAGGACCTAGACAAACCCCCCAAGAGATTTCTGCACCCCCCCCCAAACTCCAAACATGTCTGCCGTACACCCTTATACGTTTATCACGTGCAGTTACGTTGACAATAAAGTTTTATCAAGTTTCAAAGTGAGGAGAAGTGCTCATGTGAGGACATTCTTCGGAGCCAGGGCGGCTCATTGCGTGACTGGCTCTCCCTAAACACCTAGGCACAATGTAAATTATGAATCAGATGTAACTACTCCTGTAAAACTATTCTTTATGGTGCATTATTCATGCCGCTTAGATACATAATGAATGTGACCGTGCGCAGACACACGGCCATGAACACGCGCACACCTCTGTGAGCAAACACACATGCCGTGACGTGGACTCACAGACAAAACAATATACATGTGCAATTGTTCATACACACAGAAGCACACACAAAGACACACAGATCTCATTATTTGTACAGATGGAACCATTATCGAAATGTCCACCGGGTTCCTGTTGCGACGTGTTGTCCACAACGATAATTTGGCCGATTTGACACTTGAGCGTTGGCTGTGGAAATGCTGCCCATTATGGCAGCTTCCCACGCAACTAAGCAACTTGTCACCTTTGACATGCACAAAAACAGATAACAATGTCTTTCTCTATGTGCTGCAGGCAACCGTAAAGGTGGTCTGCCTCACTCCATAAGGAGGGAACACAACATCTCTGTAGGCAGAACAAACTTATATTTGCTTCCCAATAAGTCATGGTTACTGGCTAAATCTGTCTCAGAGAGTGAGTGTGGGCATATGTGTGTATTAGTGTGGGGATGGAGGTAGGGGGGTGGTGGTGGTGGGGATGGGGTGGGGGTGTTGGCAGGGACACCGTCTGTTATGAGGACCCTGAAACAACAACCCCAGTGTAGGTGTACGTGCTCAGGAAGGCTTTGTAGTGCCTGGTGATAAATCACTCCCAGATTGCATATCCAAACTATTTAGGCAAACAAGGCGGTCGTTGGCGGGGTTAACTTCAAATGGAAGAGAGCACGACTGGTAGGATGAGAGGAGGGCTGTGAGAGGACTGCACAATGAGAGAGGGATCAGGGAGCAGCGGCTTTGTTCTAAATGGAACATTCTGGGGGCCTAATTTCCGTCGTCCTTGGTGCTCCGTGGGCCGTGTGACACCGATGTGTACACTAATACACAGGGAGAGGGGGGTGGCGGGGGGGTGGTGGGGGGGGGGCATGGGTGGGCTTCAAAGCCGGCGAAACAGAAAGCAGGGCTGCCAGGATGAAGAGCACAGTCGTGCCACCTACTGTAGCAGGCGGGACTAACCTGCAGCAGGAGTTCATTCAACTCAGTTGGAGATGTGTCTGTCATCCGTCATGGGGTCGTTGGCTTCATGTCCAGGGCCATGCCCAGTGTTTAACACACCCAGCAGTAGCATGTATGTCCAGGGCCATGCCCAGTGTTTAACACACCCAGCAGTAGCATGCATGTCCAGGGCCATGCCCAGTGTTTAACACACCCAGCAGTAGCATCCAGCCGTTGACCATTGAAGAAGAAGAAACGGTGCCTTTTGACAAATTTGACCCCAAAAAGTGAAGCAGCCGCCAGAACAAAGCCAGTGTCGGCGCACTAACTGTAGAACTAGTCCAACTCAGTGATGAGGTCGTCCAGTCCTTGTGTCTTATCTCTGCCATGGCTGAGTCAGTGTGTCCTATCGCTTGGGCATTATCTATGTGTCCCCCTAACCCCCAGGCTTCTAGAGGCTTATCACTGTCTGGTGGCCCACAGGGTGCCTCACTGCCCCTGGCCTTGCCGGCCTCTCCTCCTCCCTCCCCTGCCTCCTCACGTCTGGACTCCCTCTCTCCTCATCACCGCTGTGTTTTCCTGCCCCCTCCAGCCTCTCTCATTCGTCTGGGTCTCTTATCATTCTGTTTCTCTCCATTAGTAAAAAAGAAATAACTGCTTGACTCTGATCAATGGATCACCTTCAATTTTTGTGTGACGATTGGTGCTTCCTGGTTGAATACATATGAGTCTGGTCTGATCATGTGAGGCCCCTTGGATTTTTATAGAGGCAGTCAAACAGACAGACCATTTATTTTATGACTGTGTACGTGTGTATGTGTGTGTGTGTGTGTGTGTGTGTGTGTGTGTGTGTGGTGTGTGTGTGTGTGTGTGTGTGTGTGTGTGTGTGTGTGTGTGTGAGAGTACAGTGTTAGGAATGGAATGCATTGGTATGCTTCAAACCCTCCGCATAGATTACAAATTAGAACCCCACACCAGACTGCATTTTACAGCAAGGAATTACTCTGTAACATTCCAGAACATGCGTATTAAAATTACAAATTAACTAAATGCATATTCATCGCGCTGAATGCATAACCAATGTTTCTCTCCCAGCTACACCATGGTGTTGACAGTACTAGTTGGAAAGGTCAGATTTATGTCAGAAAATAATCATTTAAGTACATTTTCAAGTGTTCAATTCTGAACATATTGATACTAATAGTATCATTTATTGTATGTTGTTTACAGGTTCAGCAGGAAGACAAATGACTATCTTGGTTGTTGTAGCAAAATAATAATAGAAAAAGTCAGTAGCGTAAATGACTCGTTAAAATAGCAGCAGCAGCAAAGCAGATCGATTATATCTGGCCTTTTCTCGAAGTGTTTATCAGAGAATGATTATGATAATGCGATCATTATTTGAAGGTTTCTGATCAGTGATTATCGTCTGAGGTTCTACTGATGAAAGCTGCTGGTCTCCTACCAGCTCACTCTGCGACAATTACTGTCTCCTTATTAAAAAGCAAAGAGCATGAACGTGCGAACAAATATGGAGAATTCATTAGGATGATGACAATCTGACACAGTGCATGAAGAGAGTTTATTGGCATTAGTTAGACAATGTAATTGTTAGTTCACATGAAACTTAGCACATCTTTTGGAAAACTGGTACACCTTACAAATGAGTACGTACACTGTCAAGGATATTGATAAACACTTTTGTAAAAACTTTGTGAGTACAAAGAAAAGAAACTGTATGACAAAGAAACTGTATGAGTAACAAGGGCATATTCTGAGCCAGCATTGTCAGCGAGACTCTTCCTGGAAAGTAAAAATGAGGAACGTAAATGTTATAGTCAGTCTTCTGTTTAAAAACAGCGTACAAGTTCTGACTCTCATCGTGAAATATGGAACATTTTAAGACTATCACAGATTTTCATGGATTTCCATAAAATGGAGTGGTGACGGACCACTGCGCTCATGGGAGCTGACAGCCAAATGAGAGAGCATCAACACTGTTGACTACCCCCCACTGCTGCCACTTTAACTAAATAGCCAGTCTCTTCCCCGACTTAAAAGCACACTCGCATGCAGGTAAACGTACCCAGACAGTCTCCCCACTGCATATCAAGCTAATTGACAGGCTTGCTGCAACCCTAGGTGTGCTGGGGCGCTGGCATCGCATGTTACGGCGCGACGCAAACGGTGACAGTCAGGAGACTGGTAGTAATTATTGGACTGGGGACGGTGACAGCCCTGCTAATGAATGTTGACAGGCCAGCCTTTGGCTGTTTGTTCTCAGCACCAAACACCAGGCTGGAGAAGGATTACCTCATGATTAGATCTCTCACACATGCATTCCCACAGACATGCACACATATGCATGTAGACACACACACACACACACACATGCATTGTCACCACATGACACAGTATGTGATTATAAACGTTTGTATTGCAAGGGATTTTAGAGTAAAGATCGTGTTCAGGTCAGGTCAAAGGTCAGGTGCTGACCCGTCCTTCCGGCTGTCCTGCCTCCCCCCAGGCCAGGCCAGACGGCAGGCCAGCGGAGAAGGGACTGACAAGAGCAGGTGCTTCAGGCAAGCCTCATCTTGTCACCATGCGCCATGCCCAACGCACTCCGAGAGCACAATGGGAAACAACAGCTTTTACTGCACGATCATTATGTTGTGACAACTTATCTGGAGCTAATTTGAAAATAATGAATTATATTAGCTGCAAATCCTGTTCGTTTTTAATTAGCGAGTTTGGGACCAGGTTTGGCGTTTATGAGACGTGTTAGAACGAGGTAATTACGTTACATGAATCAATTAGAGGCCCTGGATTGTGTAGACTCCGTCTCCAAACCCGATTAAATGATGCTTGTTATAAGGACAGACCTGTCCAGCCGACTGTGAGGGAGAGTTTAACTGACAAGAAAAGAAGGAAGAGAGGAGGTTGAAATGACTGAAGACAAAAATTAATAAAGATGCAAGGTTTAGTGGATCATTCCGGAAGGTCAGAGGGAGAAGCTGTAGTAGTATGTAAATAGAAGAATCGGGATGCTGTGGAATTCACTCTGTCTCTGTCTCTGTCTCTGTCTCTGTGTCTGTCTCTCTCTCTCTCTCTCTCTCTCTCTCTCTCTCTCTCTCTCTCGCTGGAAGACAGACATACAAGGCTCTCAGACAAAAGCATCTCTGACATCACATCATAAGGAAAGCTCCTCTGGGTCGTTCACGTTCCGGACAGCAGTACGCCATCTGAATACAGCACCCACACAGGCTTGCTCATAAACACACGTGCACCACTTACACGCATACCACACAGACACACACTATGCACACTGGCACATGCACGCACACCAAACACATGCATGCACACCCACAGACGCATGTATGCCCAAACGCACACACACACACACACAGTTATTTTTTCATCTTCTCCCCTCCCTATACTTTCACCACCTCTCTGCCTATGGTACACCTACGCTACAGCAGTAGCAGCCCTGGGGTCTGCTGTCTGTAAATAATGTTAATTATGGGTGACTTCGCTGCTGGGGCGAGCAGCCAGGAGCCAGCGGCACGTGTGCCTGGGTTCACAGCCCGCCGCTGTGGTAGATCGAGTGGAAGGATGGCCAGGGGAGCCAGGCGCCCCGGCTAATGTATGTTTTGGCTGGCGACTATCGACTGTGGTTGTCTTTTGACAGGAACATCACAACAGTATGAAGAGAGAGAGGCGAGGAGAACAGGGAGCTGAAAGGATTTGAGGTCGGGCTGGGGAGGGAGGAAGGGAGGTGTGGATGGAGCTTCCGATCCACTGTGATCAGTTTAGAGTGGGGGAGATGGTTTCAAAAAACTGATTTAAAAAAGAATAACATACTGCTGACAAGCAGAAAAAACAGAGGGAAGTATGTCGTATTTTTATCATAAGAAACTACGATAAACGCAAAGCTGTTCAGTTAAGATGAACATAAAATCAGGGTCCAGGTCCTTACAGAGAACGGTGTACCCTTAGCTACCCAGCGTCAGGCTGAAGGGCTGTGTGTGGAAGCCGCAGTCCCGATCTATACCCTTAGAATTCATGACCAGTGCTCCGCGGTGACACAAGCTCCCATGGGCTCTGCACACAGAGCCTGGCTCGCGTGTAAGTGACAAAATGGCACAGATAGAAAGATGAAGGGAGATAGGGACAGAGACTAGGAGTGAAAGAGTAAGAGAGAGTCTGAGAGGGAGAGAGAAACAGAGATAGGGAGCGAGAGAGAGGTATAGTTGCTTCGCAGCCATGGTAGGGGCGAGAAAGAGAGAGAGGGAGAGAGAGAGAGAGAGAGAGAGAGAGATAGAGAGAGAGAGAGAGATAAAGAGAGAAAGAGAAAGAGAACGATAAAGAGAAAGAGAAAGAGAAAGCGATCAGAGCTCATAGAGCTAGAGAGCGCTATCTCGCTCTCGCAGCTCTAGATCTCTCGCTCTCGCTCGCTCGCTCGCTCGATCTCTCTCTCGCGCTAGCGCGATCTCTCTCTACTCTCTCTCTCGAGTAGATGAGGGTGTGCGAAATCATCAAATACAAAAGGAGGCTTTGCGTGACAAGGAATGATGTAACGACCCTCCTCAGACGGATAGGGAGGGTGGGGGGGGTGGATGGGGGTTAGCGCTCTCGCCTTTCCTCAAAATGTCACCGACGTTGGCGGTGACGGCCCTTCACTGGCGAGAGCAAAACAAATGTTAAGTGAATGCATTGAGGATCCACCCGGACCACTGTAGGGCAGGGAAGGGGTTTAGAAAGAGACAGAGGGAGCTGTGAAACACGGACCATTCTCACTGTTCTCCATGGGACCTTGCATAAGCTCTGTCGAGCCACGGCGTGCCACATCTTCTGCTGGGCTCCGACCGCCATCCTCTGTTATTATTTCACCCTCTCTCAGTCTCTCTTTCTCCTTCTCTCTCTCCCGCTCTCTCTCTTATTCTTATTTGGTAAATGTACCATGGTTACGGTTAAGAGACAATGTCTGTATTGACATTGTTTGGAATTAAACAGGAACGGAACAGTTACTACAGCAGACGTAGAATAACACAGAGATCAATATGTGCACGCATACACTCGTAAAGGCTCACACACAGGCAAGCTTGGTGACACACACACACACTCCACAACCGACTTTATATGAACAGCTGCGAGGATGGGAGCATGATGGATTGCAGTGTTCATGGGGTAATTAGTATATATCCTAAAACATAAATCTCAGCCATACTCACTTTAAGTTATTGTCACTGGCAACAAGCAAGTCCACTGTGGAAACAACATGATGCTTGGATTCTCAAGGGACAGGATGGAGCGATGAAAATAATTGTGTGCATTGATGTCAGATAGACTGTGGCGCTACAAACTAAATTGTGTCAAGCAAGTTCTTGTAGCAAACTATAAACCGTTATATATGTAAGATATATACACACAAAGTGTGACAGAGAACACCGGACCAGGTCAGGGTGGCGTTTGAGACGGCCGAGAGCTCGTCTGCTGTGCTGAGAGGCGGCTCGTCAAGTCGTTCTAGAATTAGGAGCATATCCACAGTGGCTTAGTGGAGGGAAAAGAAAGACATCATCTTCAGTGAGACGTCTTCCTCCGAGAGAGAAGCTTTCATCTCGGCACTTCACATATTTCTCCTCAGACTGCCTAGCGCCACGAGTGGAGCGGGGAGAGAGAGACGACGACGGGGGAGGAGAGAGGGAGGATGTGAGAGAGAGAGTGAGAGAGAGAGAGAGAGAGAGAGAGAGAGAGAAGAGAGAGAGAGAGGGGAACAACAGAAAGTGAATTCGGCTTCATAAGACACTGAGTCATGAACCAGTGATCATGCTATTCCCTTTCTTCTTTTCGTTCTATTCTATTTCAGGCTCTGTCAGAGAGGCAGGTGTATTGGAGCTGATTTTGCTTACTTAAAACACTTGACAGGGGTTCGACTGGATGTGAATCTGACTAATCACATGTAGTTTGGGGATTTGACAGCAAGTAGAAAAGGCTGCCGAAAAAAGGCTGCTAAATGATGAAAGCGGAACAGACGGCGCCTTCTCAGATGGATCAATCTGCTAACACTTGAGTACAAAAACACTGAAGCATCCTGAGTTCCTTTTCCAGATTCAGCCCAACTATTTGGATGTATCCGAGCCTCTGCTCTCTCGAGCGGCCCAGCTCTCTCTCCCTGTCTCTCTCCGATGCTGAATCGGAGACTGTTCTAGAGAAGTGTCCCTTGAGGTAAAGTAAACACAGATTGAGGCAGCTGGCTGAATTTCACCATCCTGTCCAGAAGTCAGGGAGATGAAAGCCCGTGCTCCTCTTAGCGCCTGAGAACATAGAGAGCACAGCCTTTGATCCTTCTCTGGGCTGACCTGTCGACGACCCCTTGTTACCATACAGAGGGATGCCACAAAGGCTTCTGTTCTACTCCCTCAGACTTCGGCATGGAGTGTGGGTTGAAAGTTTTGGGAGAAACAGAAATAATCAGTGCACCGCGAGAGCTGGAGCGAAGCAGTGTCAGGTGTGTGCAGAGGAAACGAACCGGAAGATCAATTGACATTTAAAGCAATATTGTATTAATCTAAAACATTTAATGACGTGCTAATAATACATTGGGGGCAGTAGAGTCACGCACGCCAGAGAGGGAGGACCGGGTGCCGAGGAGGAAGGAGAACCTGCCAGTCCTGAACATTGTTCTTCTTCTTCTTCTCTCAGCCGTGTTGCTTCTCAGGAGGACCTCTCCTGAGCGTTGGGTGTTCTGCGTACCTGTGTCTGGAGGGTTCTTTAGATCAGGGCACGGCGGCCCGTGTGCAAGCTCGTCATGTGGCTGGGGCATTGTCTTCAGACGGTGAGAGAAAGGCCCGAGGAGCAGGCGACAGGTGAGACACAGCCCGCCACAGGAGACGAGGTTATTAAGGAGGGCCGGAGCAGAGCGAAGATCCATGTTCCGTTTTCCCCACAGAGCCGGCTATGGAAGTGACTGACAGTTAGCATAAATAGAACTTCTCCAAAAAAAGGCTAAGATGTTGAAGGTTGTACCTCTTGCTGGGTGCCCTTAAGGAAGTTTTGGGAGTTGTGGCGCTCAAAAGTTTTGGAATGTTCCTCTAAGTGCCTCGCGCAATGCGATGTCATCACAGAACACACCCGGTGCCTAGCAACAGGAGATCTCTCCAGCCTCGCAGCAATCCGCGAGTTATTTTCATGGTTCTTCTGATGGAGGGATGGATGGGTGGGAGGAAGTTTAGACTTTACACAGCCTTTGATGTAAGAGATTCTGAGACTGTGGTGCGTTTTGAAGGGACCGAAAAGTTTCACACTGCCGACCCAGAATTGAATATAAAAAAAAACCGGTTTTATTTATTTTTTGGAGTTCAAAATGTCAGGAAGGAACGCAAGGCTAATTCACATGAACAGATTCCCATCCATTGACATATCGAGTTTGACGGCGGCTATTCTCACGTAGACAACAAACCACAAGCCCTGGAAACAGTCTGCCTGTGTTGTGTGCTAACCCACGATGGCTCACCCACAGTGACACACCTCTGCATTAAACGGCCTGAACACACCGCGCCCACACAGCGCTTCTCCCACGGCGCACTGTGTGCTGCTGTAAAGGCTAATACGACGGGACCCCCTTCAACTCTGCCACAAAGGAGATGATATTTCTACCTTCCTGTTTAATGACTGATGTTTCATTCATGAGGTCAATGTTTGGTCCTCTTGACCCAGGCGGCTATCACTCAGGCTCTTCACATTTAAAACCCCCTCATTAAGACCCAGGGGGAGATCCTCTGCCACATACACGGCCATGGGAACCTGTGTGTGTGGGCTGTGTGCGTGTTCATGTGAGCGTGTGTGTAGACGGTGTGTGTGTGTGTGCGCTGTGATGACGACGATGACGCAAATGATGTGACGTCTTCGACATGGGTGATGAAGGATGGAGCATCTTTCGCGATTTACGGCATTAAACCGCAAAGCAGAACCACACATGGAGAGAGCTTGTCACACGTGTGTGTGTGTGTGTGTTCCATACCAAACACGAGTCAGGATGACATCTCCTACCCCCCTGCCCTGTCTGTCTATGTTAAGATCCTTCCCACACGCCCCCAACCATTAAATGGACATAAACCCCAACACAGACAAGGCATGAGCCCTTTGGAGGTTAAGGTAGACCCATTAGAAGGGTCATTCTCATCCAACTAAAATGATGTGGAGAATATCATATGTATTCTGATGATATGTAATGTCATAAGAGCTACGGTGATGGAATAATAGCTCGGGGGAGGAGGATAGCTTTAAGGAAAGAGAAGACGAGGGGAAGCTAAATACTACGTGTTCTATCATTTCTTCGAGGAGACACTCACACAGACACACACCTGTCTCAGATAAGCGGAGGAATTTGCAGACCCAAAGGAGAGTGGAAGCAAATAGAAAAAGGCTTCTGAACGACCGTCTTCAAACACGCTCGCGGCACCGTCAATGTTCCACATTAGATGCCAAACCCACAGTAAACAGGATGCCAAATTACAAAGAACAAAATGTTAAGCAATCACGGGAGAACGGCGCAATCACCGTGAACGCAGCTCAATGTTTAAAAAGAGCCAAATTGAAGGAGCATGGAGACGGGTAGATTCTCCACACACACCCACATTGTGACACGCGCGGCAGGTTCGGCGCGAACCACGTTATTGAAAGTACGCGGGAGAAAACAGATGGAGCCGCTAAATTGGTATTCACTTGGTCTACCAAATTGGTATTCACTTGCACTTGGTCTTGCTGTTGTGTGCCATCTGTCGAGGGGTGGCATGGCGTCTTCAGATTGCTCAGAATAGATGAGAGGACCGCGCACTTGCGGCAATCACTCTCCAGCATCTCACGGCTTCATGTGCTTCACCGTGTTTACAGTGGGGAAGCGGTTCAGTTAAGTGGCACTGAAGTATAGACATTGCTCCACACTCAGAGAGCAAAAATACACTGATGCCCTGTCAACACATGCCTAGTATAACAAAAGACATAGATTGGAACAGCCACGGAGACTGGATAGTGGAACACATTCCTCAACACTTTCTTGACTACGATGTAGGAAGGGGCTTGATAGATGCTCTGAATTCTGTATCTGTAGATTTGACGTCATCTTGCACGGGGGACATATAATTACTAAGGCCACGCCATGCATTTTTGATCAGTTTGTAGCAACGGCCCTTTAACATGTTTCACACGGAGACCCTTCTGATTGGCTGTGATCTTTCTTGTCTAGGATGCTAGTTTTCTACATGGTACCCCGGCTTGCAGTGTGATGTTAGTGAAGTAGCCTACAAACATGATCTCTGGAACAGAACATTTCTGAAAATACACCGTCAGCTCGATCCCTCAGTGACGGTGCCCCCTACCGTGTCTCACATCCTCTCCAACACGCACAGTAGAGCCCTCCTTCGTGGCTGGATTCAGTGAGTGAGTTCTCCATCTGTGTCCTTATTAACAACTCCCATCTCCCGTTCCACACAGGTGGATAACACCGCCTCCGATAGAGAGACAAACTTCTCTGACTAGAGCAACTTATGATGAGGATATGTGACAGGTTGACCCCAGTTTAACCTTTGTTTCTAGTGTGCGCGTCTGTGTGTGTGTGCATGCGTGGGTGAATCAGTCCTGTCACAGTGTTTACTCCGTCACTGCCACCTGTGTGGAGATATCTGAGGCAGCGTCGCAGCTGCCAATGTGCAGTGTTTCTCTTTGTCTCTGCTAGGTGGCACCCATGACTGCCGTAGGGGAGACGGGACTCAGCGGATTGTCTGACACTGGGAAAAAAAGAGTATGATGTATTCACTAGAAAACAAGTTTTAACAAAGTTTTTCAATGTCTGGATTTATTTGTTTTACTCATTAAAAATATATCCTGAGCCTCACCTTGGATGATCAATAAACGTACAGTTTTCGTTTCGTAATCAAGTTTCCAAAGTTCAAACTGTGCTCGAGTGCTTCATGCTTTCGACAGATGTGTGGGTTTGTATTGTGTGCCGTGCTGATTTGCACATGGCTTGTAGCCTTGTTGACAGTCATGCTCAACACATCTCAACACATGCTCTGGTTTACAGAGAAATACCCTTGAGTGGATTTAGACAGAGATGCTGCTCTATTCCACTCGGAAACAGGCATTCAAGAGCAAGTCGAAAGCAAAACACTCGTGAGCAGAAATCTTGCTTGAGCGAAGCTTTCCAGTTTGTTATATGAGTCAAGCTCAGTGACCACGTCTGCATATTCTACGGTCAAAGCATTCATTAAGGAAATCAGTATGGTTGACTTCAAGCTTAGTGAAATGTCTTGCATTTGCTGTTCTTTTTCAATTACATATTCCCATGCAAATGTTCCCCGTATATTGTCACTTCCTCATACATGGATGGGCACAGATAAAAAAGCACTGACAAAACGATTAGGCACAAAAGACTAATCAAATTTTAGCCTCATTAATCCATAGAAAATATCCATCTTCTTTTGAAGAGAGAGAGCGTGAAAGAAGGAGAGAGAGATAGAGAGAGAGGGAGAAAGAGAGGTGCAAGGAATCTTTCATTCGTTTTTTTTTACTGTATGTGTGCACCCGGGTTGTGTGGCTGTGTGTGTGTCCTAGCGCCGGTGTTAATTAATGCTCATTTAGGCATTTATGTCATGGCTGGGAAGAGAGATGGTTTGTTCCTTATTATCACAGACGAGATAATAGGCCTATAAAACTCGGTGCTGTGTGTTCTCTCCTCACACGCATGGCTAAAGGCCTATCAATGCTGTTGCGCCTCACAGAGCCACTGCAAAGCAAGAACAATGGGCGTAGAAATTAGAACTGAAGTCGTCCAGGCAATTAGACACGCCTATTTTACGGTTCTCTGTCTTTTTAATGCCCGGTATCACGTCTCCTGGCTCGGGAAACGGATGTGTGCGAATGTGTGTGCGTGTGGGTGTGTGTCGAGTGTGAGTGCATGTGTGCGTGCAAGGCTGAGCACAGTCTGATTGGGAAGGAGAAGGAGGACGCGGAGGAGGGGGTTGAGGAGGGGGTGCAGTTGCGGGGATGTGATGATGAGGGTGGTGGGCTATCTGTCGAGTACTTTGTGTGTACCGTCGGCACAGACACGTGCAACACTAACAAAACAGATGAAACTGCTGCAGCCTCTCTGAACTACATGTATGTGGACTCCTCTCACGGGTCTGACAAACCCTCGCAGGACAATCAATAACTCTTAAAATCGCTCGTAAAACGGCCTCAGTATCGATGACGATACGTCGACGGAATTGAGCACCTTCTCGAGAGTCCTCTCCCCTCCTTTTTTGCTTTCCTATCCTTTCTCGACAGCTTTCTGAAGGTGACCTTGATCCAAACGGCAGGATGCGATCTTGTCTTCCTCCTCCTCCTCCTCCTCCTCCTCCTCCTCCTCCTCCTCCTCCTCTTCCTCCTCCTCGTCTTCCACTTGGTCCACAAACAGGAGAAAGCGCAGGAGGCAGCAGAAAAGGTGTGTTCAGAGGTGGGAGTGTTTGAGCTCGGTGACGGCCCACTGATGGGATGCAAATGGATGCGCGAGTGTTTACACATCGCTAATTCCCAACTGTCACTCACCAGGGTCCCCGGGGAGGAGGAGGCTCATCAGACATGGGAGAGAGGAGAGGGAGAGAGAGAGAGAGAGAGGAGAGAGAGAGAGAGAGAGAGAGAGAGAGAGAGAGAGAGAGAGAGAGAGAGGCGGCGTGGAAAAGGAGGGAGAGAGAGGGAGCAGGAAGGAAGGAGAAAAGTGTGTGTGTGTGTGTGTGTGCATGTGGTGTCTGTGTGAACCCTGTAAGCTGATGAGCTGTCAGTTCCGTGTCATATGTAAATGAGGAGCAGCAGGTTCACCCAGGGGTCACCCTCACAGGAAGTGAAAGGGAGCAGCAGCCAATCACAGCCCTGGCATCCCCGCCAAGCGAGAGACGGCGTCTGGAGTGTCAGCTCCATGCCGGCAGAGCCAAGATCATCAGAAAGACGAGGCCAAAGTTGCAAAGTTTGGCCCACTTTATGGACTCAGATCTTGTGGCAGACAACATGCCACCGACTGCCATATTTTTGATGAAAGAAAAAGCCGTGTCTTCATGTTAAAGCTTGCACGCTACCCTTTGGTGTATTCTCGATAAAAAAGACACTTGGCATGGCAACATTTCAGTCTGTCCATATTTCTCTCCTCTTCTATTTCTTTCCACATCGCTCTCGTCGTCTCTTCAGGAGTGTGTCTTTTGGGGGCATCTCCCTGTCAGATCCCCTTTCACCCCACCCCTACACCCCCACCACCTCCAACCCCCCCACACCCAGCACCAACCCCCTGGGCGGGTTGATGGTTCTCTGATCTGACTAATTGATTTGCTGGGGGGAAAAGAGCTGGACCCAGAGCATCTCCCTCTCCTGTCAGGCCACAAGGCTTTGTTCTCCCAAAGACAGTACTGCGTGTGTGTGTGTGTGTGTGTGTGTGTGTGTGTGTGTGTGTGTGTGTGTGTGTGTGTGTGTGTGTGTGTGCGTGTGTGTGTGTGTGTGTCAATGCCTCTGTGGGAATGTATGAAATTGTTTATTTCGGAAGGGAAAATGTGAAAGCGCTGTGTGTCTTTGAGGGGTCGTGTTTGCACACAGACATGTGAAGATCATCAGTCGTGCACGCGTGTGTTTGTTCGTTCGTTGTGTGTGGGTGTTTGCGTGTGTGTGTGTATGTCTGTTTGCGTGTGGGCAAGCCAGTGTATGTACAAAACCTCCCCAGAATTTGGAACACTGAGTGCGTTGCCAGCCATCAGCCAGACAGTAGGTAGGGGAAAAGTGATGGCATGGGTGGAGATGAGGCTGTTCTCACATATTCTGATGCTAATGAGAAAGGATTGCGCTAATTAGACATGTAGCAATTAAATTAAGCTCCGATTGCATGGGCTAAATGGTCCAGTCATGAGATAATTATTATTGATGATTGGCTGGCTCATTCACAGAATGTACTGTACTTCATACTGTTATTCATGGTCTCACATCATCCGCTTCAAGGATACGTGGCCACGTGTTGACTTCTGGTCTGTGTTTGCGGCACGTTACGTACTGTTTTGACTCTACGTGTACTGTTTATTTCCGTTCACCTTGTAGGCGCTCCCCCAGTGTTTCTGTGTCTGCGATCGTTGCGTTTCGAAGGCTCCGTGTGTCCACAGGAGAACACTGTTGTGGAATTCAAGCCACAGCAGGTTATTTGAACTGATACACGGGGTGAGCTCTGAGGCTCGAACAGCAAATACAATTTAGTCAAGTACTGTTTAATGTCTGCGGACATAGAAGGCATCGCTGCTCGCAGGCTCTGGGTGTGTCGCTCAGAATAACAATGATTTAAAACAAGCTTTTTTGATGTAGCTCTTCTACAACGGTGGACTTGTGGCATTCTTACACGTCATCTCAAACTGTTAAATGGCCCACAAGACACCGTTCTTCCGACGCAATCAGATGGTTTCCTGTTTTCGTCTCGATGTAATGCATTAGTTCTAGCGGGGATCTCCTTCGTGTCATTGGATAATCACTTCAGCGGGAACAACGTCACATATAGGGACAGTATGAAAGTACAAAGCTGTGATGACATTGATCTGTCCTCAGAGCAGTATTTCAGACATAATAAATAAATAAGATACTTATAACTCATATAGCAATATATCAAACCGCCATCACAACGCACAAGGCATGACAGATCTTTAAGTTTGGAGTGGAAATCCACTTTTTAATGCTACTCTAGAAAAGCCTTATTTGTACTGGGAGCTCAAGATTGAGGTTCAAGAATTCAACTGGACTCTGGGGAGAGACTGGGTAGCTTGAGTCAGCTAACTGGCGAGAAAGGGATGAGGAAAGGAGAGTTGGGAAGGGTGGAGAGAGTGTAGAGAGTGGAGGGAGAGAGAGGATAAAGGTGAAAACCGACAGCTTATGTCAGCTAATGAGGGATCTACAGTGAAGGTGGGATGAGAGGGAGGGATGGAGAGTTAATGGAAAGAGGGATGAAGAAGGAAGGACAGGAGAGGAAGAGAGGGGGAGAGCCGAAGAAAAGGAGAGAGGGATAACAAGGAACGTAATGGAGGAGGGAAGTATTTGGGAAGATCCGGGCTGCGATCGATGTGAGGGTAGACAGGGGGCAGGAGGGGGGCGGTAAGATTTGCAGGGGCTCCCCAGGAGGTCACATGCTTCAGAGGAATCAAAGGCACCACGGGGCATCCAATCAGGGTGATCTAGGGCGTCACAGGGGGCGGAGCAGACACGAGAGAGAGAAAGTGAACGTCAGGACAGTGTCAACGGGTTGAGAGGCCATGGAGGCTTACACGTGACGCGCTTTAGTCTCAACCCCCGGACACGGATGACGCTGGAGGTCACGCACGGTATTCACGAAAACAACATCTACGGGGTCAAAAAAGAAAAGGAAAACCAGACATAACAAATCGCTCCCATTTCTCCTCTCGATTCCAGTCTTCCGGGCAGGGTTTCAGGCATTTCTAGTGGGGAGAAAGGGAGAAAATGAAAGCCAAAGAGGGAGAGAGAAAGCGATGGAGAAAGAGAGAGTTGAGGAGAGAGGGAGCGTCAGCATCTGGGGGCCAGGTGTCTGAGGAGGTCGATCGATTTACCAGACAATCAATCAACAGACATGGACTCAGAGATTTGAGACAGGTCAATCACTCACCAGCCCACCCAGCAGACAGCTGCGGATATGATGGACCAAGAGGGCTTCTTCTTACCAGCCTGGGGGAATCACACACACACACACACACACACACACAGACACACACACACACACACAGACACACACATACACAAAATACAGAGCAGAGCAGAGCAGACACAGAAAATGTAACGGAGCACTGTAATTGGATGAAACATATAATGTCATAGTGTTAGTGTGTTGGTTAACGGTGCAGGGAGAAGCCGACACTAACGTGGATTCATCCTTTTCTCTGAGATGCTTTGCAAACTCCACAAGCATGTGCACAAACATGCGCTGTTTAAGTGACTTTAGACGAGTAAGTAAGACAGTTAAAAAATTCAGTGCGCCTATTTTTTGAAATGTGCCAGGGTGTGTGGAAAGAGAATACGCTAATAGACATGAAAGGCAGCGTCTATTGTAATACGTGTTTAAAATTGCATGGCGGGGCTGGGAAGATTTCAAAAGAATTCAAATGCGGGGTTCAGCTGGAGTTGAAATTTGAATACTGGGCCACTGCTAATGTGCTGGGAATCTGTGAGCAGAAGAGCCAAAACAACTCAACAAGCAGACACTTGTGATGTATGCCATCAAACACACCCCCACATAGGAAAAAAACGGTATTCAACCACACGCTCACTGAAAGGAATGGATACATCCAATGTATAAAAACGGTTTTGACGGATTTAAGAACGATTACTTTTACCTGGAATGCATCCCCCTCTCTGTAACCGAGGACGACATGTCATCGTGTCATCAACTCTCCACGCTAATCTGGACTGTTCAGTATGGAGGCTGCGCCTCAGCCGGTAGGGTTCAGAAAAACAAACGCTTCTAAACAAAGAAGGTTCCTTGGTTCCCAGAGCCACAGAGACGGAAACAGCATACCTTAATTACCTCATTGATTAGCCCGCTAATGTGCTAATCTCGCTGGGTCGGGCCCTGCACAGACACGGGCCTCATCAGCAGCCAATTAGCTCCTCCGAAGCCTCTGGTGATCCATCATATCAGGACAGACACATTCATCTGTTTCTCCCCTTAATGCTGCAACATAAAGAGCAGCCCGGTCAGTATAGATCCCCGTTTTGGAACCCCTCCGCTGGGCCCTGCCGGATCGATACCGTGCAGAGAGGTGGAGGGTGGGAGGAAGGTGGAAGGGCCGTCGGGCTCGCCAGGGCTGATGTTCATATTTTCCCAACACACGAACAGAGCGATGCAGGGTGGCCGCCGTTGGCCTTCATCTCAGACACGCTGAAGGAGACGATGCCGTCGTTACTGCACGTCAGCTGAGAGCTTGTATTCCATCAAAGCCAGGCGGCAAACATACATTTGAGATTGATGGCGAGGATTTTTTTTTACTGACTTCCAAACCAAAGGCCTACGCCACAAACCAGATGGCACAACGCACGAGGAAAGCTGAAATGCCACTTAACGCGTACAGTACGACTATTTTTATGACTGGGTCTCGGTTTTGTTCGTCACCACACGTGTACAGTATGTGTCGTAGCGGCAGAATGTGTGTATTATTGGTACTTGCTATGTATGAAGGCTGATTTAGAGGTGTGTGCTGTTGGTGTGCGTGATCTCACTTGTTAAGGTGACAGTTCGGGTGTTTGTCTCTCTGTAGTGGTGTCGGACCCCCAGCTTGGCGTATTGTGGGGTGTGTGTGTGTGTGTGTGTGGGAGTACCTCATTACTCCAACCTTCTGTGGGGTTCACAGCCACTGATTTAAATAAGGAACAACGACAAGTGTTTCCAGAGCTCCGTTCTACTTTGAGGCACCACAGCAACCATATGCCTCAGTCTGCTTCTGGTTGATTTGGAAACATTGGAGTACAGATGTAAATAAGACATACCGGTAAATATGCATTTGTAGATGTGATATTTGCTCAACTGTAAATAGAGACAATCTTCGGAAAACGTCCGAGCACTCTCCTATCTTAAACGGTTGGTCTTTTAGATTTGAAGCTATTCCTCCAGCTTCTTTATGCTCATTTCTGTCCTACACTCTCCCTGTTCTTGCTCGTGATGTAGCCTAACTAACACAGTCTGTTCTAGCACTTTCGTTATCATCACACACTGCGCCAACAGTTTCACAGTCACAGTCACAGTCACAACGAGGACCAGATGACTCCTCCCCCAGGTTCAGATCCTTACACATGCATCCCACGCACACAATTAACACGTACTTCATGTTACCGATGTCAAAGACCTGTAAACGACTGCACTACTGAGTTGCGATGAAAAGTTCTGTCGTGTATTCCTGCTCGAGTCTGGTGTTTATTTACACCCAACCTGCTGCCTCATGTGGTTCTCAAACCAACTCTGCTTTGGTGTTGGCTTGCATGCAGATGTGCATTGATGTCATTCATAAGACACAGGTTACACAAACATACACACAACACACACACACACACACACACATACACAGAAGACCACCAGACCCCCAACACCCAATCTGGTGATGTATTGTAAGGTGTCAGTGAATGAGCAGAAATAGAAGAAAGTGACTAGCTGCCCCAGAAGCTGTTCTCTCTCTCTAAGGTCCTCAGTGTCCCCCGGAGAAACTTCAATGGCACTCGTGGAAATAAACTGCTCCAGTGTCTGCCTGCCTGCAAGGCGAGCCATATGGCGTGCCTTCAATAGGCTTCAACGCTGTAAGCTGTAAACAAGTTCTTTTTTCTTGCCGTGTTTAAAATACAACTGGTTCCACTTTAAATTATAACTCATGTTAGGTTGACTGGTGCTGCGGTTGTATCTCCAGGCATACAGTCAGAGAGTTGCAGGTTTCATGGAAAGAAATTATGGGACTAATCCGGAAATGGACACTTCTGGACTTAAAGCTGATATCAGAGCTGATTTTCCTGTCTGGGAGAAACAGCTGCCGTTCTCCAGGACCGTGTTCATGCCATCCTCTGGATTGTGCATGGCCATGATAGAAGCACACACACACACACACACACACAGACAGACAGACACACACACCATCGTCTGCTCCCAAGCTGTCAGATGCCAAAACATGCGCCAATTTATCATCAAGATAAATGTGCGGCGTTTTCGAGTCCAACGTCAACCCCTCACCTCCACCCGACAGCCCCACAGATAGGATATCATCTACAGGGGCTGTGGCTGACTGTGAACAGAAGTGTTCGCTGCTGGAGATCAGGGCTCCAGTTCCTGTCTGTCCTCAGACGGGTCCCCGGTGTTGTGGTAGAGAGAGAGAGGCTGACGGCAGCTTGATAGACAGGTCGACGGAGGACGTTGTCATGCTGATGAAACGGCGCGGTCCATCTGCCGCTTTATGCAAAACTCATGTAGGGCTCCTGGTCAGCTGGTGCATAATGAGAGCCATCAGTCCCGAGCTCGTTTGGCATCGCTCGCTCGGAGTTTCGCTCGCAATTCAGTTTGCAATTTGTGGCTAGAGATTGTCTGTGACTTATTGTGTGTTTACATTGTAAAGTTAGTAAAGTATCTGAAGCTGTGGTCTTCAGTTGAGAATGGAGGTAAGAATCAATTCTGGTCCTCACGAACAGAAACCAACAAATGCCCACACACACACACACATACACACGCACACACACACACCATACCATGACACCTGTGGAATCAGAGAGTCCTGTCTCAATACCTCCTCATTAACAGAATGCAGTGGCATATGCTGTTAGTCCTTCAAGCCCCTGACGAAAAACAGCGACTAGACGCTAATCTATCTTTATTACATTTGCAAAATGCTCACCTTTCCTCCTGGCCCACGATCCCGCTATTGCATTTGTGTGGCCGGGCCAAAAGCTGGATAATAAAACTTTCAAGTAAAAGGTCAGGCTTCAGTTATTAGTCTCTGTGCTGTTTGCTAATGACCCAGGCTGGACAGGCAGCCATTGATCAGGGTCCCTGGTGACAGGCAGGTATACACACACTTGTTTGTTCTCTTAATTGAGCAGGTTCACCTTGTAGAACATCACACACAAGCACACATGCAAACACGCACAAGCATACACACGCATACACACAAAAGCAAGCACACACACACAGCCATCTTTGTAGAGCAGTTGACAGATGCAATCTTGTGGAGCAGTGTGTTTTTCTGACCTGAGGCCAGTCAATCAATGGCAGTGTTTCAGCAGGGGGGTTTGACATGTCCGGACATGTGTGCTTCCGTGTATGTGCCCGTTTGTGTGTGTGCCCAGGAGGGTGTATGCCCATGTGTGTGTTTTTTCGCACACTGAGGCCTACAAACACAGAAAACGGATTTAGCCGTCCTAGCACTGCCCTTCACTGGGTGGTAAATGTAGTTAGATTGTGAAGAAATGAAGATGGAGCTGGTAGCTATCTCTCTCAGCAGTGAGGAACTATGGGAACGAGGTCCATTGGCTCAGCACTCAAGCACACCACAAGCACTTCAGACACACTTCAGACAGTATCTGTGTAAACAACCTACGGTATCATCATTGGAAGATGTGAGGTGGCCAACTCTCCCCCCAATGTCAAACGTCGGTGGAATCTTCCTGAAGTCTTAGTGTGCATAAAAGTCTCATAAGGTCTTTTATCAAGCGCACAGAGGGGAAGTGATGAATTGGAGTCATTCCTCGGAGCCGCCGCATACTTCTACAAGGTCAATAACTCATCTCTGATCAGTCACCATGGCGCTCTGATCAAAAGCTCCGAGTCTTGGCTCCAGTCCTTTGTCTCAGTCGGGGCTAGATGCAGGGAGAAAACTGTACACAAACAAATCTTCAACAGCTAGCCGCTCTCACATCCCACCGTCACAGATCCTGCCCCTCAGCGAGAGGAAGTCACAGCGGCTAGTTGATCCTCACATAAATCATTTTGTAATTATGCATTGTATGCCTCCGCTGGCATGTTGACAAATTAAGCAATCTAGAAGCCCAGGAGTATGCAGAGATTTAAATGAACTGTTAGTGGAGAACGGAGCAGCACAACACCGGCAGAGGCCTGACTCGTCCTCATCCCGCATCCCCGTGAAATCATGACTGATGTCTTTGATCTTGAAGACATTCGCCGCACGCACCCACCGACAAGGCTTTCTGTCATATGGTTTCAGGTGTTCCAGATGTACACGATGCACTTTTATTCACGTCAATACAATGGGCCGGAGTAAGGACAATCCTACTCTGGACCTGGATATTTAGTTTCACCAAAGTCTGTCTGTGTATAAATGGCGCTCGGCAAGGCCTTGACAGTGTTCTGTCCAGCACACAGGCTTCTCTAAATGAACCTGTCCACATCTATGCCAGAATGAGTGAAACAAATAACTAACACGCTTTTTGACATCTCGGTGTGGAAGGGCAAAGAAGCTATAAAACGGCTTTTACATGGCCAAATTATGTTAGACACACACGTGCACACACGCACACACGCACACACACACACACACACGCACACACACACACGCACACACACACACACACACACACACACAAATAAGACAGGCTCTCAGCCTGATGACGATGGACTCCTCTGTCGGCCAGACACTTTAATAACCATTCTTTATGTTATAATAACACAGTGCCGTTTTGGCGAGGAGGGTTTCAATTTCCCCGCCAGTGTCCATCATGCGCTGGGCAGATTAAGGGCCTTGTGGAGCCAAATCGGAGCCAGAGTCAGATTGCCCTCTCTGCCGCTCCGCTCGCTCTTAATGAGCCCATTTTCCTGCAGCGGGCGCCACTCAGGGGGAACTAATCTTTGAGTGGTGTGAAGTGTAGGGCGCAGGGGGGGCGGAGAGAGGCGGCGCGCATGGAAATGCCTGTAAGCTGCTTCGGAGGGTGTGAGGGGAATGAGGAGGAAGAGGAGGAGGAGGAGGGTAGTCTGGAAGATCGCCCGGTGTCGGGACCAGATTGAAGGGGTAGATACTGATGAGAGAATGGCGCTTCAGTGATGGTGAGGTGTAGGAGTTGTTTTCAGAGACATGTTACGGGTCCTGAGTGAAAGTGACTGCTGTTCGAGATGGTCGATGTGTGAATGAACAACTGTGGGTTTAAGGGGGAAATGCTGACACACACACACACACCTTAACACACCTGAGCAGACAGGCAAACACATACACACGCAAGTCAATAAAGGCTGAATACAGAAGAAACACGCGCGCATACACACAGTTTTCTAAATCCTACAAAACATTCGAGTATTTTCACACTGTTCTCCATCAATAGACATATCGGCAAATGAGTCTAATTTATTGGATTTCGTAATGCTCAGCAATAATTATCCTGTCTGCTGGTGATTAATAGGAGGTTTTCAGCATCTAGATATTCTTTATTGCATTCAGGCCACATTCTTCTTCAGCCAGCACGGGCGAGCGTGGCTTTGTCAAATATTCTATTGACCGCCATATATTATGTCACAGAGAAGTTTGAGTTTCATAAAGACCAATTAATTGAAAAATGCCAAACTGCAAATTAGTGGGAGAGAGTGACCGCAGCGTCCAGCCATGATTAGGGGGTTCGGCTCGATAACTCCAGATGAGAACGACATCAGAGAACGTCGACTTCAAAACAAGGTCCTCCTGCCACAACATCGCACGCGACGAATGCTAATGCACTCGCGTGTTAAAAGCTAAGGATCCTTTTGATATTCTTCCCACACACCATCACAGATAATAAAATGTGTTGGTTCATATTCAATTTTCACACACCTGTTTTGCCAGAGCCCAGATTGTTTCATGCTAATGTCAACCATGCCGTTTGTGTTATGGCGGTTTAGCTCCACTTGGTTGGCTCCCCCTCTAATGGATTCACACAGTATCATTTCTGCCTAAGATAGAGAGGGGATGTAGAAGTGGAATTAACTTTCTCGCTGCACTCACAGGTGCCCTCCGCTTCCACAGAGCAGCTGCTACGCTCTCTCACTCACACACACACACACACACACACGCACACACGCGCACACATATACACACTGTGCCCACGACCCCTCTGATCACATTAGTGTTGTGGGCACTCACCTTCAGAGGGCACAGCTAACTTTCATTACAGACAGGAAATGCACTGCCACAGGTAATCTACACACGGGGGCCCAGGAGAGCGGAGGGGCGAGGGAAGGGAAGGTGGGAGAGGGGGAGCAGAGTGAGAGAGGGCAGGAGAAAGGAAAGGAGGGAGAAAGCAGGGAAAGGGAGGACAGAGAGAGAGAGAGAGAGAGAGAGAGAACTGTGAGATGCCCTGCCACAGGGAATTTACACACGGTGACCTGGAGGGAAGAGAGGAGGGGGAAAAAAGCATGCAAGGAGATGACGCCCACTTAGTAATGGAGCCCGTGCTCCAGGTGAACTTGGGTGTTGATAGGCCACCATTGTAGGCCTGTCTTTGTGTGACAAGTCTGGTACTTAATGACCCTCCGAGTTGGCCCCCTTGCTGCGTTCTTTCAGTGTATTTTCGGAAAACTCATTTCCTGCGGCTAACTAAAGGTTACCATCTACATTTGGCAGTGTGGTTTCGATGGAGCATTTATCAACCTGGCGACAGACAGACTAGAGGAGATCGAAGACCAAGGGACATCACTCAGCAGAGATTGGGGGCAAGGATAAACACAAGCATAGATAGATGGAAGGGTAGAGGGATGTACCCGGGTCATAATTCACTCTATCAGAGAGGTGGCTGTTTGTGTGCAAGGCGGCAAGGTTGCTGCCACCCCCCTCATGTTTAAACACCATCTGAAACAATGTTGACAATGTTGAAATACAAAGTCTATCGAGTAGGTCTACATTCAAGTCACATGAAGGGCTCACATAAATCTCTCTCGCTCTCTTTCTCGCTCTCTCTCTTACTGTATCTCTCTCATTTTACTTTCTCTCGCAGTGTAACATACACACGCGTGCACACACACACCCACACACACACACACACACACACAGGGTTCACTCAGGGCCCTGCGGTGAGTGAAGGACAGTGTGAGCCGTGCTGAAGTTAGCACTGATGAGAAAATCTGTTCTGGTGAGGAGGCAGTCCCAAATGAGGCAGCACACCAGCAGGTGTGAACGAGACAATTAAGAGTTTTAATGAGAAGGAGGTGAGGAAGGCAAGGGAGCGAGAGAAGAGAGGGTAAAGGAGGAAGGGGCGCGGAGAGGGTAGGGGAGCTAGAGGAGAGAGGGGGGAGGCAGGGGGCCGACGAGAGAGGCTGGGGCAGCATACCTGAGATTCTGTTGGAGGCTGATCTGAAGTCCAGCTACCTCTGTGCTGCCACCTAGATGATGAGCTCAGCTTTCACTGGAGGATCTTTCAGCCAGCGCCAGTCGTTCCGCTCTAGCCAACACGCCCTACTTCTGTTTGGACAGTCGACGGTGGGGTTCCTCGTTGTATTAAATGCACCTACTCGCACAGGACGAGAGCTAGGTGAGGTTTGGTAAACAGCTGATTCAGACGTACAATGAGGAGTTTCTCCTTCTGGAGGAACGGAGGAACAATGACCCAGTTCTCCAAGTCCACAGCTTCTCTCGACTTTCGCTCGTTCTCTCTCTTTTTTCTGGTCGGATCCTCTGGCTTTTGTGCTTATTTTCATCTGTGACCGGCTCTATTCTCTCGCTCATTGAGTGGGCCTTGTCCCCAGGCCAGTAGGATAATTAGATTTCGGAAAGCAGAGAATAAATCCCTGCTCTCGCCCCCAAAAAAACACTCCACTCTCCAGATTATGCAAATCAGTGCCTCATGCTTCCTTTGAAATGCAGGAAAGGGAAGAGGGGAACGGGGGGGTGGGTGGGGGGTGTTGGCAGCCCAGGGACTGTTGCCCCACAGATAAACGACAGAGTTCAAATGGAGGACGGGGAGGAGTGAACCCGGTGAACTGTGATGACGTCAGCGTCACGGCGACGACATGTCCTCGTTTAGAGTTCCAGATGATGTGTATCCAAAAATAAATGTGAAGACATTTTCCTGTTAAAGTGACGGTAGAGGTGGTGGCCTGGTTCATGATTACAGTTGTAAAAAAAAACAGCACACCAACCGGAAAACTATTTCAATTCAATAACATGAACAGTGCGCATGGGTGATATGGTACAGTCCCGTAAGAGTTTGGAATGTAGGAACGTAGAACGGTGAATCCCTATGGAGCACTAGTGCTTTTCCATGACTCCACTTTCATTATCTCGTACTCCGCATATTAGCTCACACACACACATGCAGACACACACAGTACATGCACACACACACACAAAATACCTGCGCATGCACACACTTACACACAGCACACACAAGAGCCCACACACAGTCCATTCGCCCGCACATACACACACACACGCTGCTATTAGGCTTTCCACACTGCCTCCTCTCATCTCGCCACCCCATGCAATCCCTCCATCTCTCCTCTCCCTCCATCTCTCCCCTCCCTCCACTTCTCCCCTCCCTCCATCTCTCCTCTCCCCTCCCTCCACTTCTCCTCTCTCTTCCTCCCTCCATCTCTCCTCTCCCCTCCCTCCACTTCTCCTCTCTCTCCCTCATTACCCTACGATGTGCAGGGACTGGCAAATGAAATTCCCTCGGAGCGCCACACAACTTCTCTCCCAGATCTGCTCTTGCTCGGGCTGTTTATCACGGTGCTAAGTGCAGTAGATAATACTGGGGCCAGTCCCACAACTGGTCACAATCATCTCACGCTGGGCAAATTGCTGTAGTTAAAAAGCTGGTGTAAATTACTAATGGCAATTTCGGAGGTGGAAAAGCTGTGCTCTCATCAGTAGATGGTTAGTGAGGTCTGGTTCTGGCGTTATGTAGACTGAGAGAGGGCTGCTGGACGTAGCCGAATAGATGAGAGTGAACAATCACAATGTTTTACTGAGTTTTCTTTGTGTCCCTGCGTGTGCGTGCGTGCGTGCGTGCGTGCGTGTGTGTGTGGGTGTTGGAACATGTCAGTTCAAAAAACAACACCCGCTTCCGAAAGCAATTTGGGACAACTTGAATACTTTTCAAACCATTATCGTCAAAATTCACAGTTTACCGAAATGTGGCACCTGCAGAGCATTGTCCTCCATGTTGACTCTCTGTAAAGGGAGGTCACAGCAGTCAAGGCCACGCCCATACCGGGCTGGGCACACTGCCTGAGACTGGATCTGCACACCTGGATCTCGAACAGAACACTGTTGCCATCGGCGACCCATGTCAGTACAATACCAGTTTAACTATGCATGAATTCAAGGGGAAGAGAGGAACAATGGTGTATAATTAGGCTTTGTTTTTGACAAAACGGCAGAGCTGGAGGGGATGGAATACAGAGAGGGAGGGATAAAGAGGGAGGAAGGGAGGATGAAAAAAGGAGATGGGAAAAGGGTGAGACAAAAGAGCCGAAGAGACAACAGAGGGAGGAGAGAGAGAGAGAGAGAGGGAGGAAACGTGTTCTCAGCCCCTCTAATCTGAACGTTCCAGAAGGCACCATTATGTAAGTTGCCGTCCTCAACAGCAAACGTGTCTGGTGCTCTTAGAGAGCAGGAGAGCCAAAATGATGTGAAAGCGAGGTTGAACAAAAAAAAGACAGCGATCTTATGTTGGCGGTAGGCCTGAGATTTCAAACTGAGTAATGAATACTAAATTGAAGCAGTCCTATAGGCACCACAAAGTACTATCACCTTCACAGACGCAAACTAAAGTTGAACGTGCCTGTCGCTGACTCCCCGTGCTAATACCAGGCAGTCAGTCTCACAACCTGTTACTGATCGCATAAGCTACTAATCTAATAGGCTATATTACGACAACAAAAATATGATGATATCTTCCTTGTCCGGCGAGGCATTGTGTCTGGCTAGATGGATGAGGGAGAGGGTGTGATCAATGGTTCAGTTTAATGGTGTTGTAGCAGAGGGAGCTGCGTTCATCTCCCAGTGGCCTGAGAGATGAATGGCCTCCACAACTGTTGCCTGCGACGGCTGAGAGGAATGCGGAGGGCATGCGTGGTATATTCCGGAGCTGTGTGACATGGAGCGCCGCGCACAGGGGCAAAATGTGCGCAGCGAGCAGCAAATATCTGGCAACAAAATACTCGGGTCTGAGGCATTCCAGAACGTGCCTTCGTGGAACTAGCGGAGCTTGCCTGTGGCTTCCAATTCAAAACGCCTGTGGTAGGTTTAGAAACCCGAGGCTCTGAACTGCATGGCCCTGGAGGGTGAGGGACAAGTAGCCGTCCAACACTGACGCGTCTGCGGTACGGCGAGTGCTCCTGACTGCGCGGCTGCGCGGGATCTGCTGGTCCATCAACAGTGTTCGGGGGGGTGGTCGGGGAAGGCAGAAAGTCAGCCAGGTTGATGCTGTTGTTCGGAGGGAAGGAGAGACTGAGGAAGGCCTTGAGAGTTTTTATTTATTCCCTATCAATGCTTTCTGTCCAAGGTGTTATGCTTCTTACGAGGGATGTTTGGCAAGGGCAAGGATCTTTCTACCGTTATGTCTCATATCCCTGCTTGGGATTTATCTTGTGTACTTGAGGCTCTTTCTCAACAGCCTTTAGAACCACTGGACACTGTTGACATGGGAATTATCTCATTGAAAGCAGCCCTTCTCCTGGCTCTGTCCTAAGCTGAACATGATTTGCCCTCTCCGTCAGTTCAATCCTTGTGAATGCAGTTTTCCCCAGGGCTTTGGAAGGTGTGCCTAAGGCCTAACCCTGCCTTGGTGTCTCAAGTCAATGACACCAAGAATATTCTGAGAAAAGAAAGTTACTGCCTTTTTTTACCCTCTGCCCCATCTCCTCTCCTGAGACACGACGGCTCCATATGTAATGTCCAGTAAGTGCAGTACCTGTTTACCTGGACAGGACTAAGGTCGTCAGGGGGTGTGACCAGCTGTTTGTCTCACAGGCTTCTCCCTATAAGGGGAAACCTCTCTTCTGTCAGTGGCTCTCCATTGGATAGAACAGGCTATCATATCAGCTAATAATAGCATGTTTGTTGTCGTGGAAATCGTCATATTGCTAGTATATTCATGAATGCAACAGTTAATTTCTGAGAAAGCTGTAACTTTGTGTGCTGTAGCTGTGCTGTAACTTTGTCTGCTGATAACTAAGCCTGTTGCGTGCAGGCTGGTTGTAGACCTTGCTATAAAGGGAGTATCTTTGAGAGAGCTCTTTATCTCAGCTTCACAGACTGCTAGTACTCTCCTCTGATCTCTTTCTGCAGAAAGATTCACACGATACATACTCATACAAAGACATTTGACGGCATTGTGTTCTCAGATTTCCATCACGGCGTGCAGAGCCTAGATGGACTCGGAGCACACGTGACTGGGCGCGCCCTGGGGCACTCCCCAAGGTCTGATGCCTCATTATAAAATAACTGGGGTTACATTACGTAACTTGTATGTTTTTTCGGTTGACTTTCAGTAAAACAACAAGCCAAGGCAATAAGCGGCAGACAGGTTCAGAGAACAGTGCTGGTAGACATAAACTGACAAAAATCCAGTTCTAGATGAGGTGAGAAGTATCGAGTACAAGGCCAGAGGCAGCAGATGATAGCTTTGTTATACAAGCTGGGGAAGGCCTGGCCTGGGTTTCTAAGCAGCCTAATCTGTTTCTATCTGTCAAGGTTTTTCGAAACCTTTCAGTTTAGATGCCTGCAGAGAAACTCTCACAGAGAATAAAGTCATGTTTGTGTTTGCGTGGGGCGGTGTTTAATATTACTAGCTTAAACTATGTATAGAATGTGGTGTTTGAAGGTACATGTTCAAGAAATGGCGCCTGAAGAAAGGTTTTTGATGGTGAGTGAAATGTACATAATCAGGCTGTGAAGAAACAGACATAGGGTTTTGGTGGTTTCTTCAATTATGTGTTTGTCTGTTTGTGTGCGTGCACGTTGACTTGCACAATCAATCTAATGAATCAACAAAATCACTTTCAGATCAGCATTGAGTGAAGCCTCAGTGAATGGGCCAAATGAGCCAGGTGAGACGCTACTTTTGGAGAAACAGAGGGAAGCCTTAGCTGATCCAACTGCCAAGGGAAGGAACGAAATGTACCCTCAAGTAGCCAACTGACGAGGAGAGAGACAGCAAGAGATGTGTCACTCACTTAGTCTTTCGGTAATTGACGTCTGTAGGGAAA